>OX421509.1:21514414-21971914 GCA_949126835.1 Anisus vortex | reverse complement strand
GAGGACATAAAAATATATGTGTGTGAATAAACTTATCTATATATTTTACTGTTCCTGGAGTGTTAAGTATTTTTATGAACGCCTCGTGTGAGTGAATGATACAAGTGTAAATATACAACTTACAATTACGTTATATGGTATTTTCAAATTATTTTTTTAGGAAATTACATATGTTTGATTGTTATGTGGGACACATGATACACAATATCATTGGGTACATAACAATCATTTTATAGAATTAAATTTAAAGTGTATCTTGCTCAACCTTTTTTTGTCAAAGCGAAAAGTAATACATTTTTGTCTTAGTCTTTGCTGTTACAGCCAGAGACATATCTAAAGGGATGACAGGGATATGCAATGTATCTGGCCAACAAGAAAGACACAAATGTTAATACCAAGAATGGGACGTCCCTGGCGCAAAATATATAATCTACGTTTCTGTGCACAGTAATGATTTTACATTTCTTAGAAAGCTGTGTACCTTATATTAGTTACATAATGACATTTTGTTTGTATTATCGTTGGTGAAATTGCTGCTGGACTGGTTGACCTCATTAGCTAGAATAGGCGTGTAGACCGTATTAACAGAAAAGCGTTTCCCCCTACTGATAATTATGTGTGTTTTTTTCTTCCCAAGAACCCATATAATCTACTCCCACTCTTTCAAGAGCGGTGTCGGTGGCCTGGCCGTACTTATCCCGAGCCATTTCACTCCCAACATCGCCCATGACTTGTATAGAAATGCTTGCTAACATATCCGCACTCAACCAGCGTGCTATCTGGCCAAGATTAGCTCCCGTCCCCTGTGTGCAACAGGCTTAGGGGCGTGACTTGACCTTGTAATCGGTCTAGCGAATTGCTGTTGCAAAGCTCCTCAACTTTTCGTCCGCACACGTCAGCATAGCGTCAGGCTTGGGACTGTGCGTAAAAAGCCCTGCATACAACAGTGCGAAAAAGAATCTTTTAGGCAGTAAATCCTAATTTTTGGAAGGGTTGTAAATATTGTTTTTTTGTTGAAAGCCTTTCTTTTTATGTCACGCCGAGGGCCTTACTTACTACTATAAGTCTCAAAAACCCGGACGAGCCGAAGCTCTTGCACCGGGGCGTAACGCATTAGAATTGAGTTTAAAACTCTGTCCGGGCTCCAGCCACCCCACGGCACGCCGAAGGCGTGGCATGCCATATAAAAGGGAAGGATTCCGCAGGCCAGCGACCGTTCACTGCGGTTCCCCTAAGGATCATTATCGTGGTGGCTCGCCCGTATATCTGCATTGTCACCCGGTAGCACAAACCCTGTACTATAGGCACAGGCATCCGGCACCGGGCGGGTCGCAGCATCCATTGCTTCCTCCCCACCGAGACCCTGTGGCCTCTCGGCAGTGCAATGGATGTCGGACATGCTGCGGGGGCTGTCCCCCATGCGTTAGCCCGCCGGTGTTTTCAAAGAAAAGTACTGGCGGTTTACACACCACGCCGCTTTGAGGCCCATGGGTACAATAGTGCACGCCGAGGGCCAGAATATCCCACAATACGCCGTGGCCACAGAAACCCGTGACAGCTTCTTCATGGTATATAAAATTATTGTTCTGATAATTTACTTATTATATTTTATATATTTATAACCCAAACAGTATGCACTCAAGGTAATAAAGATGAGTAGATTCACATTCGAAGATGTGAAAGATGAAGGAGACACAATGATGAGACTGTCACACCCTCACATAATTCAGTGTTGTAACTGCTCACAAATTGACACCGAGACAGCCTGCTTACTTCTGGAATTTTGTGGACGCGGAAACTTGACAATGGAAATACAAAGAGTGGTTATTTACGAAAGCCGAGCAGTTCGCTGGTTTGCACAAATGGCCGATGCCATCAAGGTATATTTTAACATTTGTATGAACAGCTAAATAACAAATTTGAACATAAACCCGTATCCAATATAATAAATATGGTATGATTACGCATATGGAATAAGACCATTGTCATTATAATTATATGGACACTAATATATTATTTATTGCGATAAGTTTCTAAATCTGAGTTTAGCTGCTGTTGTTCTATTTCAGTACTTACACAGCCAGCACGTAATGCATCGAGACCTTAAACCAGATAACATTTTGCTGACCAGTGATGACATCATAAAAGTTGGTGACCTTGGGATTGCTAAGTAAGATTTTCTTCCAAAACGTTTTTTTTTATTTTGTATATACGAGTTCATGATTATTGTTTTCCTTTCCGCCATCAAAAATTGATCTGTCTATATAAAATAACATTAGAACTTGCAAAAACCAATATATGATTTAGGTCTCTGTCATAAGTCTAGACCAAGGGTTGGCAACCTTTTTCTTGTCGTTGAAGCATTCGCTAACCATTGAGCGTGACAACATACAAAACAAAGTCAACCCGCATTTCTTAAATTGGCTTTTTGGTGGTCATCTGGGTGTCATTGAAAATCGCTCTTCGTGCCAAGTCTGGCACGGGTTCTGTAGGTTGCCGATACCTCGTCTTGACCTTCCAATCTAAACGTTCCAGTGGACGTTATTTTTACTTAAGGATTTAAAAGTATAACAATGATGACGATGTTGATATTTTAAAGTAAATCTCAAAGATAGCAAGAAGAACCCTTAGATTTAGCTAATATTACATTATAATAATATGGACATTTAGATACATAATATGTGAGCCTAAAGTTATTTGATGATGTGATGATGTTAGCTTGAAGATAATTCACTTCATTGAATAGTAAATATGCAAAGGCAACACGGAGTTTTAACAGAGCTGATTTTGACAAAGATTGATCAGCGTATTTAAAAGAATTTCGAATATATTTTTCTTTTTCTTGACAAACAAAAAAAATATATATACATAATATTATTATATATAAATATATATATATATATAGCATTATACTTGTATTGTGTGCTACAGCTTCCGTTACTTAGACCGGTGGGTCCCCATCCACGGGTCCATGTCTGGCCGGCAGCCATTAGCTAATCTTGTTGTGTCGTGGTCTTCGCCATTTAAGCGGTTCCCAACCTGTGAGCCGCGATCCCCTTGGGGATTGAACGACCATTTCAAAGGGGCCGCCGAAGACCCTCGAAAAACTTAAATATACCGGTATATAAAGTAGCGATGAAATTAATTTTATTTCTGGGGGTTTCTGGGCATTAGACGGTGTATTAAGGGGTCGCGGCCTAAAAACTAGTTGGGAACTACTTAGGGAGTCACCTATCTGTCCCATCTATAACTTATCTGGCCACACCAGCGCCATCCACTTTCTAAGGGTGTGCCTATTCCATCACCATGTTCGTATTTCGATTTCCTCTCCGTTGGGTTTCTGCCTGGATAGAAAGATCCCTTAATTGTTCATTTCATGTCTTCATCGACACTAAAGTCTGTTTTGTTTTAACAAAGATATTTATATCTAGCTCTATAGATGATATTTCTCAAACGGTGTAGGCTATTAAATATTATTATATACTCTCTTCCAAACGTTACGTCTTATAATGACGACAATGGCAGGGTTTACAAATAAGTGTTCACAAGCTTTAGTATAAGTATTAAATGTTACAGTTACTCTACAGGATACTTGGGTTTACTGCTCAAAGTGCCGGGACTGTGGCAGGGACTAAGTGCTACATGAGCCCCCAGATACTGAATGAAGAGCGCTACAATAACAAGGTAATATAATAATATAATTATTCTTATTAGTAGTTCATTACATATTTCTGTGTAACGCCTTCATCTACAATACATGCTAAAAGAGGTGCTATGTTAATGTGAACAAAACTTACTGTTTATAAAATGTTCACTTAAGTTTATAAATGTAGAGTATTGATTATTTCGGACATGTTTACTTTTAATGAGTTATGTTCTTCTAATACTAACTTACTTTATACAATTAGGTTACGGAGATAGAGATGATGTGAGAGAGAAAAAGTGAGGGGGGGGGGGGGGGGAGGGTAGTATGAAAAAAGAAAAAGCGATGAATAATTTTGTGAAAATGTTAATGCTTGCAAGCTCATGTGTATTTCTATATAAGTGTAAGTGATGCATGAGTTGGTGTGAAGTTATAAGCAACAGTTTGTACAAAAGGTGCGATTAGTGACTAAACAGGAAGTGTGTGATTGATTTCAAGGTATGTTTACTTGAATAAGAGAGATTGTGGAGATAGGACAGTACATGTTAGGCAACTGAGAAGTGAGGTTGGTCTTGAAGTGAGTGTAGTAGTACATGGAGTGATGTGATGTTGGCTATAGAACAGTTGCAATTATATTATGTTACAAGTCGTTATCAATTAAAGTTGTTATCTTCAATCAAGAAGTCTTGTCAAGTATACTAGAGTTGAATTGTGTTATTACTACACTGAGTTACATTACAAGATCTCGGTTACAATATGCATACTAAAATATATTCCAATTATTAGTATAATTTTTTTCGTTTTATTCTAGACCGACATTTGGAGCCTGGGGTGTATTTTTCATGAAGTGTTTTCCCGCAAGTCACCATTCCACTACACAAATTTAGTTGCAGTAGTTAGAGGACCGGTAAATATAATAGTGAAAAACATAATATAGTTAAAAAATCAAATATCCAAGTAACTTAGCGCTAAAATTACCATATCGAATCTATAGTTATGTTCATTAAATATAATGGTTAAATTAGTCATATTTATTATATTCTAGTTAAAAATAAAATAAGAACATAATCTTCTATATATAAATATAGCCTATACATTATCCCATGCAATATGGAAAACATATGCGTTGTAACATACAAAAAGTGCACTGTACATCTATGACAATATAGTCTTGAAAACTATTTTTTTTTCATTATCATTATTTCATTAGACTCCAGCCTTGCCAAACCATGTTAGCGAGAAAATGAAAACTCTTATTATGAAAGTTCTTGAGAGAGTTGAGCAGAAAAGGCCAACAGCTCAGGACATTTTTGACACATTAAATCAGGTAAATTTAGAGTCAAAGGTAAATAATGGAAACTCAGTAATAATGTTGATGTGTAGCCTAATAAAAACTATAAGTGTAAGCTTTACAATAAGCAAAAGACATCTAGACTATTATACTATAATGCTGCCTAGCATACGTTTTACCTATTATAGAATAGGCTTAACGGATCAGGACAAACGTTAAATACACGTTAGAAACATCCGCCAAACTAATTTTGTATAATAACAACTATATTGCTCAATTCGTTATTATTTTTTTATTAAATAAACGTATTACTAATTAGTTTAAGTTAAAAAAACCGGAGCGCCATTTACAAAATATTAAGAGTAATGTCCCGTTAAAATTGCTTTCAATTTATGTGTAGTTTGGTGCTTTGAGATTTTCCCCTGCTGCGAAAGCTATTTTGTATTGTTTTGTATTGTTTCTTTTTTTCACTATGTTATTATTTTTATTATTTTAACAGAACATATTGTAGTCATTCGCTTTTTTCCGTTACTTTGACGGGCATAACTACTAGTATAGAATATTTAACTAAAACGTAGAAATACAAAGACATAAATATATGTATAAGACTGCGCCACATGATATAAGTAAATTAGGTTATGTATAAGAAATGTATGTGTAATTATTAATATTGAAAAACTAATTTACCTATATGTATTTTCAATGTTGCAGTCTTTTATGAATGGAAGATACGCAACTATTGGGCAGACAATGCTGGCAAAGGTGTCACTTGACAGAACAGAGTTGAGAAATGCTTTGAAAAATTATTCTGCTTTCAATGTTAGTCAACAAGAGCAAACGGGCTGGGGATGTTGTTAAGACTTGAAATTTTTCTCAGACCCACGTGGAAAAAAAGATTTTCCATATTTAAGTAGGTCTATACGTTTTGATTCTGAGCATTATTCTCAAGTTTTCTTGGTTCAAGTTTTATTAATTTTGCTTTTCGTTCTGGTTACTTTTTTTCAATTATTTTGAAATTGAAGTTTGTGTTATTGTGGGCAAATAATATATGTTATTAAATATAACTGCTTTATATATATATATATATATATATATATATATATATATATATAACATTTCTTATATTTATATATACAATTTAATCACATAGTACACACATCAATTATATAAAATCTGTAGAAATATGTTTATACTATTTTAATTGTCGCTCTTTAAAATTGTTAGAATTTATTTTGGTCTTTCGAACCTTCAGAAAAAAAATATTTGACAGTACATGTGTTATTTTTCCTATTCATGGGCATGTATTTAGCATATAAAAATGTGTACAATGTATAAAAATGCGAGACCTGGGCTGCATACGCTAAGCAAATTAAGCAGCTCAATAGCTTTCACCTGCGATGCCTGCGCAGTATACTCCACATCAAATGGTAGGAAAGAGTCACAAATGTGGAGGTACTCAGGAGAAGCCATATGCTGAGTATAAACTCAATCCTGAGTGAGAGGCGCCTGCGATGGATAGACCATGTCCACAGGATGGGTGCGGAACGCATCCCAAGAGCCCTACTGTATGGAGAGCTGGCAGCCGGTACAAGAAAGAGGGGTCGCCCTTGCCTGCGGTTCAAAGACGTCTGCAAGAAAGACTTATTACTGGCACGCATTGAGCCCAACACGTGGGAGAGCCATGCTGAGGAACGCACCTCCTGGCGGTCCAAGGTGCGCGAGGGCACTCAAGCTGCAGAAGCCACCCTCACAGAAAGAAGCGAAGAGTAACGAGCCAGGAGAAAGGCGAGAGGCAGAGAGAAAGGAGACTGCGCCATCGTCCTTTGAGGATAGAAGAATGCCATATATATATATATTTATATATATATATATATATATATATATATATATATTTATATATATATATTAGATTTATATATGTATCTATACAATTTAATCACATAGTACACACATCAATTATTTAAAATCTGTAGAAATATGTTTATACTATTTTAATTTTAATTGTCGTTCGTTAAAATTGTTAGAATTTATTTTGGTCTTTCGAGACTTTAGAAAAATAATATTTGACAATACATGTGTTATTTTTCCTATTCATGGGCATGTATTCAGCAAATAAAAATGTGTACAGTGTACATCATGTTATTAACACAAACAAATATACAATATATTAACATTTTGTTAATGTATCCTAATTGAATTACCCGTGTTGCTTTAATCATTCAGTACTTGTTTATATTTGTACAACGCCCGCCCTGTCTAACTCAGATTTTCATTTATATTTTTATAATTACAATTTGTTATGTCAGTATAAATGGGGAAAAGCGATTGAGCGTACCTATTTCTAAGTTCGAATCCTGGTGAAGGCTAGGCTTTTTCCCGGGTCTGGAGGGCCTCCCTGAGTCTACTCAGCTCTTATCTGACAATAGTTGGGGGCAAATAAAGGCGGCTGTCCGTTGTGTTGGCCAAAATCCCCTAGTATGTCATTGCAACAGAAACTGAGAGCCTTCTCAGTATCCGGTCCGAAGGTGTGAAACCCACTTCCCGTTCAACTCAGAAAATGAAGCTCTAACGATACGTTAAAAAAGAGCTTAAACAACTCATTATTTCAAGATTTACCTTAGTTAACATTTAACATGCTTTAGATCCCTAGTGTCTTACTTATAGTTTGGATCAGTTAATGCTACATTTATTTGATTTTTAAATATGTGTTTTATATCATCAGTTAACTTTGTCTCCTAGCCTAGAGTAATTTCCGTGTTCTTTGTTGTATGTTAAAAGCTCTCGGAGCTTACATTATGTTTGTTGGCAGCGCTATACACATATTATATTATTATTATTATTATTATTATATGATCAATTTGGTCGGAAAGGTACTTTACTATGTTAGTGTAAACACGTGTGATGTTTTATCTTTCTTTTTAAAGAGTTTAGATTTTTATATTGTAACATTTAAACATAAAATTATGCATATTAGTGTAACTAAACATGTTGTTAACCTTGTTAATTATTAATCGTAATTCATATCATGTTTAATTACAAAATGAAATAAACGCATTCCTTAGTTTTTGTTTAAACATTATTTATGTAGAAAATAGTAACGCTATACTCAAGTTTTGTAGATCTATTCAAAAAAAGTTAAAATGCGTTTTATATTGATTAAAATATTAACCTTTCTTTGCTTTCGTTTTTATTCTAAACATGTACGGGAAAAAAAGTTTAAATATAAAAAAAAAATTGTTGCTGTATTTATGCTTTGAAAAATGTACTTATAATACAGTATCGTTGTGATTGATCTGAGATCGGATTGCTTTGGAAGTATTCAATCTAATCGAATAAACAATACTCAAGTAGTCGCGTTAGGTTAAATTTAGCTTTTGCTTATAAAATAAATTAGTCAAGAGATGCGTGTCTTGGTTATTAAAAAGCACAATGCGTAGATTCATTAAAATAAATAACGAAAATTATTTTGCAATAAACAATAAGTTTGGTATTATAAAAAGGTGAAATTTCACTTTAACAATACATCGTTTTCTTTTGGCAACAACTTTTGGAAATGAAATAACATTTAATCTGCTACATCTTTTGGTACAACCAGTAACGTAGCACACAGACATGTTTTTTTTTAAATTAAATGTTTGAATAAGACCGGAAATGTCTTTTTTGTCCACTTTTTATGCATGCATATTTGTTAAGACTTGTCAATTAGCCCTTGAATGCGCTTTATATTTACCCTATGTTATAAAAAAAAATCACATAAGTGTGTTTTTGATTTTATTTCGTAAATGTCTATGTTTTCGGCTTGTTTTAATCTGTTCGGAAGTTCATTCCACCACAGAGGTGCGAAAACCCTGTAGTAGCAAGCTGCATATGTTTTTCTTTTTTCTTTTGGTACCTAGAGTTGTTGACGAATTTTGTTTGAGATCAGTTCTGTTTTCTCTCACGTATGTAGCTTTTCCATGTTTTTATCTTTTTTTTTTACTGTATTAAGAAATCTAAATTATTTACTTATATGTGTCCTTTCACCTACTAATAATCTGATACAATATTAGTTTTTCTATCAGTTTCGGAGAAATAATAACATTATTATTACATGTTCAAGAGTGGTGACGTCCATAAATTACGTCGACATTGTTTTGCCAATATTTACCTCCCCATTGTCAACAATTGTCAGTTTTTAGAGATTCCTTTCCCCTATAAAAATATGTTAAACAATATTTACCAACCTCCCACACCATATTAACAAACCGAATTGAGTACTCTGGCTATTATGTTTCAAATACAATAGAGATTCAAATGTCTAAAATAATTTTTTAACAGATTTCAATGCACAGATGCACATTGTCCCCCCCCCCCTTCTCAATTTTTTTCTATGATATACCTCTTTTGATGATGGGGCACGGTAGCCGAGCGGCAGCGCGTTCGACTGGCGATCCGAGGGTCCTGGGTTCAAATCCTGGTGAAGCCGGGATTTTTTTCCAGGACTTGAGGGTGTCCCTGAGTCTACCCAGCTCTGATGGGAACCTGACATTAGTTGGGGTAAAGTAAAGGCGGCTGGGCATTGTGCTGGCCCCACATCCCCTAGTATGCCGTGGCCACAGAAACTGGTGAACGCTGCTTCACCGGCCCTATGATCACTTTGGTCCGAAGGGTACTTTACTTTACTTTTTACCTCTTTTGATATATTGGTGACCTTTATTCCAGATTAGCCAGAGATAAATGTAGCTATACGTATTGCTTACGGTGATAATACTTTCTGAAGAGACTAATCCTAGGCTGACACAGATCGAATTTCATCCCTGGAGTAGTCAGCATTAAATTTGACCCCATAGTAGATGCATTTGGGAAAGGTAACATTTACATAAATAAATAGTCTTAAATGTACAGAAAATATAATTTCTAAAGCGATGCATTTAAATCAATTGCAAAACATATTATGACCTGAAGACAAGAAGCACATTCAACAATCTGATGTTTCTGAACAACTGGTTGTTATATGTATGATTCATTGACTTGAGCCTGTAATAAAAATAACTATAAAGATCATTTATACAGCGCCTCTTTCAATGCAGTTGCACATCTGAGCGTTTAATCTCCACATTTCATTACCAGACCTGAACCTCACTTCACCCAAGTAAGTACAGACCGAGACTAATCTCTTATGGTTCGGAGGGCAAACACACTTGTGCTACGCAGTGTAGCCAAGTCCCCAAAGAGGTTATGTGCAAACACTTGACCGTTCCCATCCACTCTATGCTCCTGCAAGACAGGGCAGTCTAAAAGCACATGCTCAACCGTCTCTTCGGATTCCCTGCAATGGCGATACCGCGAATCATGATTACCAGATTTTTTTACCCAAGACATATCCAGTATATTATACATTTCCGAATAATACATACATGCAAGCTTTTTCGAAATGGACAAAATATACACTAATCTTTAGTTTAATTAAAATGCATTTTTAACCCGATTATAATATCTATTTTGTTTTCAATAAATAAATATAAATATTTTATGTTACAGTTCATTTTAGTTTATAAATGTTTTATCTATAGCTATAGGCATAAGTATTTTTCCCCTTGCATTTAGATGTACTGAATTGCATTTTTTAAAGCTGTCCTAAAATGTTTACAGAAATGTAAAATCTAGTAAAGTAATTATATATATGACATGCGGGTGACGGCTGTTTAATTCTCAGCCATGGATAGTCTTAACTTTTTGTTACATAAAAAGATCTGCCTATTTTAACTCGATGGCTATATTTATTTTTAAATTACTTTTCCCAAATGTTTCCACTAAATAATAATTATCTTTATTGTATTTTTTCCTCGGGTAACGCCGGGAAGTCTAGCTCTGGTAGTATATAAAAATTTAAACTCATTTTAGACGCTTTAGAAAATATACATTTTTATAATAACATAGACAATTGTAATTATGTCAAAAAAATTCAGTGAAAAATTGTTATATAGAAAAACGTAATGAATGCTAAAAAAAATAGTTCAATTTGAATACATCGACAAAATAAAAATATTTTTGGTTGTCCTATCTCCTTGTGTTAAGCTGAATAACATAACGCACATATTTTTTATATGAAAATGTGTATAAATTAAGTGTAAATGGTTTGACGAATTTAAAAGAATATCAAAAGATCAAAATAAACCTAACAAAGTTAACAAACAGAAGTGAAAATATAACATATGTATATTTTGTTAAATAATTTAAGTAGATATGTGTACAATTTGATTAAATGGTACTTTCTTCTCAGAATAACAACACAAATTTGAAAATAATTCACCAGTAACCAAAACTCCCCCAAAAATATAACTTAAAAAAACAGCAACAACAAATGTGAAGTCTTTGATAACGTATTGAACTACTTAATAGTTAATAAATGTTGTTTTTACACGTGTGACAGCAATATAATTTAAAGTATATAACAATATTATTTGTCCTCTTGCTCTTGTTCATCAACATTGAAATCAAAATTAGTTTTTCAGAGCATTCCTTAACTCGGTCATGTCAAGTGACACCTTTTCCAATATTCTCTGCCCAATAGTTGAGTATTTTCCATTCATAAAAGACTGTAACGTTGACGATACATATAGATTAGCTTTTCAAAATCATTTTAGATTACTATATACATCTCTAATACATGCCTTAAAATACTTTTAACTAATTGTTCAGTTATATACATTTATTTGATAATAATAATAATAATAATGATGATAATAATAATTATTATTATTGTATAGTGGATATCCCGTTGACAACAGTTACAGACAGAGTTCAAACAACGAATAACAGACAAAAATGCATAGATGTACAGGTGGATATTGCTACTGGAATAGGTAAGTCTTCAGCCGGCTCCTGAAGGTGTCGAAGCGAGGGCTCTGGTGAAGCTGTAGTGTGTGTGTGTGTGGGGGGGGGGGGGGATTCCACGCGGATTCAAGCGTTCTTGGCAAGCAGTGAATATACATAATATTTTCTCAAAGTCTTTTATTTAATCATTGTATTGCTAAATTTTAGTTTATTGCTAATATTATTATTACTTTGATTTCACGAATGTTTCTAAATTTAGCAAGATTTCGAATTGTCAACATAATTTGTTTAATGGAAAAATGCATCCCTTTCTTAAATGTGATCTTTTTAAAACAAATAATGTAATGCTTTCCCAGAGAAGACGCAATTAGTAGCTTAACTAGAAGGTGGGGAGGGGTGGAGATAGTGCGGGCACCCAAAACAATGCCACAGTAAATTAAAATGAAAAGATTGTGCTGGACAGATCATGTACATCAGACGACAGAAAGCAAACATCCAAAGTTGGCATTCAGCTATAAACTAACGCGACTAACTAAACCACGTTAGATTAGTAGTAAAATAAGCTAATGTAGTTATTTAATTTTTTTTTTCAAAAATACGTCTAACCAAATAAAATAGACCGCTTTCTATATTTTTAGAGCTGAATAGTTAATTTGTGCATGCGCGGCCTTCAATACGTCCTAAAGTTTTCCGGTGCACAACAAAGACCATAATGAGATGGATGTCTTGCTCTATTTTTAGAGCTTAACGCTTGCTTTTTCCGAGCGCACACTGTCTTTAATGACTCCTAAACTTCCCTAAAGACTTCCGCTGTATACAACTTTTAATTTAAATCTTAATTTTCCATTGCGACAATCTTAGCGAATTACTAAACCAGAAGTCTAGAGGACGTAGTGCGAATGGAAAATCGGATGATAAGATGTTCGAGTCACCAAATAACAAAAATACTAATGCAAGCGTTCCGTCTTATAATAGTCTTTGGTCAAACTTATCCTAGTTAGCATTAAGCAAATAGTTGTTTTTATTACTTTTAAATATTGTTAGTTTTTTCATTAGGCTACATAATCAACATTTAAATCTAACAATTATTAAAAGGTTTATATTATTTAATTATTGCTCTAAAACTACCTGATTTAAGGTGTCGAAAATGTCCTGAGCTGTTGGTCTTTTCTGCTCAACTCTCTCCAGAACATTCATAATAAGTGTTTTCATTTTCTCGCTGATAGAGTTTGGCAAGGCTGGAGTCTGATATTTAAAAAAAATTACATAGAAAGTATAGTTATGATAATTATGTTGTAATTACTTTTATGTCCGCCAAAATGACGGAGAAACGAATGACTACAACGTGTTCTAATTATATTTTTGTTGTATTATCTTAATTTCATATTATTGATTGCGTTATATCCCTACTGTAAGTTTGTAAAATTGTAATTACTGGTAAATTAAATTTTACTGCAACTAACGACGATCATGACTATAGGAAAGCCTCTACTGCTTAATGCTACATTTATTTGCTTGGTCCCATGTTTGTAAAGTTTTTAATTAGCTATATTTTTTTTAGCCTAGAGATTATATCCGTGTTCTTAGATCTTTATTGCTGAATGTTTAAATGCGCTGTGAGCTTACATTATGTTTGTTGACAGCGCTATACTAACGGAAGTATCATTATTAGTATCATTATTATTTTAAAAAATAATTTTCGCCGCATTAATAAACAAAAATATGCAAGGTGAGTTGGGAAAACTAAATATGACCTCGAGTTCAACATAGTCAATACAAATAAACGGCCATTTGTTGCGTAGGGTTCTATGTATTTGTATAGTTGAATATTTTTTATCGAATGATAAAATCAAAACATTAGTGATTATATAAAAAAATCTTTTGGATGACGTATCCAAAGTATACATTGATCTTTTGTGTCGTTTTTTCAAATATAAATATATATATAAAAAAACAACAAATAAACAAACCTACGGTAATTATATATCTTGATATATTTATATATTATAAGATTTCATTGTGCATTTTTGTATGTTACAATCTTTGTAAGTTTTCCTAATCACTTGCGCACTTTCGGTGATATATAGGTTTTAACACTAAAATATAATACAAATGCATGATTTAACCATTGTATTTACTGAACATAAAAATAGTTAATATATATTTTTGAAGTTCTAGCTCAAAGTTACTTGGATATATGATTTCGAACTATAATATTTTACACTCTTATAATTACCGGGCCTGTAGTAACTGCTCCTACAGTTGTAAATACTGCTTGCGATAAAACACTTCATGAAAAATACACCCCAAGCTCCAAATATCGGTCTGAAATGACACGAGCAATAATGGTAATGTATATAATATAGCATGTACATAAAAAAAATAAAAATAACGTAAGTTCGCAAACCTGTTTATGCATAAACATTTTCAAAATTTTCTTCACATCATTTTCTCACTTCATATTACCTCCCCATCTCTATCTCTCTATCTAACAACATGATTCTTGATGTATATGTAACATAATTAATTGTTTAATGCAATATAATGTTCGAATAATAAAACATATGGACGTGAATTTGGAAGAGTGAATCAATAAGCTTTAGTCAGATGAAATTTTAATGAACAGTCAGCGGTGATTAACAACAAAATAACAAGTCTTTTAGAAATTATTGTAGATGAAGTATTTTATTTAGAAAAGTGTAATGATCTATTATTGAGAAGATTCATAGAATACCTTGTTATTGTAGGGCTCTCCGTTCAGTGCTTGAGGGCTCATGTAGCAAGGAGTCCCTGACTGAGACATGGCATGTTGAGCAGTAAACTCAAGTATCCTGTTGAATGATATGATTGTAAGTTTAAATTCTTGCAAATACGTTTGTCTGCAACGTTTAGCTTATATGGGTCGGCAACTTAAGGCACGCGTGCCTTTAACGGCACGTGGAAGACCCTACAAAAAGGTATTTGAGGTCTCTTCTGCAATAGTGCCACTGTGGAAAAATGTTGGCGCGCTAAAATAATTAGAAATCATATTTTGACATGCTATTTATCAATAGGTTGCCAGCTGTCATGAGTAAATGACATAAATATAATGTAACTGTCTCGGAGTAAATATTATCGCGTTAACGCACTTGACATGATCGAATAGATCAGATACTTATCCAAGAGTAAATAACATACTTATTAACAAGGTACCTTAAATGGCAATAGCTACGTGTGTTTAGTTAGTATATTGGGCTCTACTCAAAGTTGTTTTCGAATCTAAATACTTGTATGTATATTTCTAATAATATAACCAATCTACGATTTAAGTTGTACAGCGTAAACGAAAAGTTTTTCCCCTACCCGTCTACGCTTGACTCCGTCGCATTTATGTGGTATTATTTCATCTTTATGTGTTAGAAGTTAAACACGTTACTATCGAAAGCCAAGTGATGAGAGTCTGTGAGGCACGTCGACCCCCAATACACCTTCGCAAACACCTCTCCACTTATCAGAAAGAGAGGGTCCGTTTCTCTCCCACTCGTTTAATAGCATCACTCATTCACACACTGTTTCAAACTAGGCTCTCGACCTCGCATAGATTATCGAATAGACTGTTCGTTTTTAGTCTGCCTATAAGCTTAAGCTAATCGCTTATATAGCTAGTCTTCCTCTACTTAGACTTGAGACAATTCATAGTATGAGCCCTAGATGAGCGTGTGTGGAGAACAGTCAGACTTGCTGTGTTAAGGACGTATTAACTCAGAAATCGAATGCACATCAGCGGCCAATACTTCTAAACAACAAACCAGCACACAGCCTTACCACGATAGTAACACCCTACCAATCCACTTTAAACGAATTAATAACGTGGGGTCTTTTTAAAATTATAAAAAAATGTTCTACTTATAACATACGTATTTACAAGGTACCCCAGTACTATTAGTAATTATATAAACAGCCGTTACTTGTTACAAGATAGTGCCAGATTCATCAGATAATATATTACATTAACCCTGGTTGTTACGACTGCTACTATTTAATCAACAACACCAGAGACCGTATACATGTTCAACACCTTTTATGTTGTCTACCTATCTACACTTCCTTCAGATCTCTCTTTTTTCTACAATACACATCTCGAGTCTCCCGTGCTCGCCATCCCATTCACGCACAAGTTAAATTCACTCATACATTACTTTTTACATTAACACTACTATTCTTGTCTCTCTTCCTCCACCTCTCATAAACACTCAAAATAGTTCACAACGTTGTTCTACGTCTATACTTATGCTAAGTAACTAAAGTGTTACATTTAAACACTGAAGTTTTTTTATATAGACACAATCGCGGCTAGACGTATCCCTACATAGCAAAGAGGAAAACACTGTTCAGGAACTTTTTTTTACCCTAAGCCTTACCGTCATGAAATCAATTCTTACTTAGCTATTCCAAGGTCACCTATTTTGATGAGGTCATCACTGGTCAGCAAGATGTTGTCTGGTTTTAGGTCTCGGTGCATGACGTGTTGACTGTGTAAATACTGAAATATAACAACAACATACAGACTTATGGAAATACATCACAGTAACAATATATTATAATGCTAATATAAACATAAGGATAAAACGAACTGTAATTATACACTATGCAATAAAAAACGTTCTATTATCGGTTGTTATACTAATTTATGTTGTTTTTTTTTACTTTTTAATTTAACTGGTCATGCAGTTTTCTAGTAATTAGTGACAAACATTTCTACCATTAACAAAGAACCACATCCGTCCTGATACCTGTATTTGTTCTTTCTCCGCATATGTTTGATTTATTACATTCAATATTACTAAAAAAAAAAGCACTCCTTTTTAAAAGTTCCCACATGTGTTCGGGATCGGCTGTACATAGGGAACTCATGAATTAGATTTTGACAAAAAAATTAAAATATATATTGAACCTAGTGTCAAGAAATTATCAATAATCTGAAAAAAAAAAATCGTAGAGAATTCGATAAAGGCATAATTATATAATTGAATATTAGGTATAATATCGTTTTTTCATGTTAATGAATCAAAATTGAATTAAAACATTTTACTATAAATGTATATAATTTGAATGGCTATTTTTTTCAAATATTTAATCATAGACCTACCATATATTGGATACGGTTTTATGTTATGTAATTTTTTTTTATAAATATGAAAATTTACCTTGACAGCATCAGCCATCTGAGCAAACCAACGAATTGCTCGGCTTTCGTCAATAACCACTCGTTGTATTTCCATGCTCAAATTTCCGCGTCCACAAAATTCCATAAGTAAGCAGGCTCTCTCAGTGTCGATTTGTGAGCAGTTACAGCACTGTATTATGTGAGGGTGTGATAGTTGCATAATTGTTGATCCTTCAACTTTCACATCATCGAAAGTGACGCCAATGAGCTTTATGACCTTGAGTGCATACTGCATTGTATATTATATAAATACTAGTAGTTATGCTCGTCAAAATGACGGAGAAACGAATGATTAGAATGTGTTTTGTTAAAAGAGAAAAAAAACAAAACAATATAACAATATAAACTGTAAGGTAAAAGGTTCGTTCGATATTTTTTTTAAATTGTTTACTGCCGCCCTGGACATTGAACATGCATACAAACTGTTGTTGTCAATCTTAAAGTATTACAAAGTAGCAAATAGTATTGTTTAATTCAATCAAAATACCAAACAATAAACAGTAAATAATGTAGAAAATAGATACCGTAATAATATTTTGCAGTACGGGAAAACCCAGTCCCAAAAAAACACATAATTTGAAAGACATTGACTTCATTCTGAAACGTTGCTCAGTTTATAACCTGAACATAATTAGTAATAGGTCTATGTTTATTTAAAAACTGAAATTAACGTTTATTATATAAAAAAAAATCTTTTGGTGGGCGTATCCGATTTCTAAATGTAAAGTTGTCAACCTCATTTTAGCGATCCTATCACTTGGCGCTTTTGGGATATTGCATCTCACAGCCACCCCTTTTAAAACGACGTTGGTTGTAATACCAACTAGCTAAGAGGCTATGAAAACATATTTATTAATGTCTACGTTTACCGGAAAAAGGCTATAAAGCAAAACTATGAATTTAGCTATAAGCTTATGAAGATAATTTTGTTTTTCTTAATGATATTGTGGGTAACAATGGTAACAACCATAGAACATAATAAGTTTGATAACTTACCTCATTATTGTTGCTGTGTCGGAAATGATAGACTACACCAAAGGAACCTTCGCCAAGTCTGGAAACTATTTTATAGGGCATCTTTCTCAACAACTAATTAAATATTTAAAAAAAACAATTTTAAATTAGTAATCTAATAGTTAATAATTTTCTCTATATCTTTGTATTATTATATAGACTTTATACTATATCCTTTTCTTCATTATATTATATTATTATATTATATGTTTGATTTCCCATAAATTCAATCGTGGAATCAATGACTCTTTAAATCTAAATACTTTTTTAATGTCTATCGTACTTGTGTGTGCATTTTAAAAACGATTTTATTCTCTAAGCGAAGCTGTCTAAACAATAAGACTTATATAATTGAATTAATTAATTCTAATTAATTATAGAAATTGGAAAGTTTTCCCGTTTTTTTTAAAAAAAACGTCTGGAATGTCTGGTAGCGTGGACTCATTAAGTATTACTGAAAATTGGGATGGTTTTATGTAACCACACATTGCACTCTCTAAATTATCTCCCCTTTATATGTAAGCTTCGGTGTTCGATTAAAGGAACAAAATGTATTATATTATTTTAAGTGCATATCGATAACAAAGCTTGTTTTAATAAATCATTTCAACTTATTTTATTGAAATTGAAACCGAACCATTCTGAAACTGATATAATTACCGTAATGGATCTTCGTATTATGATTTATATATTATGATGATCATAACATATAAGTCATAATATGAATATACAATAAACCAGAAAACAAAGAGAAAAATATTTTTTAAGTAAGAGAGGACATAATTTCTCGAAAAAGCTACACTGTTATTTTTTTTTTAAGTTTCCACTGTTTTCCTGAAAAGGTTTTTCTGTTTCCTTGAAAGTGTACCACTTTTGAACATTTTAAATGTAGGCCTACCATCTGTTTTACTCTTATAAAAGTCCCACTTTTATTTTCACTATTACGTTGAAAAATCCCTATTTTTTATATTTTTTTTTAAATGTCCTTTTTTTTTCTTGGAAAAACGCCTTTGGTTTTCTTAGAAAAACTTCACCATCGAAAAGAAAACACTTTATACTGAAAAGAATACCCCACATTTAAAAAAACTCGTCTGACAAGGAGCAGTCGCTCCTCCCCTCTCTGCCCGCCAAGCCGATACCTGAATCATCTCACCGCCCCCTGGGAGGGTGGAGGGCGATAACTTTTTAAAATGCTACAGATGTAGACGTTTATAGGACTGCACATATAATTAAATTTTGCTGCAATTATCTATATCAGACGTTGTGTTGCTCATGATAAAGGGTTTAATATATAGATAAGCTAATATGAACGTCTAAAACCGCTGACAATTTGTATTGAAATTAGTTTTTGAGAACATTATAAATTTGCCAGATTAAATGTTGTGAAGTATTTGGTCGTTAAGTTATGCCTTTTCTAATGCCGATGTGTCTCCCCAAAATGAATAATACTCAACTTGCCATTGTTCTCATGGAAGCATTATGTTAATGGCATAGACTCTTCTATAATTCGACTCTCGCACCGTCTTTGTAACAAATATGTAAATTTTGTAAATAATTTACACTTCTTTCATTATATAAATGGCACATTTTCAGATGTTTATTCACGAATACAAAATCATGAGAAATTGAGAATATATTTTCTCAAACTAATGAAGGCTAGTTTCTCATGATAAGATAATTATACTACTTAAACCTTCTACTACGTATTATAAAATAAATAAGAAAGTAAAGTATATTATTTCGTCTAATATTGCCGCGCATATAAATGCAGCCTACAAAACATTTCCAAATATATTGTAAAAATATATTTATGGAAAATATAATTATAAATTAGTTACAAATAAAATGTTATGAAATATACATTTATAATGGTTTACATTTCACTTACTGTATACACTCTTTCAAACAATGCTCTGACATCAACAGTTTGATACTATTGAAAAGGATTTAAAGATGAAAAAGAATATTTATAAATTACATCATTCTTCTTTTAAATGTAGTCGCTGGTATATTTCTAAGAAAAGATGTTTTTCGATAACGGAGTTTCCCACAAAAGACACGTAATGGAAATTCAATGAATCATTGTATGCCTTCTTTTACTTGATATACTTTTGAACCCACAATCCCCTTCCCCTTCCTCACTATCTTGCATGATTCAATGATTCACCTCGCGCTGTACGAGTATATATATATATATATATATATATTGTTACGTCTCGGGGTCTAAGGGGCCTAGGTTCTATCACTAATACTTCACTTTTGAGAAATAATAACTAAAGTTCATGGAACAAAATAATACTTTTAATCACAAAAAAAATAAATTAAACACAGTCTGTAAAACAAAATATAAACTTCTATCTTTAAGCTACCATTTCAAGTCAACTGACTTGAAAACTCTACACACAGGGCATGACCCCCACGCTTTCATCCAAGCGGACAAGGGTCATTCTTGGGTCTTACAAAAACATTGACCACAAGTCACAAAATAGGGGAGATAAACAACCACCAATATATATATAGGCCCTATATATGTCCTCTATAGGCTCCTATGCCCGATAGACAAAAAAAAGTTTATGTATAAAATGGAAATGTCCTCCAAAAGAATTTGTTATCATATAAACAATATTGCTTAATTCGTTAAATTAATTTTTTTTTTTCTATAAACGTAGGCTATGCCTATTAATGATTATGTAAAGAGCTCCATTTCATCATTTCAGAACGTTGTGCCTTTACGAGGGACCGTAAACATTCAAACAAAATCAAAACTAAGTACCGAAACAAACATTCTGACTACATTTTTTATTGTAAACATTGTTCGTTATGTTTTCTTTCTCTTTATCCTTTCTCTGAAGTTGTCCGGGTCAAACTATCCCCCTCCCCTCTCTTCTTAGTTAAACCAGAAGTCATACCTTAGATAAGAAAAAGAGTGTGCGGTATTGGAAGGGCTAGATATAATGCGTCATAACTTCTAGTCGGCTTGTCATATGAGCTAGAAATTATGATTAATTACTACATCTTTTTCCTTAATCTCTTACAGGCCAACAAAGATTAGTGGCCGGCAAGGTTCTAAACCGTGTCGTTCAGGTGACATTATGGAGTACTAACTCAATCACACCAAGTAAATCTATTGGGTAAGTGAAGCAGTATTCACTAGTTTCCGTGGCCACGGCATACTTAGGAATTGTGTGGCTAGCACATTGAAAAATGCCAAGCGTCAACCAGGATTTTGAACCAGGGTCCGTCGTTACGCCAGTTCAAATTGTCCACTTATAAAAAAGAACAGTAGGCATCATTCACATTATCATGTTTTTTAATAGCAGTCTCTGAGTCCTAATCAACAGCTTTTATTTAAACTACAATTACGTCTGATTATACTTTAATGGCGTAGCTAGGGAGGGGCAGGGGGGGCATATGTCCCCGTGCGCCACGTTAGGGGGCGCCAAAATGAGTATATAAACTAATTATTTAATTGTATTTTGATGTCAACTAATGTATCCCAAATACGTTTGCAAGATTGAATTTTGGAACTCCACAAATATCTTCATTACAAACAAATTGGCAAGCATGATTTGGCGCCCCTACTGAGCATTAAGGGGCGCCATTCTACTCATACAACAAATGACACATCCACAATGTAGGATTGCTGATAGCGTTTTTTTAAACAAAGATCTGTTCGGGTTCAAATATTATTCTTCATATACTAAAAGTAGCATCTGGTTTTATTAATTATACAGGTTGGATAATATCGAGTCGAATATACTTAGCATAAGTACACTCAGCTAAACAGGATCCAGTTGTTATCACATTTGTTTGTACAGTTGAAAGTATATATTTGTTTTTCTCTCGTTCTACAACTCGTTGGGAAGAATTAAAAAGAGTTGTGCCAATCACAGTAAAGAGGGAGTCTGAAACACCCTGGAGCGCACGATCGGAAGCTGCCATAAAGCTGTTGGAAAAATTATCAGAAGATGCAACTATGACGCCTGAAAACAGACGTGATGCAGAAACTTTGCTGGCAGGTATATTAAACCTTAACTTCCTAGTTTTGTTACATTTCTGGAACATCATACTTAGGAAAATTGATCGTGTCCAGAAACAGTTGCAGGATCCTCCTATGAATTTCAAGAAATCATCATCTGATCTTAAATTGATGGAGCAAGAACTTGTCAACATTCGTGATTATTTGAGCCAGGTTGCGGTAGACAATGGAAAAACAAGATGCACAACTTGGGGAATCGAGGTTGGCAGAAGGATTAGACGACAAAGAAGGATGCCTGGGGAATTAGCAAGAGATGCAGAACTTTCTGCAGAAGAAGAAATTGCGCGTGTTATGAACAGCGTAGTTGATAGACTCAGAAGATATCATTACGGTTTTTACGTCTAAAAAAGCTAAACACCAAATTTGGATTTTTACTAGACGTCAAAGCTCTTCTCGCTGAGACAAATGTCCATACACTTCGTCGAAATTGCAAAATTTATACGACACTGACGTCAATGGTCACGAAGTGTGCACAGCGATCGGAGACTGCAAAATGCTGCTCAATGCCCGGACTGAAGTTCTACCGGAAACTCCTTTGGATCTTCTTGGTTTTGTTGTTTCATATGGAGATGACGTATTTCCGAATCTGCGCATTTCACTGCAAATACTTTTAACGATTGCTGTTTCAATTGCAAGCTGTGAGCGGTCCTTCAGCAAACTGAATGTTATTTTGTCTTATTTATGTGCTGCGATGGACAAGATCGTCTGAGTCAGGGGTCGGCAACATAGCGCGATTTTCAAAGGCACGCGAGAGACTTCCAATAGGTGGTTTTTTTATTAATAAAAAAAGAAGTTTTTTTTATTGATGAAAAAACAAACATTTTCCAGTTCTTAATGAGGAAAATTGACTGTTGAAGACGATGTTTCTGAATGACAGAGCGACACATTTCAGTTAGTTGAGCGCATTTACAAGGAAGGGTTAAATCAAGTGGGTTAAATGGACAAATAATTAATGCAGGAAATGTTTATATACAACTGTTTAACGTTAATCAATTGTATACCTCTATATTAAATGTTGTAATGAATACCATAATGCTGGATTTATAAAAAGAAATAATAATTAGTCAGTAATATTTATTATATTACAAAACATAACTTTTTTGGCAACACTATTGAATCAAAATTAGAAACTTTTTTGGAATTAAAGGGAGATAATTAGCCCGTTTTATTTATACTATTATTTCTAATATTGTGTTTCTTATTTTTTTTATAATAGACTAAATAGCTAACAATTTATAACGTAATCATGACCAAACTATAAAATGTATTTGAAAATTATATAAATATTAGTCTAGATCTATATGACTAAAACATTTTATGCCGATTTTTTAAACATTACAATAACTACCCAGTTTCTATGAAAACTACAGATAAATTCCGCTATACTATAGTTTATTTAACACAAGCCGTTATGTGCCCGGTCCTCCGAACCGGCTAAAAGTTATGTTTACATACACTCTAACTACTCAGGCAGTTATAATGAGATTGCCCGCATGACCTACGACACGAATTTAAACGTGAGGTAATTTTTTATTTGCCCGCTACAACATGAATTACCCGTTAAAATCATTACTCATCACCCATTATAACAATTACAAAATTGCCCGCTATAAATTACGACGCAAATTAAAACATGAATATATTTTGTTCTATTCATTGATTAAGAACATTCGACAGTACTTTTTTTTTTTTTTATGATTGTTTGATATATTTTTTTTACGACAAACATTAAGTCGCAGACCTATGTTGTGTTGTTTTTGTTTATTTGCTATTTATTTATTTATTGTTGCTTTGGAAGCAAACTTAGAATTAAATTTTCTATTCAACATGTAAAACAATAACAAATGAAACCCTTATGAAATAATGTTTATAAAACGTATACGACACGAATTAAAACTTTAAAAATTTAGTTCCGGCAATTTGAACATTGCCCGGCAAATTAAACATTGCCCGGTAATTTAAACATTGCCCGGTAATTTAAACATTGCCCGGTATTATAAACATTGCCCGGTATTGTAAACATTGCCCGGTAATTTAAACATTGCCCGGTAATTTAAACATTGCCCGGTAATTTAAACATTGCCCGGTATTATAAACATTGCCCGGTATTATAAACATTGCCCGGTAATTTAAACATTGCCCGGTAATTTAAACATTGCCCGGTATTATAAACATTGCCCGGTATTATAAACATTGCCCGGTAATTTAAACATTGCCCGGTAATTTAAACAATGGCCGTTACCTAGGCGATAAGCCTAAAGGTGCCCAGTTCTCGGAACTGGATAAAATAACCCATGGAGTTATAAACAATAGTCTTAAGCGGGGATAAAGTATTTTCCGGTAACTTATACCATTTAAATATTGCATTCCACAAATAACGACGCAAATTAAAACTAAATTTTGTTCCCTTCTTAAACGCATAAATACGCAAAATTTGATGACGCCATATAATTATAAGCTTAAATATAGAGTGTAACCAGGACCACTGCGTTTAAATAAGCTTAGTAATGCGTCGGTATTACTTCCCGAAACAGAAAAAAAAATGCTAAATCTATTTGCTTTGTCCTATGTTTGTAAAGTTTTAAATTATTAATTAGCTTTAAGTCATGAATTCACAGTGTAAAGTATTAAAGTAGTGATAGATTAAGTAAATCAACTACAGTATTGGTAGTGTAAAGAATTTATGTTGTTTACGGCACGTAGACAATTTAAACATGAAGAAAATTTGTTCCCGTTATTGAGTTGAGATAATAAAATCCATGCACATAGTTTGATGACGTCAATTTAAACATGAATGAAAAATGTCCCTTCATTGCTATAAAATCCATGCGCAAAGATTGATGACGTCATAAAAATAATCTCAACGCCATCCTTTTTTTTTATTTTCTTAGCGCGATCGATCGAAAAACTATAAAAAGTTGGAACGGGAAATTCAACATGAACCCAAAATATGTCGTTTTATTCGCGTCTTTTGACCAAACTGACCACTGCGGTCATTTAAATTTTTTTTAAAACCTTGACAGTGTTCACCGCCGTAACGCAAAGAATATTTGTAGCAAATTTCACGTTTTTATGTCCAGTATTTAAAAAGATTATGCGGTATGTACATACCCAGCCAGCCAGCCAGCCAGCCAGCCAGCCACATATTCCTTTTGAGATTTATATATATACAAGCCGATATGTGCCCGATTCTTCGAACGGGCTTTTTTTTAGAATATGCTTGACACATTATAGTTTTTTAGTTTTGTTTTTGCAACATACATAAAGTAGTATTTTTTTTTTGTGGTCAGTATTTTTTTAATTTATTTTTGTTTTGCACACTTTATTATACACCAATTCAATATACAACTAAAAAGGAAAAACAAATAATAATAATTTTTTTTTATTTCTTGCTCAAAGTATGACCACTATGATCGAATTTTGTGAGTTTATTGGGTAATTAAACTCTTTCTGTAAAACAGAACTCACATGTCTTTTAAAAAGTACTGTTAATTCGAAAATGATTGTTTGATATATTTTTTTGCTACAACATTAGTCGTAGATCAATATTTATTTATTTTTGCTTTTTTTTTTTTGTTTTTGTTGGTGTTATTTGCTATTTATTTATTGTTGCTTTGGAAGCAAACTTAGAATTAAATTTTAAATTCAACAGGAAAAACAATAACAACTGAAACCGATATGAATCATAGTTTATACAACGTATACGACATGAATTAAAACTTTTAAAAGTTGGTACGGCAAATTTAAACATTGCCCGGCAATATAAAAATTTCCCGCTACATAGTTTATAAGACGTATACGATACAAATTAAAACTTTAAAACGTTGAGCTCGGCAATTTAAACATTGCCTGGCAATTGAAAAATTTCCCGCTACAAAGTTTATAAGACGTATACACAGAATAGGTATAGAACAGAATGCACAATCCCTATATACGCAGTCACTAAAAGTTACCATTTTCCGCAATGCAGCGGTCGCTAGAGACGCTACTATAGTAAAATGTGAAAGGATATCTACGTCTGCCAAAAATATATACAATATATATAGGGCCTACATTATCTTTCATTATAGGCTTACTTTTATATAAATTTGACTTAATTACCCATTTTGTTTTGAACATTATATGATTAGGCCAATATGATGTAAAAATATTTATTACCCGGTACTGATTTGAAAAAAAAATGGCTTAGACGTAGCTCGGTACCGGTAACTAAATTGCTACGGCTACCGGTACATAAATATATATACTTTTTAAACCAAAATAAACTTTTAAAATTATGAAGGGAAATAGGCATATAATTCATAATGAGTTAATGTGAGGTTGTTTATGCTGTCGTTTATCCTTTATGGAGTCAAGAAAGCCATGCAGTTTGACATGCTCTTTTTTACGATAATCAGTCGTTTTCGCATCATTGTTGTAGTTTATTACACAACCGTTTATGCACATTTTGCCTGAAATATTAGCTTTGGGTGTTCGAACTTGTAGATTTTAATATTGCGCATTCTGTTTTATACCTATTCTGTGGACATATACAACACGAATAAAAACGTGAAGGAATTTTTTATTTGCCAGATACAACGTAAGATACCCATTAAAACCATTAATCATTACCCATTATAACAATTTAAAAATATCCCGCTATAAATTACGACGCAAATTAAAACGTGAATATATTTTGTTCTATTCATTCATAAAGTACATTAGCAAAGGTTGAAGCGAAGTTAATTAAAATGAATACGCAAAATTTGATGACGCCATAAAAAAAAAGACAACCAGCTATCCCTGCGCAAACTTTGATGACGTCATATAAAAATAATCTCTACGCGTCCTTTTGTCTTATTTTTTTAGCGCGATTGATCGAAAAACTATAAAAAGTTGGAACGGCAAATTCAACATGAACCCAAAATATGTCGTTTTATTCGCGTTTTTTGACCAAACTGACCACTGCGGTCATTTTATTTTTTTTTAAACCTTGACAGTGTTCACCGCCGTAACGCAAAGAATATTTGTAGCAAATTTCACGTTTTTATGTCCAGTATTTAAAAAGATTATGCGGTATGTACATACCCACATATATACATACATACATACATATTCCTTTTGAGATTTATATATATACAAGCCGTTATGTGCCCGGTCCTCCGAACCGGCTAAAACTTATGTTTACATACACTCTAACTACTCAGGCAGTTATAATGAGATTGCCCGCATGACCTACGACACGAATTTAAACGTGAGGTAATTTTTTATTTGCCCGCTACAACATGACTTACCCGTTAAAATCATTACTCATCACCCATTATAACAATTACAAAATTGCCCGCTATAAATTACGACGCAAATTAAAACATGAATATATTTTGTTCTATTCATTGATAAAGAACATTCGACGGTACTTTTTTTTTTTTTATGATTGTTTGATATATTTTTTTACGACAAACATTAAGTCGCAGACCTATGTTGTGTTGTTTTTGTTTATTTGCTATTTATTCATTTATTGTTGCTTTGGAAGCAAACTTAGAATTAAATTTTCTATTCAACATGTAAAACAATAACAAATGAAACCCATATGAAATAATGTTTATAAAACGTATACGATACGAATTAAAACTTTAAAAAGTTAGTTCCGGCAATTTGAACATTGCCCGGCAAAATAAACATTGCCCGGTAATATAAACATTGCCCGGTAATTTAAACATTGCCCGGTAATTTAAACATTGCCCGGTAATTTAAACATTGCCCGGTATTATAAACATTGCCCGGTAATTTAAACATTGCCCGGTAATTTAAACATTGCCCGGTATTATAAACATTGCCCGGTAATTTAAACATTGCCCGGTAATTTAAACAATGGCCGTTACCAAGGCGATAAGCCTAAAGGTGCCCAGTTCTCGGAACTGGATAAAATAACCCATGGAGTTATAAGCAATAGTCTTAAGCGGGGATAAAGTATTTTCCGGTAACTTAATTTTTTTTACTTAAACCATTTAAATATTGCATTCTACAAATTACGACGCAAATTAAAACAAAATTTTGTTCCCTTCTTAAACGCATAAATACGCAAAATTTGATGACGCCATATAATTATAAGCTTAAATATAGCGTGTAACCAGGACCACTGCGTTTAAATAAGCTTAGTAATGCGTCGGTATTACTTCCCGAAACAGAAAAAAAATGCTAAATCTATTTGCTTTGTCCTATGTTTGTAAAGTTTTAAATTATTAATTAGCTTTAAGTCATGTATTCACAGTGTAAAGTATTAAAGTAGTGATAGATTAAGAAAATCAACTACAGTATTGGTAGTGTAAAGAATTTATGTTGTTTACGGCACGTAGACAATTTAAACATGAAGAAAATGTGTTCCCATCATTGAGATAAAAATCCATGCACATAGTTTGATGACGTCAATTTAAACATGAATCAAAAATGTCCCTTCATTGCTATAAAATCGATGCGCAAAGATTGATGACGTCATAAAAATAATCTCAGCGCATCCTTTTTTTTTCTAACTTTGTGACGAAAAACTATAAAAAGTTGTACTGGCAAAGACAATGTTAATCAAAAGTTGTGTTTTTTTCGCGTTTTTTGACCAAACTGACCACTGCGGTCATTTTAATTTTTTTTAAACCTTGACAGTGTTCACCGCCGTAACGCAAAGAATATTTGTAGCAAATTTCACGTTTTTATGTCCAGTATTTAAAAAGATTATGCGGTATGTACATACCCAGCCAGCCAGCCAGCCAGCCAGCCAGCCACATATTCCTTTTGAGATTTATATATATACAAGCCGTTATGTGCCCGGTCCTCCGAACCGGCTAAAAGCTATGTTTACATACACTCTAACTACTCAAGCAGTTATAATGAGACTGCCCGCATGACCTACGACATGAATTTAAACGTGAGGTAATGTCTAATTTGCCCGCTACAACATAAAATTACCCGTTAAAATCATTACCCATTACCCATTATAACAATTAAAAAATTGCCCGTTATAAATTACGACGCAAATTAAAACGTAAATATATTTTGTTCTATTCATTGATAAAGAACATTCGACAGTATTTTTATTAAAAAAGAAAATGATTGTTTGATATGTTTTTTTACGACACGACAAACATTAAGTCGCAGACCTATGTTGTTTTGTTTTTGTTATTTGCTATTTATTTATTATTGTTGCTTTGGAAGCAAACTTAGAATTAAATTTTCTATTCAACATGTAAAACAATAACAAATGAAACCTATATGAAATAATGTTTATAAAACGTATACGACACGAATTAAAACTTTAAAAAGTTAGTTCCGGCAATTTGAACATTGCCCGGCAAATTAAACATTGCCCGGTAATATAAACATTGCCCGGTAATTTAGACATTGTCCGGTAATTTAAACATTGCCCGGTAATTTAAACATTGCCCGGTATTATAAACATTACCCGGTAATTTAAACCTTGCCCGGTAATTTAAACAATGGTTGTTACCAAGGCGATAAGCCTAAAGTTATAATGAGATTTCCCGCTTCACAGTTAATATATACGGCAATTAATAAAACCCCACCCGTTAAAAAGTTTATCGATGTATACGTCACAAATTTAAATGTGAATGACATTTTGTACGCCCGCTACAACCGAAACGAACTGCAACGTGAAATATTGCCCGCTAGAAACGAATTGAAACGTGAAATATTGCCCTCTAGAAAAGAATTGAAACGTGAAATATTTCCCGCTAGAAAGATTTTAATGCGTATACGCCCGCTTCAAACGAATTGAAAAAGCTAAAAGTTATGTTTACATACACTCTTACTACTCAAGCAGTTATAATGAGAATGCACGCAACAACTACAAAAGTTTATATTTCGTATACGACACGAATTAAAACGTGAATATATTTTGTTCTATTCATTCATAAAATACATTAGCAAACATTGAAGCAAAGTTAATTTTAAATGAATACGCAAAATTTGATGACGTCATAACGAAAAGCCGGCTAGCTATCTCTGCGCAAACTTTGATGACGTCATCCTGAAAAAATCTCAACGCCATCCTTTTTTTAATTTTTTTAGCGCGATCGATCGAAAAACTATAAAAAGTTGGAACGGCAATTTTAACATGAACCCAAAATATGTCGTTTTATTCGCGTTTTTTGACCAAACTGACCACTGCGGTCATTTTATTTTTTTTAAAACCTTGACAGTGTTCACCGCCGTAACGCAAAGAATTTTTGTAGCAAATTTCACGTTTTTATGTCCAGTATTTAAAAAGATTATGCGGTATGTACATACCCAGCCAGCCAGCCAGCCAGCCAGCCAGCCAGCCAGCCACATATTCCTTTTGAGATATATATATATATATGATATGATATATGATATGATATAAAGGAGCAGGATTGTGTAACATTTTCTAATGTTGGGCCACATTTGAACTTCGTAAAGACACAGAGGGCCAGTTTCTAGTTACAATATATTTAAAATCGCTATTAAAGGGTCAAAATGCAATGAAATAGTTAAAACTTAGACTTAGTTCACACCAAACATGGACAACGAGATCGCATGAGATAGCATTTTGACCTAGGTTGATTAAAATATGCCTCCAAACGCATTTTTGATGAGAATGTTACGGTTTTTTGCAGGTGACTCTAAGTGAATAATAACATGTAATTTTTCTAGACTTTATTTCAATAACCTAGGAGCTTTATATGTATCTCAAACTCATTTGGTGAATACAAGAAGCCCTTAAATAACTATTTGCTACAAAGATAGCTCAATTGATGCAGGGATAATTTTTTTACAAGGGTTTAAATGAAATAGTGTTGCTTAAGACAGTTGTTGTCATTTCAAGTGATTGGAGTTTATGCTCCTAAACCCCCTATTTTGCAACTCCTATGCTTGTAATACTCTTGAATATCATAAATATAGGCTATGGAGATATGTGTGTTAAATTCTTGAAGAAATCCATCAAGAATTAGTATGTTTTTTTCTAAAGTCAATTTTTTGTTGTCATTTGTCCTAAGTGACACCAAGGTGTCTATAGCAGCCATTTCTTTTGTTTTGCGTTTTTCGTCACTGTGTCTTTTCCAGTGTATAACTTATCTTAACACTATTCAAATCATGTGTAGGAAGGTTCTGACAATACTTAAGTGCATTTTTACACCTCTCTGTGAATATGAATTTTTTTTCCTTGAAAGTGCACCTTTTGACTTGGGCTCAAATACATTTGGACATAAATATAAAAAAACACACTATTAGCTGGGGCCACACCCACTGGTCTGGCGGGCCGGATTGTGGCCCGCGGGCCGCCTGTTGCACACCCCTATACTAGAGCTTTGAGCAAATTAACGACAATCTCAGTTAAACTGAGAATAAACTATCATCAATATTATAAGTTGCTAGATCCTTATCTGGACAACTGATAATGTTTACAAAATCATTACCAAAAATGTGAAAGTCTGGTAATATTATTTTTTTGGTATAAATGCAAATTAAAAGGTTGATAATCACAATCACGTTAATTTTTTTATTATAAATAAAACGCTTTAACGATTTTTTCTATAAATTTCCTATGCTTTTGGCCTTGGTCTTGCTACGGAGTTAAATTGTCTTATAAAAAAAATTAATAAAACAAGTATAATAAAGCCGGCTGGTCCAGCGGTTAGTTCACCGGACTGTCAACCAAAAACCAACTGACACGTCGCGGGTTCTATCCTTGCCACCGAAGGATCCCTGTCGCCCTGCAGGAGTTTTGGGCCTAGTGGACGTAATAATATTCTATCTAGAAGGAACGTCTGTAAACTTATAAGATAAACTTAAAAGAAAAAATATTAAAGCAGTTTGACTTTTAGGCTGTTGACACGTTGAACGGTTTAGAAATCCTAGTTCGGCGCACAATTAGCAAAAGGTTGCCGACCCCTGGTCTGAGTGATCTTGCACTCATTAGCATCGAAAGAGGAACACTTGTAAATATTAATTTTGAAAACGTTATTGACAAGTTAGCGCAGTCAAATCAAGAAAGATCAATTTGTTGTAGACTATGTCTATTCCAGTCATGTATAATTAGTAAATTATATGTTTTTTTTTCAAAAAAATTGTTTACAATCGTATAGAGACTAATTAGTCTGTATTCTATTTCATTCAAATACTAGATGCTTCGAAAATGAACCATATAAACTGTAAAAATTTAAATTTGTCTTTGGGGCTCAGTGAGCCCCCAGACTCTGTCGGTCCGAGAAGGGGCGCAGACTTTGTGTCATGTCCCCGTTGCAGATGACACTAGCTACGCCACTGTTATACTTTGTTGTTAATGCTCACTTTGTAGAATAAATCTATTAAGCTTTCAACAATTTTTTTTTCTCCATGCCCAGGCACTTTTCGTTTCCCTGGAAAAAATATTACAAGTTCGGGAATTCCAAAAATTACACCAAGTAACCCAAATTACCTGAGGATATATTTTAATGCTCAGTTATATGATTTAAAATATAAAATCAAATATACATGTATAATAATAATCAATTATATAGTATTTAAAGCTGAAAATATTTTTGCTCATAAATTAGCTTTGCAAACTATCGATTTTAGAATCAATTTAATTACTACAATCACCGCTCCCTGCTTTATAAAGAAACGGGCATTTCCACAAATTGTACCTCCAAATTTTAAAAGCTTTCTGTATGTTCTTCAAGGTTTCTTAGTGGGTGCTACTCTTCACTTATCCTACTCTGTGATTGACTTCTCATTAACTTATTTATTGTCTGAATTCTGAAGAACATATGTAAGTATCTTGACTCTTTATATGCACAAAAATACTTTAAAATTTGATTATATTCATATTTTTTTATTAACCTAGCTGCAGAGCTGTTTACTTACACGTAATGCTTAATGTATAGACCGTATGACTTCTTATAGCTGCTCTGTAGCAACAGATTAACTAACTAATACAACATTTTGTATAAGGACACATTTTATCACCTATTTAAACTATGAAAATTACATATATGATGATTGATAGTTAGAGACATTAGTAGACAGTAGTTAACACTGTATTACTAAACAAAAATTAATTCCAATATGCTTGTCTTCCATCATGTCTAGTCTTTAGAGCCAAAGAAGATGTCGCTATTTTCCAACTGTGAAAATGAGGTACAAAATAACCAATTGAATTGTTTTCTTTGTTGTTTAAGTAATGTGTACATGCATTTTTAAATACTATTTTGTTTGTTGTACTGTGTTCAGAAAACAAATTTCATGGTAGAATACTCCTCCAATAGAGAGAACCTTTTCACCAGTCACAAATGGGGATGGGGTAGCAGAGAGGGCACATGCCTGGGGGAAACTTTTCTAAAGGCCTGCAATTATGGTATAAATATAGCAATTACATTATCCAAGGGGACATCGCTGAAACTTTTGCCCTAGGGCGCTACCTAGGCTTGTAAAGGTCATGCTTTTCACCTATTTAACCTGTGTCTTTCTAAAGATTTTTTAATGTTTCGTCTGTTGTATTTCTAAATCTACGTTTAAAGTTATCGCTTACATTTCTTTATAGCCTGATGATTTAGCCTTATGTTTAGCATTTAGTTATTTCAAATTTTTGTGCAAAGTGACATACCGTCAAAACTACTTTACATACTTTAAGTTATATTTGTATTTGTTTACACAATAATTAAAATGTATTTTAATTTGGTGGTCCTTGGCAGTGTAAACGTCAATGCTATAGCGACATCCAGCCACGAACCAATATATATATATATATATATATACAAAGCGCGAGAGAGATTGACCTAAGATGTTGTGGCTTTACCGATAGCTCTATCCGTCCTAAAAAGGATCGAAAATATCCAATTGTACACCGTGAAATATTTTTAACACTGTAATTTTGGTAACTAAATAGTAATATAAATATATTTATACCGTACTTAGGGTCATAAAAATAAATAGATATGACGACATATGAACAGGTATCAAGGTGTGGTTAAGAATTTGCCAGCTTACATCGTACACTATTTCTCATTACATATTTACTTTATAATATATTTACCTTCCCTAAATTCCAAAGTTGCTGCCCCTACCCCATCTTGCGGACCTTGCTACTTTACTGATGCTAGGGGTAAAGAATTATTTCTTTCAGTAGATATTATGTTGTAAAAGAAAAGCCCAAGATCTATCTAAAATATCTATACAAAACATTTTTTTTCGAACTTTTCAAATTATCTTGTAAATTAATTGTATTCATTTCTTTTTCTTTCTATTTAGATATTCAACTGTGACGTCAGTTTCAAAACAAACGCTACCGACGATGAGGTTAAAGGTAAACATATATTAGCTATAACAAAATAAATATACATCTTTATTAGTTCGCTGTACTGCTATTGAGACCCACACTGTGGCAACATATTCTATGATATTCCTTATATAACTGTTGTATACTTTCCTCGGGGCGGAGGGATTTGCACCCCAGTGTGAGCCAGCGATATTTTTGTTATCAGCTCTAAGCATAGTCTTTGTATTGATATTTCTGTGCGGTTTCTATTTGCTTTTTGTAGGTTAATCTTTGGTCAAATGTATTTGCTAGTTATTTGAAATATTATTTTGTTTGAATGATTGTTTTATTTAAAGTTAGTATGATGCTTTCTTCTTTTATAGATAGAAAGAAAATTGAGTGTGTAGTCTGATTTCAGTTAATGTTCAAGCCCCGTTCCTTAGACCAGGGGTCGTCAACCTACGGAACGCGCGCGATACATGGTACGCATAACGATTTTCAATGGCACGAGAAAAACCCTTGACATTATATTAAAATAGATTCTTTCAGAAATTGAGTGCTAAAGCAGGGTGATTTTTAAGCTGTTGGCACGCTGAATGAAAAAGAAATACCACTTTTGCACACTATTATCAAAAGGTTGCCGACCCCTGTCTTGGACCATGGGATGAGGTTGTGTAGTGAATCTTGTAGCCTCACTTGTCAGGTGCCTGTATATTCCTCTGTGCTTTTTAGAGAAAGGTCGTCAGCGTACATGCTTCTTTTTTTTTATTTTCTAGGAATGTGTTGATTTTGTTCATTAATTAAAATAAGATATAACGTGAGCGACAGTACACTTCCCTAGGGGGGGGGGGGGGGGGGGGGGGGGCTTCATGTTGTGTTACTCCTTTTCCCTTTTATGTTGACTAGAGCTTTTTGATTTGTAAATTTCTCTGTGATTCAGTTAAACATTGTATGGGATATATTATAATTGTTTAAAAGCTTTAAAAAAAGCTTCTTCCAATTGCTTTCTACTTAGTTAGAAACGTTAAAACAAAATCTTGGTCTGATTATCTTTGTTTATATTTTCTTTGATGTTGACTAATGTTAATTTTACTTTTCTGTTTTCACAGATTTTGAAAACAATGTTGCAGGAAGCAGATGTGGCAAAAAAGAATTTCATCCAAAGTTTATACCATTTAACAAAATTAGTCTTAAACATTTCGACTACCCATACAAGCGCAAAGAATTAACAGCATTGACAAAGGCGCTTGGAAATTTGGTGGTAAAATTGGAGGTAAACAAAACCAGCTCTGATAGACCTAGTGTGATTCGTAAGAAAGGTAAAATATGTGGGACGGGAAGAATAACGTTTTGTAATGTCAGAAAACGTAGAGGATTCAGACACTGTATGTGTAAAGTTTGTAAGATAAGCACAAGCCCAGAAGCCCAGTGGGGTGAAATTAGTGTAGTTACGGCTGCACATGTTGTGTTTAATAAGTTGGAAGCCGAAAATTCCAGCTGCATACTTCGATACAATAAGAAAGACTCGGCTAATACCGTCGCTCTTGAAGGTCTGGGGGTCTTCAAAGTTAATGTGGAGCATGACAGAAGTCATGTCGTTTATGTAACTCATGACATGAAGCTGGTGCGACTTCTTATAAGGAGCATCTATTTATTTAGATCAAAGCATCGTGAATTACACAAGGAGTTCAAATCCTTGCCCAACAACAACTTAGCCATTTTGGTTTCACATCCACACGGCTGGCATAAGCATGTCTCTATAGGAACCTATGAAAGGAAAGAGTTAGATCATGAAACGGCAGAAACAAAGGACAGAGTTTTGACCAGATATACACATAGAGCTCAAAGTTGTCCAGGTAGCAGCGGCGCTCCTGTCTACTTCTTAGGAAAAGACGATGTGTGGACCATGCACCCTCATAGTGGATTTAAGGATGGCTTGGGGGTTAGCTCAACTGAATATGAGCGAATTTGAGCAACTTTCCTCAATTAAAAACATCATTAACCAACAATACAACGATCACCATTGTGATTGGTGCGAGAAATAAAATAGGATTTAGTGGATAGTGGATAGTAAAAAAAAAAATTATTAGTAAAGTTGGATACAAATTTGGCCATTAAAAATAAATATAAGTTGAATAATAACCTCAACACTGTTATTACTTTGGTATTTTCTTTGTTACTATTTCTTTGAAAGTTTTATTTCACTTAGTCTATGTAACATAATTACATTTCATACTTTTCTAATTCAACGCAACTTGTTTTAATTTTATTATTATTATTATTATTATTATTATTATTATTATTATTATTATAGCTTTATTTTATGTTATTGTATGTTTGATATTCTTACTATAAATTTGTGTAATGACTAGTAAATTTAATTTTCCTGGAACTAGGACGATCATATAGAAATATCGGTAATTTTCAACTCTGTAGTGATGAAGATAGAAGAGTCAAAACTTCTTAACAAACTATAGGTCTACAATTTACTCGGCATCGCCCCAAGTTTAGCTAGATTCATCAGTCTTAGTTTTAACCGTAAAAAAAAAAACTAAAGCGAAATAGAATTTTTTTTTTTAAATTAAACATTTTCACATTTAAGGCAAATAAAATCTGTTCACGGCACGCTGAATGCTTTTTTTAAAATCATTATATGTTTGGTGTGCAGCTCCTTTTTTTTTCTTTCTTAAACTTCGTATTCCAACTTTTGTATCGCCTTTTCTGTCAAACCATTAGCATTTAACGAATGCATTGTCACACATTGTTTTATGCATATATAATATAATGAACATTTACCCAGACAAAGCTAAATTCAAATATAAATTATCGTTAAATAATTTATTGATGACAAGCCTAATACAATTTCTCGCAAGCTAAAACATAAACATAATATTATATAGATTTTCAATCCGCATTCTTTATAAGTTTATTTTTTTCCACCGGGTAAAATAACATTTATAGCCAAATATCGGTTTGCGACCCACACTATTTGGAAAACACATCACCTATTATTTTAATTGGATTTTATTAAAAGTTCTACAACAGGGCACATTCTCAATGAAAAAACTTAATAATTATTGTTTTCCTTATTAATTATAATTAGTTTTCCAGCTTTTTAGTTCTGTATTTGGTCCTCCTGTTGTTAAAATCATATGATTTACAACCCAATCAAAGTGCATGACGTTTGGTAATGTGTAGATTTTTAAAAATCGAAAGTGTAATACTTAGAACTTTTCAGTTATATCATTTAAATCTGTAAGTAAGTTATATTGAAGTGCGTTTATCCTTGATTTTACATTTAACAATGAGTGAATTACTCAAAATTTTGAGTTTAATTACTATATTTTGGGCATTCACGTGTAAATAGCCAAAATACGCATTTTGCAAATTTGTATACTTTTCTTTTCCAGCAACCTTTTGAGAATTGCTTTATAAATTAATGAATGTTTTTATTTGTATGACCAAATATTTTGTGTAACTCTTCATTTCCTTAGATTTTATCTTTGAAAGTATGTTTGTTTTTAAAATTTTAATAATTGGTTATTGTTTACTTAAGTGCTGCTTTAGTTCTAGATGTATTAAAATTCAGTAAATCTCATTTTGTTGTATTTTAAATTTAAATATTATATTTTAATTAATGTTCTTTAAAAGTTTGAAATGTAACACTGAAAATAAAATAAAAAAATATTTATTGTAAATATTAATGTAGTAGAAATAGAAATGAAAAATTTAAAACTTAATATGCAAACAAAGCTTGTGGTCCAGATCAAATGCCAGTTACATTGCTCAAAGAACTATATTCCTAAGCATTACATTATTTTTCTGGCCTCTATACATTACGCTAAGTTTCCACAAGACGTGCAACTACAAAAACAGGAAATGCTACCCATGCTTCCAGAACAAAATTTACAATACTGACCCTGGATAGAACAGTTTCATAAATAAAAATGTTATGTAAATTTAATGTAAAACATTAGAACTTAAAAAAAAAAAAATAATATATATTGTAGTACAGTCAATCACCTGAACAGGCATAATGCTCAGTTTCAAGATAAACACATATCGGGAAAATCTGTTCAAGTGAAACCCAATGTATAGGTTACTTATAATAGATTACGTGTCCAAAATATTACATTATAAACATCACCTAGTATCAAGATTACACGTTTTTTTTATAGCGCTCAATGCGCCTATGTAGCGCCCCAGGGCAAATGTTTCAGCGACAAACCCTTGCATACCGTAACTGCTTTGTTTAGTGCTATATTTAAGCTATATTTGCCGCCCCCAAGAAGTGTTGCCCCGGGCATATGCCCCTTCTGCATTCCCCCTCCCCATGTGAGGCCACTGGTTTCACCATTCTAGTTTAATAAATACATCTTTTTTTTTATCTGTGCTTCATTACATCAATGTATTCAATAGTTTTTGATAGGTAGGAAATGGAACTGTGAAAATGAAATTCTAAAAATAAGCGCCCAATAACTGTCATCTCGGAAGTTTCTTAATGGAACTATTTTGGGTCTCCTACTATTTTAATTTATATTAATGATTTACCACATAGCATAAACAGTATAGCTTTGATGACCTCGCTATAAGACTTATACAGAGTCGACATGTCCACGCTATACTTGAATATTCTCGAGAGCAGTGTCGGTAGCTACTCTGGACTTTTCCCATCGTGCTTTCGAATAGATCCATTTCCTGGCCTTGAAAAGAGCTCTCTGCATGATGTTCTAAGACTAATATGGGCTTTTTATCAAGGCATTGGAGGGATGTTTTAGCAGCCGAATCTGTACTTAAGATGCAAGTAAGTAATTGGCTCGATTCGCTACCATTCTCCTTGTGGGGTTTTATGTAACCATAAAACCGGATAAGATTTGAGCTGTTTCATTATCTGCCTCAAACTCTTGCCCAGAAGAGCTAGTTTATATATAGACAGTTTCCTTTGCATTGAAATCACCACCAGTGCAAGTGTGGGACATAATTTACTTTAGATTAATTTTTTTAGTTCTTAATTTATAAGCCTCATTATGTGCCTTTCTAAGCTTATTTTTATTTTGTTTCGGTATTTTTACCAACTATGTGGGAGACGGATGGTACAATCTTTAGAAAGCTAAATGTAAATGAATTTATACGAAAATCGTTGTTTTAAGAATTTTTTAGATTTAACTTCTAGAAAAAGCCCATGGTAAGCCATGGAGACACGTGGACTGGCATACCGAAAGTCCTGGATTCGAATGCTGGTGAAGGCTAGGATTTTTTTTCTCGGGTCTGGTTGATGTCCGCAGCTCCTATGGGTACCTGACCTTCGTTGGGGTAAAAGTAAAGGTTGCTGTGCATAGTGATGGCCACACAATCAGCTAGTCTGCCGTGGCCACATAAACTGGTGAATGAACTGGTGAATACTGCTTCACTTGCCTTTTGGACCGACTCGATCTGACGGGTAGTGTATATACTTTTACTTATATTTTGAAATAAATATTTTATTTTATTTCAACTATTGTTCATTAAAGCTGAAAGACGGAACATTTGTAATTAAATACAATGTCCGTTCTCATTTTAAGATAAATAAAGAAATATTATCCTATTTTTTATATTTTGTTTTATTTTGTAGCCTTAAGTTGTTCATATGTACCAAAAGCTTGTTATGCCATCAAGACTTAATTAGGGGGTGGGAACACGGTAGAGTCATTGGGTTTTCCCAGTATTACTACCAGAGATGTACCGTTGTCACCTTGCGCTCAATTATTTGCACAATAAATAGCCTGCGTTTTATAATCTAAAACAAAATTAATACCATAAATTAAAACAATAACAAAATAAATTTTTAAAAAAATTGTATGTGCGTGTTTAGTAATAAAGAGAAAAATGGATATATAGTTATAGCATAACAATTTTTATAAATAAATGTATCTGTCTTCTATTATATTTTACAGAGGGCTTTCTAATAAATATACTTTCTAAAAAAACACAATTTGTGTGCATTTTATGTAAGCAGGTCCCTTGATCTTCGCACTGGGGTCACACAAATTAAAACTGGGTTTTCCCCTTTAGGACAGATTTACTTAGGCTTTTATTATACAGAATGATTAAGTTACAATTTTTGTCATTAATCAAGTTTTTATTTAGTTGAGTGGTAATTTGTGTGTGTATTTTGCTTCCTTCGCAATCAATTGTTGATATTAACATATTATTGTATACGAAAAGAAATAATTAATCTTCTCTCTTGAAGCACTGTATTCCAGCATTTTCAAGAATATCTTTGCAAATGCATTTCATGTCGTCTATATTAGGCATATTTGAGCCAATTTTGTAACTTTTGCCCAGATAGGTGCATCTTCCCGCTAAAATATCAAAATGAAATGAAAACAACAACTGGATTAATGCAGTTCTAGGTATACAATAACTGTATAAATGCAGTATAGGTATACAGCTGTATAAATGCAGTATAGGTATACAGCTGCTGTATAAATGCAGCCTAGGTATACAGCTTTATAAAAGCAGCATAGTTATACAATTTTATAAAAGCAGTATAGTTATACAACTGTAAAAATGCTGTATAAGTATACAACTGTATAAATGCAGTATATGTATACATCTGTTATATATGCACTAAAATTATACACATATATGGATAAAGTGCAGCTTTTAAAATAAATACCTACATACAAAGAAAAATAGAGCGATACAAAATTTAGGGGTAATAAAACGTTTGTATCTATAAGACCGAATACAATGCAATTTTATGACAAAAAAAAAACTCTTTGTAACTTGATAGTTTTTTTTTATAAATTTCAATCTATTGAGCTATTAGTTACCCATTATAACGTGTTAGTATTGTTATAATTTTAAAATGCAATCATTCATAGTAGAAACTTTTTTTTATACTACAAATATACTAACGCATACATAATAATTAGACGTTTATGGCAATGTAAAAAAAAATATAACGACCTACATGTAGATATGGGTTTAAATATATATTAGGATTCATTAATAGATTGGCGTTTAGAATTAACATTATTGTAGATGCATATTTGCATGCTTTAAAGAATAAAGAACACGTTTACATACATAATACCTAAACGTAGAAATGTTGAAATATGACTTCAGATATAGAAGTAGATATATACATTAATTTTATCTTACCCCCATCAACGTTCATGCAAAGGCTAGCTATAGCAAGTAAGACACACATCACAACTAGTTTCATCCTAAATACTTGAAGTAACCTGCTGAGTTACAGAAATAGTCAAGTATTTAAATAAATTTATTTAAAATAGCAACACAGCTTCATAAATAAATAATACAAGTTAGAATACATAACAAAATATGGTAAGAATCAACATGCAAAGCTTGACTTTGACCACATAATAGGACGCAAAAATCTTCATTATAGAAGGAGCGTCAGTAACATGTAATATTTATTTTAAAAAATACGGTCACGTATTTAGAGTTACAATTTGTATTGATGTTATGTTCAAACTAGTGATTATTCCCGTCAAAATGACGGAAAAACGAATGACTACAATGTATTTTGTCAAGAGAGAAGAAATAAAAATTACAATAAAAACTGCAGTGAGAAAGTTTCTTCATAGAATATAATACACATGGACCGCTTGCTTTAGTATTTCTGCTATATGATGACTCGAAAGACTGCTTTTCGGAATTTCCGATTCGTTGTTTCCTTTGCACTTCCGTTTTATTGAATCGCTTCGATTTTATCAATGAAAAATTAAATATAAAATCGAAAATTCTATACAGCGGAAACATTTAAGAAACAACGAGGAGCGTAGAAGTAATTTAAGACAGCCTTATTAGTTGCGCACGGAAAAAAAATACATATAAGCTCTAAAAATAGAGCAAGCGGTCCATCTTATTATAGTCTATGGTTTCTTTTAATATTTAGTTTTTATTCTTTTTTTATTATTATTGTTTAATTGATTGTATAAAATCGGTCCTTAAAATATTATTATGTTTTCAATAGCGACGTGATTTCATGAAATAATTAAAACATGTTTACTATTATTGAATTAATAGACATTACGTCATAAGCTAGTTTTAAATGACGGAGAAACGATTTTTTATTATATTTTTCAATTTTTGTTTTACATTTCCTGTTATAGCAGTATGGTCCAGCGGTTAGTTCACCTGACTGTCAACCAATAAACCAACTAACACGTCGCGGGTTCTATCCTTGCCGCCGACGGATCCCTGTCGCCCTGCAGGAGTTTTGGGCCTAGTGGACGTAATAATCTTCTATCTAAAATGAACGTCTGAAAACTTATAAGAATATCCTTAATCCTTTTCTCTACCAGTGGAGCATAAGGCAGTCACAAAATTCCGCCATGTCTCTTTGTTCCGGGCAAGCCTTCCCACTTCAGTCCATGACGTCCTTAAAGCCTTAATTTCGTCTTTCACCACTCTCCTCCACGTTCCTGCCGGGCGTCCTATCTTTCTCTTTCCTGGTGGAGTCCACCGTAGAGCTACGTCAACTTTGCTCGGCCACTAACGCGTTGACTCTTCGGATCCCTCCTGCTGGCCAACGTGCATTCTCCGACGCGGGACCCTGGAATAACCTCCCACTCCTACTCCCATAACCCGCCAGAGCCCTAGCTGTGACACCTTTAGGAGCCGGCTGAAGACTCGCCTATTCTAGTAGAACAGTATTCGCGTGTGCATATATACATTTTCGTCTGTTTTTCGTTGTCTGTATTCTGTAACTGTCGTCAGCGCATAAAACTATCATCAAGGGGGTATGCGCAAGTAGGCCTACTACTATTATTATTAATTATTATTATTATTATTACATGTGCTAATGGCTGAGCTATTTCCATTTTGTTTAATTGTCTTGTAAGTTGTTTTCCACGCTGGAGTGCTTCGGAATTGATCAGTTTTTCTTCTTCTTCTTCTTCTTCTTTTAGCCAGTCTGTGGAGCTGTTTGCTCTCTTGCAGTCAATGCCAGACAAACATATTTACATGTTTTTTTCAGTTGTTCAATATTGTTATATAGTGTGTTGGTAATGGTAGGTTGAGGGGGGAGCAGAGTGTATCTGAGGTCGGTCAGCTCAGGACATTCAAGCAGGAAGTGGTCTACAGTTTCTTGCGGGCAGGGGCAACGTCTGCAATTAGGTGGGTGAGTAGGGTTTATTCTATTTAGGTGTGAGTTTAGTGATATATGTCCTGTTCTTAACTGGAATATAGTGCATTGTTCTTTGCGGGGGAGGAACTTCATACTGCCAGATGATTTTAAGAAAGCGGCAAAGTTACCTCTTCTCAAAACCTCTCAGCCTTATTTCAGTTTCCCTGTTGGTTTTCCACGTTTCTGTGGCATATAAAGTACCGAGCGCATATTTGATTTGTAGATCTTTATTTTGGTTTTGGTGTGCAGTTTCTTTAATACTTTTATTTTATTTGCTGAAAAGTTTTCTACAGAAGTTATAGTATCTATGTCGAATGTCACAAAATGTACTGCATTCCAACGAAATGTGAGAAATTGTTTGAGTGATATTGGGGCCATTTTATTTCTTTCTTTCAAGGAGAAGGGAATGTGTTTGTTTAGTGTGCTCTGTGTTGTAGTCTGCCGAGAATAACTTCGACTCTCGAATTATTTAACCTGTATATTGTCAGGTTTAGAAGTTGTCTAAACATTAAAGATCTTTTGTTGCATTCTTCATTTTAGACTACTTCATAAAAAATTGGAATGTCTGATCCGTGTCATTATATTTAGAATGCTCTTTCCACATTATATTTCCATATTTAGGGAGTAGGGGGGGTATAAAAAACTAGTTAAAGAGAAATATCCTCAAGCACTTGTTTTATTAAATATATAATACGCGCCTTGTAAACTCATCGGTGTAACATTTGTATTGTATCTTATAAAAGTCCAGGTATGTTTATCTACCAAAAAAGCATATTATTATTATTACGGAATCTATGCAAATCTTGATAAATATGTGCACGAATATCAAAACCAACTCTATATTTATCATTGTCTTGTATTCTTTACTCCCCCATTTTCATGGTATAGATTAGTCTTAATAAGGCCTGATCTTTTCATTAGGTCAAGGGTTATCGTGTTGATGAACTCCGGTTTACTTCGGGCAATGGTCTTTAAATGTGGTTGTTGTTTTTTTGCTGGAGTTTGACACTTTATTTCAACGTCGACTTCCAGTGACGGTATTTAAGCAATATACAAAGGCTTTACGATGTGTTATGAGAAAACCGTTTTTAACAAAAAACGTGATAATACAATAATTATTAATCCACGTGTTAATCGAGTTAAGTTAAATTTAACTTGCTTTAAAAAAAAGCTATAAAAAAGCATGATCTATAAATACATAAAAACACAAAACGATCGCATCAAGCAAAAAGTTTCAGAATAAAAGTATGTGATACGTTACGTCTGACGTTCACAATCCATCGTTTTCTTTCGGTAACATCTTTAGAAATGAAATAAAATGTAATCACATATATATATTCTTACTCGCAGTACAGCTCCTAATGCAATCACGCAGACATGTTTTGTTGTTTAATAAACGAATACGACAAAAAATGTTGGTGTCTTATAACATTTTATGCAAACATAATCTATACGACTGGTCAAAAACAAACCGTCACTAGTTTAATGTTTAAGCAAGAAATAAATAACACTATGCGTATACTTTTCCAATATTATGTAGTCTAAACCCAATACATTGTTTCGATAATAATTGTTTATAACCATACATCACATTATACTAATAATATGAAAGTACGTAAATGGTACATTCCACAAAATGAACGATTACTCTATCCAATAACACTATAATACATGAAAATAATAATAGTATTTGTATAGCGCTGCCCACAAACATAATGTGATCTCAGAGCGCATTTAACAATCACTTAGGAACACGGATATAATTTCTAGGGTAAGAAATATAAAGCTAAGTGAAAATTTAAAACTTTACAAACGTAAAGCTAATAAATGAAGCATTAACGGTCCTATATAGTATACTAGAAATCAGCACTCTTAAACACGAATATTATAAATATGAGCACTTTAAAGCACGTACAATTACATATAGAATGAATACATTAACATGAACATTCTATTTAATAAAAACTAACATTTTAAAACACACACAAAATGAAGAATCGTCATTCTCAAGAATTAAAAATGTATGTCTTACTGAATGAGTGATTTCTACTCTATAAAATGTAACCACTTACTTGATTACTTACTTTAGCTTATGTAAAAGAAAATTGTTTTGTTCTTCAATTTTTTTTACAAATCTAAACAAATATGTTAAAAAAAAAAACGAAAAAAAAAACGAGGAGCAAGATCTGGTGCTTACTTACATTCAGTACCACAACAGCAAGAATGAGATACAGCGCAACAGAAAACGCATTAACGTTTATATCTTTCTTATTTCTTTTTATTTCACGTTTATAAATACATTACAGATCACTATATTGCCGAGTAAGCTAGTACATTGCGTCAAAATAAATTAAATGTCATTCATTGGTATAGCTTAGTGTCCGGATCTTATCTTAGTTCGAGGACTTACAGTAATACATTGGTGATGTTAATTAGAACGCACCAACTGGCACACAAGCCTAAGTAACACATTGTCATTATCTTTCTTTGTACAATGACACTGATTCTAATGGAAATGTCAAACGTTTTTTAATGTTGGAATTTAGGTTTTAGTGTAGGTTATTTTGATTTTTGTTGATAGCTAAGTTTTCAAAAGGTCTATTTCTACTTCTATACGACTGGATAGTTAAGTCGACAGTGAGCTCGCCTCACTAGCTTGACATCCTTGGTTCAACATCTAGTGCAGATATTAACCCATTTTCTGCTAGCGACTGACTAAGGGACACTTCGCAAAAAAAAAATCCTATTAACCCATATTTGACATTTGCACTCACACAAAGGGCAATGACTTGCTTCCATTTTTGTTAGCTTGCCGAAAACATTTTTATTATATAATTAAAATTATGTTGTTTTTTCTATTCTGGACATATTTCTTTAGGTTATTTATCATCTTTAAAGTCATTACCATTCAACTTGTAAAGATTGATGAAAAAAATAACATGCTGAAAAGTAAGTACGCATTTATGAAATATGATTACATTTTAATATAAAACCAGATAAACGGTGTAAATTCATCATGTATTTATCAATTATACCAATAGAAATAATAAAAAAAAAACATGGACTTTGTTTTATTATGTGTCAAACAAGCATCCCACAATTGGGACACTAGCAAAGAATGCCCACGTAAAAAGCGTCCCATTTGTGACTAAATAGCTAGAAGCATGCTTAGTTACCAATTTATAAGAAAGTCTTTTTGTTTTTTTTTTGTTTTTTTTTTAAATAAAATGTGTATTTTATGTGTTTAACTTTCATGTTTGGAGTGTTAAATATTGTAGCTATGCTAAAATTTAAGAACTCGATCAAAGTTTTTTGTTACAGTTTTGAATAAAAAATGATCTTTTACAAAAGGTTTATGTTCGCATAATAGATAATATATTATTTTAAATGTACATGTTGTTTTTAAAAGGAATTGCTATTATACTTTACATGATTTCTAATCTTGAAAGGAACACTTTATTGTAATGTTGGCGTTAAAGAGTATGTTTATCGTTCCTATATCGAAAGTCCAACTGTGGTCAATGTAAGAATAGGGATACTTTAAGTACACCGACCACATTTTAAATTCGCACTACATCAAAAATATAAAATATGTGTATAAATTGCATAGATCCATTGTTTGGCGGATATAGAATCTGCATGAATTCCTAGATGTGATACTTGCTACAGTTTTCATTTTAAAATGAGGCATATTCATTAAATGTTCTATTCGCTGCCATTCAATGTCTTGCAACCCTTGGAGTTGTCTGCAATCACATAGTTAGTTCGACATCACCCATCTCTTAACCCGTGGGTTCGGTCCCTGGGAGAATCATTGTTGATTGCTGTGTCGTCACTCGTCACTTGTCACGGTCTTGTGCTGCTGTTTGGGCGCCAATGAAAGACAGCCTGGCCCATTCTTTTATTTATTACTCGGACTCTTTCTTCTGTCGGCCACTTCTTATTTCTACCTGTTCTGACTGGGATCGGCAGTGTGAGACCTTCTAATGTTTCCTGTCCATTCCACCACAGTTACTTGCCCTGGGTGGTGCTACGCAGACCCTCGTATGTGTCGATGATTCATAAATTGTTTGCGGACATCTTCGTTTGTGCTAATCAAAATCTTGTTGTAATATCTCATTTATATGAACCCGACCAATCTATCGAGATTATACCTGAAAACCGATATCTTCAGAGAGCGCAAAAGTATTTGAACTGTGGGATATTCTCTCCTATTGCCTAATGATATTTAGCTTGTTTAGATCCGCAATTGTCTGCAATATTCTAGTAAGAATGTATATCTTTGAGCGTTCGTCAGATAAGTAATCAATAGCTGGCATTTTATCCAGGATTATATTTGATGATAAACCGATTCTAAAGAATTTTATCTCTAAATAGGAATCAGAAACAAGTCTGATAAAACATAAATTTGATGGGCATTTGCATCACCTAAAATTATGTTCTAATCAAAGAATGTGCCATCAATGTGGCTATCTAGAAAAGGAAATTGTGTGCCAATCATTTTATTGACACAAAATGAGTGATTTAATTCTGCATTTAATCCCACATCCTTCGAGATATCTTGCCGCCTTAATTGTCACTACTCAGACTGACATAAATTGAAACTGTAATGGTCTCACGGTGACTATCACTTTTAGCTAAACGTTAATGAACATCCACTAATGTATGCAGAACAGCTGGATATCATAAAAAAATATAACATTTAAGATCCAACCACGTAAATCCACTCACGAAATGATTAAGTTTCAAATCGTAGTAGAATGTGCAATACACATGTCCACAATAAAACAAAAGTGAACAGATCAACAGAGAGCGTACATCTAGACGACTAGATATAAAATAATAATAATAATAATAATAATAATAATAACGGTGCTTATATAGCGCATATCCCGTTGGTGACAGTTCTAAGCGCAGACGACAGTTACATAATACAGACAGACAACGAAATATGTAGTAATACGCTAATTCTGCTGACGAAATAGATTTCCTATGTATGTGGAAGTAAGTCGGAATGAGAAGTAAGAAATATGATTTTCTATGTATATTTATTGTGCTTGTAAATAAATAGACTTGGTGAGAGAAAACAAAAGTCAGTCAAAGTATGGTCAAAGGGAAATAATTCAATAATTACAAAGTTGAATAGAAAGTACATACACATTAACTCCCTTAAGAGATACAATCGTTTGTATCAGTCTGGAATAGTTTAGACTTCTTTGACTGAAGACTTCAGGTGTTAAACAGAAAAGAACATTCGTAGACCAGAAATAAGCGGGAAAATAAAGAAGGTGAAGGATATGTTAGCTAGGAATGTCATTTCAGTCTCAGACGTGCGAGTGAAAAGACGTAAAATATTGCATTGAAGATGATAAACAGTATTTTGTGAATTGTACATAATTGTACTTGTGAAACATTTCTTAAATTGGATTATACTAAATGTTCTTATGTTGATGATATGAAGGAGTATGGGAGAACAAGATCACAACAGCGGTCTCAACAGTGAGAGTATCCAACAAATCGTAAATTGCCAATCCTGATTGTCAAACATAAATGTCCATCTTAAAAAGACTTAGGCCTGTCAAAGTTCAAATAACTGAAATTAAATTAGTTGTTTTCCTTTTCTGAGTCTATCGCCTATCAGCTATCTCATGAACTCTCATGTATCATTATCAGTGCAAGTCTACAGCACAATACCACCTGGGGGTGTCATTATTAGTGCATGCCTAGAGCACAATACCACCAGGGGGGTGTCATTATCAGTGCAAGCCTACAACACAATACCACCAGGGGGTGTCATTATCAGTGCAAGCCTACAGCACAATACCACCAGGGGGTGAGTGCCCCTTTTAGACAAAAGATCAACGTAAGTAAGAAGTAAGAAGGGGCGGGCGTCTTTACCCTTCTAGTCGCCCCGCATACTTATAATGTGTAGTGATGAATACTTTCCCAAAATTGATCTCATGTTATAAAAATAATTTTGTCACGCCATTGTTAATCTATTGTAAGCGGACTTAGAGTTTATCGTTGGTGAAACTTTGACAGTATTCCACGTAGTAATAAAAATAAATATTATCCTTAAAATGTCTGCCCCGTATTAAAGTCAAGGCTAATGGTAATTTAAAAAGGCGATGAAAAGCTTAGCATTTCAATATGTACTTACTTAGCAGGTGGTCAACGAGATGTGAGTGCAGAATCAGACAATGTCAATGTAATACATATAGGCATAAGCTTTAATTATAAGTTATGGTTTAGACAGTTTTATTGACATAATTACACAATAATGTGTGTTTCTCGAGCTACTTAAGCCTTACATAAATTGAGTATAAAGAACATCATTTTTGGCATTAACGACAGCTAGCCACCAATTCGATTATACATCAGTTTCTGTCATTAACGAGATATTTATGGCTGTTAAGTTTACTGGTAGGGGACACGCGTGCCGCACGGCAGCGCGTTTGGCTGGGTAACCGAACGTACTGTGTTCGAATCGTTATGCAGGCTAGGATGTTTTTTCTAGGGTGTCGAGAGTGTCCCTGAGTCTACACAACTCTGATGGGTACCTGACTTTAGTTGGAGTAAAGGAAAGGCGGCTGTGCATAGTGCTGGCCACACAATAACTAGTATGCCGTGGCCAAATAAACTGGTGAACGCTTCAATACTGGACCTATGGATCAATTTAGTCTGATGGGAAACTACTACTCTTACGTTCAGTGCTGCCACCATTTCTTGCCCTCGTTTTAGTTCCCCAATCTAGTGAGTATTCATGCCTATGACGTTTCTTTTATAATTTATAGTAGTTATTCAAACTATTAAATAAGCTGATAACTCCACAGTAGCTGCAATAAAATGTTAATTAATTATTTGCACGATTCACATAAGGATATACAGTGCACATAAATTATAATCCAATTTATGAAATCTCAAAAATTTACTTAGTTATCAAATATTTGTGTTCCTCTTCAACAATGCTAGGTGTAAAAGTTTTCTAGTCCAATACGTTTTACTACTGCAGTGTTTAGTGGAGAAATAACTATAATATATATACTAATCTTTTTCTGAACCTTTTTTTCGTGCGATTTGTGCCAATCTGCATGTATTTAACGTGTTAAAGTATTCATTCCTGAGTACATTTAAATCAAAACATAAATAACATTCGAGGATATTTTATAATGGATTTAATTTGTTTGCTTTTCTATGTAACTTTCTGTAATTGCTGAAACATTTTCATTTAACCATGTTTAGATATTTTCCTCAATGAACAGTTATTATCAACGATTAGTTGTCAAGGGTGTCATACATTAAATAATGGCTAAGTTTAGCAAGTTTTAAGTATTTAATTTATTTGTTTTTAAACATAAAAGTTTATTAGTGGAATATAGATGACATTTTTCCATAAAACCTTAATTTTTGTTCTGTTAGATTTTAGTTGGCATACACAATGCCAAGCCACCTCAACGTATCAATAAAGAGTACGATGTGTTAAAGTAGTTTCTGAATGGCTCTACCATGTCATGGCGACTTAACTTAGCATGATAATTCAATAAACTTTTTCATCAGTAGATTAACGACTGCTGGGTCGCCACTTGTGTCATAAAGTGATTAACTAATTAACCCGATATGGATTAGTCAATGCCATTTGTCATTGTCAGTGGGCACGGTGAACGAGTCGCAGCGCGTTCGACTGACGTAGCGAAGGTCCTGGGCTCGAAATCTGGTGAATTCTAGGATTTTTGCCTGGTCTGAAGGGTGCCCCTAGGCCTCCTCACCTCTGATGGGTACCTGACTTTAGTTGGGGTAAAGTATAGGCGACTGGCGAACGTTGCTTCACGGGCCCTATGATTGATTTGGTCCTAAGTGTACTTTACTTTATTACTCACTGGGTTTTCTTTATGATTTTTCCATTTAAAAAAAAAAATAGACTTATTTATTTGCGCCACAAACCAGTTTTTTTTTTAACTTGAGCTATCGCACATAAATCCTTCTTTATTTTCAAAAGTCCCGAGTGACTAAATGGCTTTCGGTGGTCCTAAAACTCGCTGTTGTATACGAAGCGCCATCTGGGTAGAGTTTATTAGCTGACGGCACATCTTTGTGTGTTTTTAAAGCAATATAGTCGAAGGTTTCTTTAAAGAAAATTATGAAATATAGACAAAGGCAACGGGTTGAAAATGGACGAGACTCTTTAAATCTGACTTAATTAAGATGTCTACCATTTTGAGACAGTTTCTTGGTTGTTGTAGTTTTTTTTTGTAAACACTGTTTTCATTGCTATTTTAATGACAAACTGGAAAGAGATAGAACATTCCAACTTTTCTCCGGTCTGTATGTAAAAACACGTAATCTCGTCGGACCAAATTGATACATGGGGCAGGTGAAGTAGCGTTCACCAGTTTCTGTAGCCATGACATACTAGTAGATTGTGTGGCCAGCACAATGCCCAGCGCCTATACTTTACCCTAACTAGTGTCAGGTACCCATCAGAGCTGGGAAGACTCAGGGACATCTTCAACTCCTGAGCAAAAAATGTCTAGCCTCTACCAGGATTCGACCCCGGACTTTTGGAACGCCACTTGAACGCGCTGCCGCTCGGCTACCGTGTCCCATGTGCATTAAAGTATTGGCAAAAATCAAATTCTATTAGTGGTATAGTTGAACTAACATCATTCGAATCATTTTACACGTCTCACACAGACATACATTTTGACTGGTAATAGTCTTGCCAGGAGTTTCAGTTTTGGCAAACATTAATGAACCTCCAATAATAGCGGGAAACCATTTACATTTTAATGAAGAGTCAACATTGTTAAAACACTAACAAAATAAATGATGAAGTCTTGAATAGAGCATTTTGCAATCACTTGACATAAAGCACGTACTGTTTTGTTTACTTTGTCTAGTGGTAACAAATGGCAGCCGTATTACTATATTACAAAAAGTCGCTCCAATCTAATTTTTTAAATAAAGGTGACTTGAGTTTTTTCGAAACAAACATTATTACACCATCTTACTGTTACCATTGGCAAAAAGTTGCTCTGTAAACAATAAACAACAAATTAGTTGTATTTAATAAAAAAGTTTGAGTATATAAGAAGATAAGATAAGAATGAGCATTTCTTATGGCGCTTCTATCCATGCTATTAAATGAACAAGCTCAGTGCGCTCATGGTGTGATTTGCAGTGGCAGATGTATTTGCCAAAGAGAAAGGTCTTTAAGTTCTTTTTAAAAGATTCCCGCGTCCCAGATTCTCTCAGTGTTTGAGAGAGACTGTTCCATTGAGAAGGTGCCACTGACTCAAATGAGCGCACTCACAGGTACATCTTTCTGTGTCCATCCAAACCATGTTTTGAGTTTGGCTGGCGTACTGAAGGGCATGGGTTCGAACCCTTGTGCAGGATGTTCCTGAGTTCAGGTACCCAGCTTTGATGGTACATAACATTAGTTGGGGTAAAATAAAGGCGGCATTGCATAGTGCTGGCCACACAACTTTGGTATGCAGGTTTGACGTTTTTATAGTATGAGTTAATGTTATTACTCTCATCTAAATATAAACTTTGCAGTGGCTTAAAACTTCCCATGACTTCTGTGATGAAGGGGAGCTTATTTTGAGGATCCTTTAGTTGCTGTATATTGTATCATTGCTGCATGTTCTGTGTCTTTTTTTTCAGCGTTCACCACTTTCTGTGATCAAGGTATACAAAGGGATTGTGAGTCCAGCACAGTGCACACCCGCCTTTACTTTACCCCAACTACCCTTAAGAGGGTAGACTGAGGGACATCCTGTACAAAATCCTAGCCTTTACGAAGATTCAAACCCAGGACCTTCGGTACGCAGCCCAGCGCTCTGCCGCTCGACCACTTTGCACCCAGCCACCATCAGTACATACGTAATATAGGAATGGCTGTTCTAGACGCTTCTATTTGATATTATTCTAAATTAGTATGGTGTTTTCATAACGTTTTCTAATGAAGAATTGTTGTTAAACAGTATTGAAACATACTTACCCTGGCGATAAGCTACACGCGCCAGCCAAATGTAAACATCATTATGAAAACAAAATACACATTTTAACATAGATGTAATTGATTTGTACACAACAGTAATATATTACAGTGCACGAATAAGCAGAAGGATACGTTACTTTTTCTTATAAATACCCAAGAAAAAATGGCATTAAAATTATTATAATTTTTTTAATGACTGGCATCCAAGCAAGATAATGTCTGCCGTACGAAACCAGGAAAAGCAAGTAAATTAACATTATTGATAAAATTGAATTAAAGTAGAAGACTGAACTCAGAGTTCACAACTCAGTCTAGAATACTCTACAGAAACAATGACTGTATTATACAAGGTAAGATATAGATAGGATTATCCATGCTTCATAAAAAGAAAAAAAAAATCAATGACTCACCTCAAACGTTTACTACATAGTGGCAAGCAAAAAAACAAACACCATCATTAAATAACAACGAAATAAAAACACAAATTTTACACTCTAATCTAGACATTATATAAACATTCTAATGTAAATTAATACTCTTTAAACATTAAACAAATAATGGTAATAATAATACTATTTTTTTTATAAATATTATATATTATTTTGGGATTGAGGAAGTAAACAACGTATTGTGTTTTGAGTCTTGTAATTTTTCCAACCTGCTTGCATTAATTTAATTTTTAGACTAGAAATATTTAGTTAAAGTTGAATAAACATTGGTGAAGCTAAAACAAATGTTCTAGTTAAAGTCTACATTTGACCTGTGCTCATCTATATGTATGTTTATTAAATCAATCTATTTATATAGCACGTTCCATTAATTGACGAATCAAGACGGCCAGTCAAAGATAGGCGATCGAAGTTACTATAACATGCAATGCTAGACTTGAGAGTCGGAGACACGATTGTAGAATTGATCGGTTTCAGTGGCAATTATTTGTATCTTATTTCTACATTTTGTATGCACAATGTATTAAAATCATTAGATATATATATTTTTTAAAGCTACTGAATAATTATAAGAACAATTACAATACACAATATAAAATAAAAACGGTATTTAGTATTTTAACAACATTAAAGGCGTACATGGTGTTTAGTATTGTGTTTTATAACCCACACATACGGTTCTCGATCCTGTATATCGAACTCGTCAAAATCATGCAAATAATACTAACAGCATACTGCAAGCAGCCACTGAGCCATCTTTTCTTACCGAGTTTATATGTTTATAAGAAGAACACTGACAAGCATTACGACTCTATTGTTCTAATCGAAACGTGGATCCTATCCCGAATTACCCAACAAAAAGCAATCCATGTAACAAATTGGACGCTTTACCCAGTCATGTGTACTATATAAAAAAAAGTAATATTACTATTATGTTCTATTATTGATATGGCTCCTGTATGTTGTATGTTGTTGCTGAAGGTTGCTCGAGCCTTGTATTGAATTGGTAATTTTATATTTTGTTATGGGTCGTTCCGTAACACACGCCACTCTCTGCTTCTCCCCACCTGCGGATGTACACCGTATCATTGCCGTGGTAGCTTGCTTGTATTCATGCTACTCAGGCTACACTGTCCGCCGGTAGCAAAAAAATCCAGAATATAGGTCTAGACATGCAGGCAACGGGATTGGCGTAACTAGTTGTTCCTTACTCCTTACCGTACCTCGCTGGCTATCGCCATATCAATGTCATCGTATACGCCGAGTAGCGTCGGTCCCCCCATATGTTACCCCTCCGATGTAGACGTAATGTATGGGTGATTTACAAACTTCGATAGTCTTTGATGCCCATGTGTACAGAAGTAATCTTCACTTACCAGTAATGACCAGCGCAGCAATTCTTTTTTACTTTATCGCATACAGCTAACGCCAATCCACACCTGTATTTGAAATTCAAATAATAACGCTAGCATGGTATTTATAAACTTTCCCCAAATAATATAAGACTATACTTTAAATGAGTGAAAAATAAAAATTACTAATTAGATTTGTGTAGCATTGTTACCTTTGAATTAAAAAAGCTACTAATGTAGGACATATTGTACAATATAAACTACAATAGCTTTCTTTAGATTGTGATATATTTGGTTTATATTTTATCTTAAAAGTACATATATATTTTCGTTTATACTTGTTCTTTCAAGGAATTTTGAACATTATTTTTTTAGTAGAAAATGTTCGTTTCCTAACGTAATTTTAAATTCAGACAGTTGTAATAAAAAGTAACACTATAGAAGTTAAAAGTTTACCTTTTGAAACGGTGACTAAAGAGAGATAGATAGACAAGTGCAATTAGAAAACACGCAAATGATGAAATGAAAAGAATATTCACAGAAATTTACTGTCTTTAATTTCATGCCAGATAAATATATAAATCAATAATTTATTATATTTGTATAGAACTGCTAACAAGTATAATGCAATCAGAGCGCATTTATTACTTAATTAATCATTTACATTTTTACAAACTTGAGAGAAATATAATAATATAAATGTAAAATAGAAGGAGTCTATAAATAAATTAACGAAGGTAAATAAACAAAATGTGTTTTCACGTTCTTTTTAAAGTTTAAATTGACATTGTTTGACTGAGTGGCATGGGAAGTAAATTCTGCACTATCGGGACAGATATTGAGAAGTCTCTCAGGCCAACGTTCGTCAGGTCGGCATGCACCATCAAACATCTCAGCAGTTAATCTGAACGATTCCCTGTAATAATGAGCTCTTTTGATCTTTGCACGAAGATTATTAGTCTTAGCATCCCTCAGTAGTCTGTTAACCTTTTTTTTTATGTACAAACACCTGTCGGTGAACTTTTGTGCATTCTCTCCAAACGGCCTTGCATACGTATAGCAGATGTTAATGTTATTCGACATCCTCAGGGCTGATAGTCAGCCTGAGATCGATCAAATGATGAGAGGGACATGGCTGTTCAGAAGATTTTTCAGACAGGTGGTACAGTGGATATATAGGATCTGTGGATCCTGGCTGCAACAACACGCGATCTCAAGATGTCTATATCAATGTCTCTTAATGTGCGGAATGTAACGGCCCTCCTCGGCTTTCTGTGTTTTGATATGCTTTAATTGAAACTAAATAGTGGTCCAACAGACTCCTATCATCCACACTGCGATTAACTTTAAGCTCAGGAGCGTTTGTAACAAGCCAGTCAAGGGTATGACACCTGACTTGCATTGGGGACATTGACACGTTGTGATAGTCTACGATCCGCAAGTGCTCTATTCAACTTCTTTGCATATCTTATAATGAAGATTGAAATGATTGATAACAAATAGGTCATTTGTTGAAACATACCGGTCATGGAAATCCTACAACTCTTCCACAAATGTGACCGTGTTCTTCTTGTTTGATGGTGGGCGATAAAGGAAGACAAAGGTAATTGTTCTAGCTTGGTGGTAAAGACGAACATCACACATGTTTAAAAGTGGTGATTGATGAGTAGTATGGTCGAATGTTTACCCTATTAGTTAAACTGGCATTGTATAATATGGCCTTAGACCCCCTCTGCCCATCTGACGAGGGATCGTATTTAATACAAAGCCCTTAGGCGTTATTTTACGATCCTCGGCTCATAACCAACTTCCTTGAAACATGTCATTCTCAAAAATACGATGTCAAAGCTCTCATCGACAAAGATGTCAGCCAACTCTATAATTATTTTGCAACACGACTAACCATTTAAATGAATAATTTTAAAGTTTCTGGATGACGAAGCATGAACTTGGTGGACGTCAACTGGATTCAGACATACCAAGAGTATGCGGTTCAGAATGCAATGTCAGCGAATATATTTGGTCAAGGATGAAGAGCGTCCATCACGCTCAGAACAGAAGTAAACTGCATCTGGTGCTGGTGTTGGGAGCCCTCTTTAAACCTTCCCCCACTGTTTCACTACATGTAAATAAATGTAATGTATAAATGATCACAACAAATATCGAAATAATATGTGAAGTTTGACACAGAAAAAAAAACAAAAAAACAATGAGCAGATAGGGTGGACCTCCGGACACTACATGTCCATCTTTCGCCACCTTATTTGTAGAGGAAAACTAAAATTGTTATCTGGGTTTTGAAATACCGGCATGACACGATATTTTATTGTTACAAATTCAGTAGCTTTCTAAACTAATATAATTGGTAGTATAATTTATCGAAATTCACCTTATTTGGTCAACAGGCTCAATTTTTAACGCATTCTCATAGCCTATAAAGAAAGGCCAAATGGATATTTAAAAAAAAAATGCTGTCATTTGTTTATATAATTTCAAATATAATATTGTACGATAAGTTTAGTTTGGGTAATACATTCAATAATGTACTGTATCAAAAGTTAATTACCATCATAGCCATATGCAGTAGACACAAAGGAGAAGCTTAAAATGGAAGCAATAAGTAAGATCTTGAACATTTTGTAAATAAGTTTTTAAACTGTTTTAAAGATTTGTATTTCCTTTAGAGGTTACCTGGTAAGTAGAAAAAAAAAAATATTATTTCTACGAAAGGCATTAGAATTGGTTATTATAGCCAATGTAATCATGTAAGGCGTTATACTAAAATGCGGAAATACAACCTAATAACAAGTCGTTGCAATGTTCAGCTAAACATAAGGACACAAATCTTCATCGTTCTTTATGCGAGAACACATGCATAATATAAGTACTCTTTGTTCCCGAGTTACATTCGAGCATTGAATGGGTTGCCTGAACAAACCAGGAAGACCAGTAATCTAAAATCATTTAAAACATTTGTAAAGATTGGAGACTAGACTCGGATGAGCGTAGGACACAATACTTATCTTTATAGAAAGAGCATCTGTAATATATAATGTAAGTTATCTATATTATAAGTTATATATAATATCAATGCATGAACATATATCTAGTATATAGTATATATTTTAAGGGAAATATACGTATATAAAACAGATAACTCATTTGTCTCATAATGTTTTTACAAGCATAATTGTATTTAAACTAATATTACAAGGTTTTAAGACTAGAAATATAGGCCTAATTTGTTATTTATGCCTATAAATGTGTAGTTGGAGGGGATTCCAGGCGGACGGGAGTATGCACGTTGGCCAGCGGACACTAGCTTCGCGCGAGGGATCCGAAGAGCCCGTGAGTCAGAAGCCAATAGCGAAGTTGATGGGATTGGGTGTAGAGATCGAGATAGGAGCGAATATAATTCGGGGCAGAGTCATTCAGGGACTTGTAGCAGAGAGAAGCCAGCTTGTAGGAGATCCGTTAATTAATAGGTAGCCAGTGCAGAGATTGGTGCCAAGGAGTTATACGAGTTGACTTCTTCTTGGGGACTAGTCGGGCAGCACAGTTCTAAACACGTAGGAATCCCTGAAGCCGAAATCTTATGCGTGCATATCCAATTTATTATCTGATAATATTATTTAACTAATATTATTTTAGATTAAAATTTTAAAAGGTCAATATCATATAAAAAAGAGTATTCAAAAAGAAAAAGAATGTTAATCTCAACTTACTTACTAAGCTGGTTGTCAGCGAGGTGTGTGCGCTAATCAAACAATGACAACGGATTTCATATAAGCTTTTAATGATAAGTAATGGTTTAAAAAGACATATTGACACATAATATATGACATAGCGACAGCTTGTCTACACGCAACGTAAGTCTAATATAGGCATTAAATTATTACTGAATAAAACAACATCTGCTTTACACTAAAAACGAGCTAATAGCTCAGATTGATCATTAATGTACCATAAAAAATAAATTTTGGGTCAACATAGAAGGGTTTCAAATTTTAACTACCATGCATTATAATTTAAACATGTGGGTCATTGAAGAAAAATAGGTGGTTCTCTACCATTAGGCCTCAAATTGTGTTCTGTTATGCACAATTCCTAGCTCATTAACATATAAGATAAGATAGACATATAAGATTGCTTTAATGGTTCAGAAAAGAAATGTGGTTTGATTATATTGGTTTAAAACATTAATTACAACAAGAAAACATTCCACGCACAAGCACAACATTCAGAACAGATTCAACACACAAACACAAAATAGCCATCTTTAAATCTGCAAAACACAGGCTTCGGGCTTATATTGTTATACTTTATAGTTAAGGAGCAGCGTCCATACAGTCTCCCCAGTCTTTATGCTTTTTAGTCCTTGCTCTAATTTACAGAAATAGGCCACGAAAAAAAAACGATATTTTATAATAGACGTTCCTAATATAAAGAAGATTATTGCGGCCTACGCTCATCCGTGGCCCGAGTCTAATCTTGCATCTTTATTAATGTTCTAAATGATATTAAGTTACTTGTTTTCTTAGATTGTTCAGGCACTCATTCAATGCCCGAATGCCCGAAGAAAGAGTTCGTATATGCATTTGTTCTCGCATAAGGGATAGGGAAAGAACCCCATTAATCTTAGGTCCGGTGAAGCAGTTTTTGTGGCCACGGTATAATAGGTAATTGTGTGGCCAGCACAATGCACAGCTGTCTCTACATTACCCCAGCTAAAAACAGGTACCAATCAGAGCTGGGGAGACTCAGGGACACCCTCCAGACCCGGAAACAAATCATTCACGTCACCAGGATTCGAACAGAAGACCGGTACGTGAGGAAAGTTTTTCAAAAACCCAATGAAACATTAAGAGACAATAATATCCTATCGATAGCTTACAATATAATTATCCAGAAGTGAACGAAATATTTCTATCTTGGTTTATTATAATATTACTTTGTCTACAGCTGATAATGCTTGCGTGCTTTTTACATTAAATACAAAGTTGATATAGCAATTATTACCGATTGCATTTATTGTTGTTATACGAATAAAATGACAGCTACCACGCTTATGGAAAACATTCAAACTATAAAGGACATTAAGAAACTGTTATAAATGTGATTTCATATATTCTAAAACCATAATCTTATAACAAAAAAAATATGTTTCTAACATACACTTGTATTTGATTATACATTTTTATTACACCGTGACATGAAATATAAAACTAATATATATATATATCACTACATTAGACAACAAATAGATAAAGTTTAAATTCATCAAAATCTAAATATTGCAACAAGGCTGACTTGATTATTTTTTAAGCGAGCATCATTTCATCGACATAAGCTCTGTCTCGTTGGTTACCATTTAAAGGGTCTGTAAAGAAACAACAACAGAGTAGTTGTCTTTAAATATTCGTTTCAGTAAATTTTGTGTCAGGAGACGTGTATTTAAAAATGGCCCGAAATGTATCACCAAGTCGCAAAATAAAATCTCAATCCGTATCCTAAATCTACTAGCCCAGGGGTCGGAAACATATTGTACGCATGCAAAAGTTTGGCACCGAGAGCGATTTTAAATAACACGCGGGAAATTCCTTTCCCCCCTCCCCCCCAAAAAAAAATTAAAATTAAAAAAAAAAATTATTGTGGAGCAGGTTTACTTTTTGTCTGTTGGCACGTTGAATGAATTAAAAATACTGCGTGGGCACACTGCTATAAAAAGTTTGCCGACCCCTGTACTAGCTTAATAAGGATCAAATATTTATACATCTGACTACATCGCATTTTTTTAAATTATTTTTTTTCTATCAAAAGTTTGTAGAGAAAACTTACAAATTAGGTAGACTTCTAAATAAAATATTTTTAAAAAGTTGAACAATAAAAATAAACTTAAAGTGGTAAGACTTAAGATTTGGTAAAAAAAAAATGCAAAGGTGTTGATGGGTGAGGTTAGATTAGATTGAGGGCACGCCTTCCCTCCCCGGAGCTATGCAAAAGTTACTTTTAACTATATAGACAGACTGGCCGTCTTTTATATTGCAATAATGCGTAGATGTAAATATATGAATATGTTACTATGTACGATCATTAGAAGTAAATATCTATCAATCTATCTCTCTCTATATATATATATATAGGCTATAATATATATATATATATATAATAAATAAAAAATATTTATAAAAAGTGTTTAAAGTTGTTTATCATTAACATTAACATTGTTACTACCATGTATCTAGTGTTGTGTAGTTTATATAGCATGATTATTTTAATATGGGATATATATATATATATATATATATATATATATATTGGTCAAATGTTTCCTAATTAAAACTAGTTAGTAATCGTGAAAACGGAATTTTAATTACTTGCAATTTGTTAAGACTTTCCAGCCTAACGTTAACATCATCGTAAAATAGAAATTACAAATTTTAACATATAATCAATTGTTATTTAAAATAATCTAAAAAATGATTATAAAAGTTGTTACAGTTGTGTATAATAAAACATTGTTACTATCACGTATCTAGTGTTGGGTAGTTTATTTAGTATGATATTATTAAACTACTGAATAATAATTAGAACACATGTTTTAAGCTGAAAGTTTCATTACTTTTAAATATTCATAACTGACAAGAATAGCACCAATAGTTAAATTATTAAACCTTAAAAAACTAGACGACAGAAGGGCAAAAATTAAAGTTGTAATAATACATAAGACACTGAATTCGAATTTAGAAAAACAACACAAAAGCAATCTGTTACAATGCTCAGATAAACAGAAAGACACAAAGAAACTTCCCTTATATCTTATGCTGGAACAAATGCATATACAGACTTTTTCTTCTTGAATAGCATCCGGGAAGGGAATATGTTGCCTGAACAGACCAGGAAAACCAATAAGAACATAATTTAAAATACTAATAGAAATGCAGGACTAGACTCAAACCAGGGATGTGCGTAAGACGCAATAATCTTCTTTATGGAAGGAGCGTGTCTTATTTTAACTTATATATCACAGACGTGAGTAATGCATAAGATAAAACTTGAAGGAAGATGTAGAGAATCTGCATGTATCTAACAAAACAATACAACACTTGAATCTTTGTAAAATACAATCATATTAGCAAAGTAATCACACTAAAATATAGGACAAGTTGAATACATTAATTGCAAGTCGGTACAACATGGGCATACTCAGAAAATATTGTTTAAAACCAAAGTAGTTAGAGAGACGAGAAGCGACTTGATACTAAATGGAGATGAAACCAAACAATATATTACAGTGGCAAAAGGGTAAATACAATTTTCTTATTGTGTTGGCTAGGATAAAACTCATTTTTTTTTCATAACTGAGATCCGGACATGGAATGGGCTGCCTGACCAAACCATTAAGAAAAAAAATTAACAACATTTCGGCTCAAATTTTACAACGCTAAACTCAAACTATGACTAAGTCTCGAATAGATTAATTTTCAATATAAAAGCATACAAGGTAATATAATAAGATTAGCTAAACTGCATGAAAAAAAAAAAATAGAATTACTCACGGATTGTCTTTAATACATGAAGGCAGCCAAATAATATAAAAACGTAATAAAAACAAATTTTTACACACTGTATTTTTATTTTAATCTAATATATTCTAATGCAAAGGTTCTCAACCTTTTTCGGCTCACCGCCACCTTTTACATTTTTTTTCCACTCACCGCCCCCCCCCCCCCAACTTTTTTTGCGCCATCTCTCCCCACCCAATTAATATAATTTCTGCAATTTTTTTGGGCGACTAGATTTGTGTGCTTATTTATTGAAAAGGAAACATATTGTAATAATTGATAGATAAAAAAATTACCTAAACAAGAGGCTTAATAAGAATTCAATGTTAATGTGAATCGTTTGCCTGGTGTGTTGCTAGTAGTTTGTCTAAATTTGTTTCAATTTTGTTTGCAAAAGCCTTAGGTCTCCACGCTATACAATTTGCAGCTTGTCTTGTTTTTCTTTTTTAACAACCAAATGGTATTAGCATAAAATCCACTTTCCACATACGAGGTTGATAAGAAGGCAATATAAAATTGTTGCCCAAACTCACACTTAGAGAAACTGTTTAATTTTCTCCCAAAGAATCGCATTTGCTTTTGAAAAACTAGAGCACTGAATCCAAGTCTCATACACTATATTTAAACAGTTATCTTTTGCTAACCAATGCGCTTATGTGTGCAGTAGCCATCGCTTGTATCCTCGTCAATGAACGATGAGCAATATTTTTTTTGCCACATAGTACAAACAATAAGAACAATAAATAGAAAATAAAGGCATACATAAAGACATAACAAGAACATTATAAAATTGGCAAACAATTAAAAATTATATCGAGACAATAATAGTGTTTTTTTTTAAATTAAAGGGAGATAATTAACCCGTTTCATTTGAGCTAATATTTCTAATGTTTTTTTTTTTCTTTTATAAAAAAAAAATAATAAATGGCTAAAAATGTATAACTTAACAAACTGTAAAAAGTATTTGAAAATTATATAAATATTATATTACTAAAGAATGAATAGGCCTATGTATATTTTCAAACATTACATTATTTACCCAGTTTGTATAATTACTACGTATCTAATCCGCTTAACAATAGTTGCTACATACCTCAGAAGACATTCATACATTCAATAACATCTTAGTAAAACTGAGACAATAATATCATTAATATTAGCAGCCTAGATACTTAGCAGCGTTTACATCACATTTCATTTTTAAAAAAAAATCGATTCAATATGTTTGGAGTTGAAATCATATCAGGTACATTTGTACCGCCCACTTGCCCTTTCCGCCCCCCCCCCCCAATCGCCCCCGGGAACGCTAGCGCCCCCTAAAGCTGCTCACCGCCCCCTGGGGGGCGATAACGCCCCCGTTGAGAACCTATGGTCTAATGCATAAATATTAAATTATTAATTATTAATAGTCTTTAAACAATAAACATGTAAATGTATTTTTAAAAAAAAAGCAATCACTTGGTCCTGAAAAAGTAAAACTACATATTGTTAGAATATCAAGGATTTGTATTATTCCCACTCGCGTTAATTTAGTTTGCCGACAAGACATATTTAGTTAAATTGAAATATAACTTGGTGAGATTTCATCGAATGTTCAAGATAAAAACATTTTTTTTTATCTGTCTTCACATTTATGTAGTATAACCATGTAAAGGAGAACATTAAGGTGACATTTATATGTACTATTGCATGGACTGCTAGAGAAGGGGCTGTGAGGGTGCGACGGGAGATTTGATCAGGTTCAGAAGAAATTATCATTGTCTAATTAGTAGATTTTGCACGCACAATTTATCAACGTCATTAATTAAGTTTGTTGAAAGTAAAAAAAAATGTAATATGAGAAAAAAAAACATACAAAAGTAATCTAAATATGGTATCATAACATAAAAAGCGTACACAATGTTTAGCACTGTCGTTTTGTAGCCCAGACTTACAGCTATTGGTCCCGCGTATCACACTCACTCTATTCACGCTTTTGATATTTGCCAACATACTCCATAACAGCCACTGGAGCACCCTTTTCGCCATCTTCACTTTTAGCTACATAGTCTAGTGCAAGGGTCGGCAACCTTTTGATAGCGGCGTGCCAAAGTAGAATTTCTAACTCACTCAGTGTGCCAACAGCCAAATAGTCAACCTCTGTCATGTATGTAGACTCACTCAGTGTGCCAACAGCCAAATAGTCAACCTCTGTCATATATGTAGACTCACTCAGTGTGCCAACAGCCAAATAGTCAACCTCTGTCATGTATGTAGACTCACTCAGTGTGCCAACAGCCTAATAGTTAACCTCTGTCATGTATGTAGACTCACTCAGTGTGCCAACAGCCAAATAGTCAACCTCTGTCATGTATGTAGACTCACTCAGTGTGCCAACAGCCAAATAGTCAACCTCTGTCATGTATGTAGACTCACTCAGTGTGCCAACAGCCAAATAGTCAACCTCTGTCATGTATGTAGACTCACTCAGTGTGCCAACAGCCAAATAGTCAACCTCTGTCATGTATGTAGACTCACTCAGTGTGCCAACAGCCAAATAGTCAACCTCTGTCATGTATGTAGCTCGATCAAAAAGAATTACGTGTGGCATGGCTGATTGTGAAACAGCGTATACTGATTCGCTCTGAAACAATATTCTAGTGATTCGCTGAATCAGGATTCCAGTAAAAACGTAATTCTTGAGTTTAGTGTGGCCTCAGCTTAAGAAACCATTCAAAAGTCAACGTCATGACGGCATAGCTCTTTCGTCCATTGGGAATAACAATACGCAATCGATCAACATTGTTTATGTTATCTTATATATTACAGACGCTCCTTCTATAAAAAAGATTATTGCTTCCTACATTCATCCGTGGTCCGAGTCTAGTCTTGCATCTTTATCAGTGTTTTAAATGATGTATAGTTACTGGTTTATCTGGTTCGTTCAGGCAACCCATTCCATGCCCGAATGCCACTCGGGAAGAAAGAGTACTTATAAGCATTTGTACTAGCTTAAAGGATAAGAAAAGTGTTTTGTCTATATGTTTATCAGAACATTGCAAAAGGCAAGATATGTGATTGGGTCGTATTTCTAAATTAGAGTTTAATGTCTTATGTATTATTACTACTTTACTCTTTGCCCTTCTGTCCTCTAGTGTTTCTAGGTTTAGTAATTTGCCTATTGGTGTTACTGTTTTCAGTTGTGAATACTCGCTAGATATGAACCTTGCAGATCTTTTAAGAATTTGCTATAATTTTTTAATGTATCCTTTGTTGATGTGACCAATGCAGATTATACATATTCTAGTGTTGGTCTAATTAATATGAGATAGCATTTTAGTTTTATATTCTTATTACATTTGTAAAAGTTCCTTTTCATTAATCTTAATGTAATGTTAGATTTTTAATTACATCATCAATATGATGATTTCAAGAAAAAGTATCATTTATTGTTACTCCTAAGTACTTTGCAATGTGTATTTAAGTTAGTTCTTTATCACGAATGAAGTAGTTTGTAATTATGTGTTTCTTTTTCTTGTATACTCTTGTCAGTTGGTGTGTTTATGATACACATATTTTAAAACGGCGATGATTCGACGGTTGGGAGTTTTAACTAACCCTGTTTGTCCAGTTTGTCTCCTTTCTTTCTTAAAATATGCGTAATCATAAAAAAAAATATATACCAAATGACTTATCGAAATATAGTAAAATGTTTTTCGTCAAAGCCACTTGCACAGAAAATCCCATCGATTCGATGTCGGACGATGATGGACATAAAGGCATAAGCCATGGTGTGAATACAAAAAAGAGTTCATATCAATATGCAAGTTGCACAACGCAGCAGCGCACAATCACCAATGGTGGTGGTCCATTCTATTGGACAAATTATTAACGTGGGGGAAAAAGAAGTGGGGGTCTTTACCCTTCTAGTCGCCCCGCACCCTTACAATGTGTAATGATGTAATCGATCTCACGCAGAACAAATAATCTTGTTAAGCTATTTGTTTCTCATGATTAATTTATTGTTTTCAGACTTATAGACAAAAAAACAACATGTGTTTATCGCTTATCGTTCGTGAAACTTTGACAATATTCAATGCAGTAACAAATATGAATAGTATTCTTAAATGTATTTTCAATTTGCCCTTAATTGAGGTCAATGCTAATGGTAATTAAAAAAAAAAAAGCAATGAACAAATGTGCCTTTCCAAATGTACTTAGGCCTACTTAAGGCTAAGCCACACTAGAAACAAAATCAGTGATTCGCTGCGATTCAATTAAAAAATCACGATGATTCTCCCCGTTTCTAATGCGGCATAGCGCGAAGTCAGTTTCAGTAGTGATTCACGATGATTCACAGATTTAGAACATGTTCTAAAATTTGGAGTCACGATTCTTGATTCAAGCTGTGTCAGCCAATGGGAAGCGCAATTAGATCATGTGATAATTAGCCTAGTTAAAAAAGGTAAACAAAGATGGCTGCTATTAAATCGTACAGTTCGCTTAAAAGAACATTGTATGCTCCATAAATCTTTCTTCTTTCGATCTAAGGTTTAACCCACCATTTTCGTTTTCGATTTCTTTTTGCTTTAAGTAGAACAGACGCAGTGGGAAATACCAAGTTTACTTCGTCGTCACTGTAAGAATTCATGAGTCGTAAACATAAAATGTGGCGTCAAGAACAGTCACTCTCAACACTTTCTTGATTCTTTTGAAAATACAATTGAAATTGCGCGTCTTTGTTTTTATGTGAATCGTGTTTTACGTGTGGCATGGCTGATTGTGAAACAGCGTATTTCTTATTCGCTCTGAAACAAATTCTAGTGATTCGCTGTAACATGATTCTAGTCAAAACGTGATTCCTTGTTTCTAGTGTGGCTTAGCCTTTAGCAGGTGGTCAGCGAGATGTAAAAGCAAAAACACACAGTGACAATGGAGAAAATTTAGGCCTAAGTTTTAATTATACGTTGTGGTTTAGACAGTTTATTTCACAAAAATACACAAGTATGTATGCTTCTCAACCTAACAAAATCGTTAAGTTGAGTATAAAGAACATATTTTTGGCATTAACGACGAGCAAATAGTTCGGATTACCCGTAATGTTCTGTCATTAACAAGAGATTTATGGTTGTTAAGTTCACTGCTAGGAGCACGGTGGCCGTGCGGCAGCGCGTTCGGCTGGCGTACAATAGGTCTTTCTGCAGGCTAGGATTTATTCCCGGGCCTGAAGGGTGTCCCTGAGTCTAGCCAGCTATGATGGGTACCAGACCTGAGGTAAAGTAAAGACGGCTTTGCTGGCCACACAATCACCTAGTACACCATTGCCAAAGAAACTGCTGAACGCTGCCACACCGGCCCAACGGATCAATATAGTTCGACAGGGATACTAGCCTACTACCTTTACGTTCACTGCTTCCACCTATTCTTCATGTCTCCGCGGTATTTATGCCTCCACACATCCTAAAACAAAAGCTAACACATCACTGTCAGAATGCAGGGCCGAGGCCACAATGGGCCTCCATATAAATGTGACTCTTGGGAACAGGGCCCCCACAATACTAAATATGCCCCTGACTTTGTGTAATACTTAACTAGTATAAAAAATGTAACTAATGCAACGTCTAGTGGTGAACTGACTATAACATCTGGTGCTATTATATTTCTGACCGTTTTTGTTCGCGCCTCTTGTGCCTATCTGCATGCATTTCACGTGTTAAATTGTTCACCCCTGAGTTCATTTAAATCAAAGCATAACATTCGATGATATTTTATAATCGATTTTTATTTGTGTGTCTTTTTTATGTAACTTTCTATAATTGCTGAATTATTTCCATTTGACTATGTTTAGATATTTTCCTCAAGTAACAGTTACTAACAATGATACATTTTCAACGGTGTCAAATATCAAATAATGTTTAGCATGTTTTTAAGTATGTATCTAGTATTTAAACAATGATGTCCATTAGGAGATAATAGACTGCACTTTACCGAGAAACCTTAACTTTTGTTCCATTAGATATTTAATGACACGCACACATCATAACCACCCCAACCTATAAAAAAAATATGCGATGTGTTCAATGAATTTCTAAATGGCTACTATCATATCATGGTGACATAAGTTAGTGTGATGTTCCAATAAAACTGTTCATCAGTAGACTAACGACTTGTATCATAAAAGGAATTAACTAATTAGCCCGAGATTAAGAAAATGTTATGGATTAGATTTCGGATATTCTGAAAACCATAATCTTATTAATAAAAAAAAAATTATAACATAGACTTGTATTTGATTATACATTTTTATTTCACCATGACAAAAAAAAATATATAAATTTAATAGATATGACTACATTATAACTCAACTAGTTAAAGTTTAAATTCATCGAAATCTAAGTTTTGAAGTGACGGGGACTTGATTATTTTTTTAACAGATGATCATTTCACCGACATACGCTCTTTCTTCTCGGTTACCATTGGCATTTATAGCTTCTGTAAACAAACAATAACAGATTAGTTGCCTTTAAATATTCGTTTCAGTAAATATTATGTCCGGAGACGTGTATTTAACAATGGTTCACAATTTATCGCCAAGCCGCCAAGAAAAGTTTCAATACGTTATCTAAATGTATTAACCTAGGGGTCTGAAACAGTTGCCTTATTTGGTACGCAGAGCAATTTTCAATAGTACGCGGAAAAACTCTGTAGGTATTCCATGACGGCTTCTTTATTGAAAAAAAGCGTATATATAAATATATGAATAGGTCACTATGTAAGATCATTAGAAGTAAATATTTATAGATTTATTTTGAGTTTTTGGAGCTGTCTTGTAACTGCTGCGCTTTATTTACTTTTGTTAAACATTCGATCACCACATATGCAATATACTTGCAAAACACGCAATGTCAACAGTAAGTGACTTTTTTGTACATAAATGTACATAGTAGGTTTCCATTTAGAATCTTTTTACAAGACAATTCATATATACTATGCAATGTATTAGAGTACTTAAAACTTTATGAAGATTGAGCTAAGCATGATCGTTTACCAGAACCCTGTGTGTAGAGAAATTCGCTCTCTTGCGAGAGATCATCATATAAATAAACATATATTATTGTGACTATCCACTACAAAATGAGTCTCGTTGTGTCTCGAGCTATTTTGAGCTACAGCTGAAAATATGTCGTAGGAGTGTAAAATAAGGATTTTCGAACTTCGGTAATTTCTAATTATTCATTTATATCTGCACCTTTCTGTGGTTAGTTTTTATTCTAATATAATAAATATTTTTTTTAATATTTGAAAAGTAACACCCTGAATTCTTTCATTCATGTGAAAAAGCAAAAGATTATAATTATTTTAGATTTTTCAAAATCAGGTTTCAGAGAGGGGCTACAGTAAATCACAAGTAGAGTGTTTCTATGATTTAAAAAATATTTTCACCATTGAATTCATTACTAAAAAAACTATAATGATAACTAAACTACTCAAAATGAACCTAGGACACAATGCGACTCATTCTGTGGTGGAGGGTCGCACTGATAACTACGTTATTGTTTCCAAATGTAATGTAAATAAAACTAAAGCGTCTGAGTTTTAATAGCTTTATTACTAAGTTTAGCGTTATTTAATTTAGTATGGTATATATATTGTGATGCATTATTAACTCTCTTGATTTTTTTGTGCAGTGATTACCTCCCCTATACTCGTGGTCAGAGTCCTGCTGTTGACCCCAGAATGACCCTGGTCCGTCCGAGGCTTGGATCAGACAGTGTGTGTAGCGAGAGAGAGAAGTTACAGTAGTCTGAATAGGCTTGTTTTTTTCTTTTATGACTACTTGTTGTACAACAATTGTATTTGTTTTATGAACTTTGGAGCTCTGTGTCATTTTTTATTAAATGTATTTATTTATTGGTCTGGGATTCTCATTTATAATTACTTGTAAGTAAAAGTAAAGTATCTCGTCGGACCAAATTGATCCATAGATCCGGTGAATCAACTCTGTGGAAGCAGCATTCACCATTTTTAATGGCCACGGCATACTAGGTGATTGTGTGGCCAGCACTATGCACAGCCACCTTTACTTTACCCCCAACTAAGGTCAGGTACCCATAAGAGCTGGATAGACTCAGGGACACCCGTCAGACCTGGGAAAAAATCCTAGCCTGCACCAGGATTCGAACCCGGGACCTTCGGTACGCCAGCCGAACGGCAACCGTGCCCTCTGGAAGAAGATAGACGGAAATAAGAAGTATTAGTGATAGAACCAACACCCTAGACACCGAGACGTAAATATATATATATCTATATATGTATGTATGTATTAAGTTACAACCACTCACAGATCATTGTATGCTAACTTAGTCCAAAGCTCCTAAATAAAACCAACCTTCCTTCCACTATCTGTACATAATAAATTGATGATGAATTTGATGCTTCTATTGATACTATGATTGTCCAAATTGTTCGAATGTTCTTATAATGTTTTCTAATTAATAAAAGTTAATAATCGTAAAAACGGTATTTAAAATACTTGCCCTGTTCCACCACTGCACACGCCAGCCAAAGGTTAACATCATCGTGAAATAGACAATAAAATTTTTATCATAGATCTAATTAATTGGTAGTTATTTAAAGACCAAGTGAAGAGCTTTTTATCAAAATTTAGTTAACATTTGATTTTGATAGTAAATAGTGTATTCAGTATCTGAATGTTAAAAAAAACATTTATACAAAATATCAAAGATACATTTTAAGTAATTAGTTCAATATTTGCACTTAAATGTGTGTGTTTTTCGAAAGATTACTCCAAATCTCGTAGCCATTTGAGAGGTTTTTATTTCCGGCAATATAGGAAAGTGACGTAACATAAAGGATTCCGACTAGGAAAAATGAATATTGTCACGTGTTTTGAATCTATTGCCACATGTTTTGAATCTTTTCCCGGTTCTTATTTTTAACAAAATGGTTAAATATAGATTTATAGCGTCTATTTTTATTTATTTATTTCCCTTGTGATACGTCACTGCCGTATGAGGCTTTTCCAAATCTCGTTCCTTTGAGAAAAACCTCTTCACTTGGTCTTTAAAATAATATAAAACATATTTATGAAAGTGTTGAAAGTTGTTTATCATAAAACATTGTTACTACCATGTATCTAGTGTTGGGTAGTTTATCGAGCATTTTATTTTTATATGTGATATATATATATTTATACATATATATATATATATATATATATATATATATATATATATATATATATATATATATATATATATATATATATGTCATGTATATTGTTTTTCCAAGAATTGGAACACGCAATGTTTATTCCTCTCTCTCTCTTTTCTTACTACACACCATATTAGGACGTTTAGTAGGAAAACTAAAGGTTCTAGGTAATGTTGGGATTCTGTGTTGATCTCAAATTCTCAGAGTCTGGGAACGACTCATTATTTAATAGGGGAAGTTCCTATCGTTTTTGTTATGAGTTGTGAAATGATACCATGATTTTCACCCCTACTGGTAATGGGTCTATCCCTTGCACCACTCGGATAGTATTTAATGATTTGTTTTGTCTGAAAGACAGAGAGTTTCAAAATATGTTCCTTTGAGAACGTTTGTGTTTGCACTATTTTATTCTAACTGTACATAATAGATATATTGTATATATTGAACATACCACCTGAAATAAACTATCAACAACAGTTACACTGAAGCTTCCTTGTCAAATTACTATCCTATTGTGTTGAATACATTACTATAAGATTTATCTACTACCATAATATACAAGAAAGGAAATGTTGGAATACAAATACTGAATTTGTGCCCAGGACTATAAGAAGAGCTCGTGTAATACTGAAACATAAATACTAATAATTAAAGTCTCCCCTAGGACTAACGAGAATTATCAGCAAGATCTACACAGCTCTGGCCACAAGGGGATTGTGGACGTAACATATATAACATTATGTTTACGTACACATTCTGTTACAACCACTCCCAAATCCATATATGCAAACTTACTCAAAATACCCTAAATAAATCCTAATTAATAATAGTTAATAATCGTAAAAACGGTATTAAAAATACTTGCAAGGTGAAAATACTTCCCAGCCAAACGTTAACATCATCGTGAAATAGAAAATACACATTGTATCATATATTCAAATGATTGGCTGCTATTTAAAATAATATAACAAATATTTATAAAAGTGTGTAAACATTGTTACCATCATGTATCTAGTGTTGGGTAGTTTATCTAGCATGATTCTATATAATTATTGAATAATAGATTTTTCTTAATAGGACCACCAGATTTAAGATGGAAAGTACATTACTGTTAAATATTAAAAACTGATAGGAAAAGAACCAATAGTTAAATTATTAAACCTTAAAAAAACTAGACGACAAAAGGGCAAAGAGTAAAGTTGTAATTATAAAACTCATCTATGTTTTTTTCATAACTGACAACCGGACATGGAATGGGGCTGCCTGACCAAAATATTTTAAACAAATAATTTAACATCATTTAGGAGGCTAAAATTTAGAAAGGCTAAACTCAAACTACGATTACGTCTAGAATATATTAATTTTTTCTATAAAAAAAATACAAGATAATATATAAGATTAGCTAAGATGCATGAAAAATAAAAAATAGAATTACTCACTGTATGGATCTGTTTTTACTACATGAAGACAGCCAAATAAAATAAAAACTTAATAAAAACCCATATTTATTTTACAAACTGTGTTTTATTTTAATCTAATATAATGCATACATATTTAATTATAAATAACAATCCTTAAACAATAAACATGTACTAATTGTATATTTTTTAAAGCAAAGATTTGGTCCTGAGGAAGTAAAACATCATATGGATTGACATGCTTTAGAAACTTACTGTCTTATTTATGGGTTGGGTCGGTTAATACTACATTTTTTTGTTTTGTCTTTTTTAATCATCAATTAAGCGCTGTCACCTGGCCTAGGATAATATCCGTATTCTTAGTTGTATGTTAAACGCGCTCTAAGCTTACATTATGTTTGTTGGCAGCGCTATACAAATATTATTATTATTATTATTATTATTGAATGTCAAGGACTTGTATAATTCCCGATCGCGTTTATTTAGTTAGCAGACTAGAAATATTCAGTTAAATTTAAAAATAACTTGGTGAGATTTTAACGAATGTTCTAGATAAAATCAACATTTATTTGCACTGTCTTCATCTTTATGTTCAATTGTATAACCATGTAAAGGCTAACATTAAGGTGGAAAAAAGATTTACTGCTAGAGGAGGAAGGTGAGGGCGCGACGGGAGGTTTGATCAGGTTCAGAAGAAATGATCATTGTCTAATTAGTAGATTTTGCATGCACAATTTATCAAAATAAATAATTAAGTAGGTTGAAAGACACTAAATCAATATGAGATAAAATAAAAATACATATGTAATCTAAATACGCTATCATTTTTAATTGTAAAACAACATGAAAATCGTACACAATGTTTAGCACTGTGGTTTTATAGCCAACACTTACGGCTTTCGGCCCCCATAATACACTCGCTCTATTCACGCTTTTGATATTGCCAGCTTACTTCATAGCAGCAACTGGAGCAACCTTTTCCCAATCTTCACTTACCGATTGTAAATGTCTTTAAAGTATTAGGACGAGCATTCCAGCTCTATTATTATTATTATTATCTCTATAGTCCAGTGGGGATTTCCCCTGTATGATTAACATCGTATTCATGCACTGTCGCCAGATAACAAAAAAATAGAGACTATAATATGCATTAACATCAAGCCACCGGGCTTGGGGAGACTAGTTTTTTTTTTGCGCACAATCCTTAGTTCCCTAATAAGTCTCGGTGGCTTTTGCCAAATCAAAAAGGGTTAGGGTGTCTCCCATGTGTTGGTCCACCGGTGTACACTTAATGGGACATATCGGTGATTTACACACTTCGCCAGCTTTAAGGACAATAGGTACAGAAGTGATCTTTACTTACCAGTAATGACCGGAGCAGCATTCATCTTTCTTGGGGTTGCATTCAATGAGTGCAGTTTTACAACTGTATTTAGAATACATTTAATTTTAACGATGGAATGTTATTGAATAGGCCTATTCTCTTAAATACTATAAGCTTTTACCTTAAACGAGTTAAAGATAACATTACCTACAAAGATTTTCTTAAACCTAAAAATTAGTATTCTAGAATAACATTAGTATGATCTATTGTACCTTAGAGACTATAATAGCTTTCTTTAGATTTTTATAATATGTATTTTTTCTCTTAGAATTACATGTACATTTTATACTAAAATGTTAACACACTGTCATTAATAATTACAAGTATTTAAATAAAATCATGTTGTGTTTATTATGTTGTAAATGTAATTTTTTTTCTATTAGGTTTTCTGTATACCGTAGGACCAAATTGATCTATAGGGCAGCCTTCACCAGTTTATATGGCCAAGGCATAATAGTTAGTTGTGTGGCCAACACTATGCACAAACGCCTTTACTTTACCCCAACTAAGGTCAGGTACCCATCTGAGCTGGGTAGACTCAGGGACGCCCTCCAGACCCGGGAACAAATTCAAGTCCGCACCAGGTTTCGAACACAGGACCTTCGGTACGCCAGCCGATAGCGCTGCCGCACGGCCATCATTCCCCATAACGTGGTTATTTTTTTGGTAAATGTATACTTTTTTTGTTCTATTTGGTTTTCTGTAACATTTTTGAATAAAGAAATAAAATGTGTGCATTGAAAAGTATTTATTTGTAGTTAATTAAGTAAATAGCCTCTATGTATGTAGAAGATTTGTAGTTAATTAAGTAAATAGTCTCAATGTATGTAGAAGATTTGTAGTTAATTAAGTAAATAGTCTCTATGTATGTAGAAGATTTGTAGTTAATTAAGTAAATAGTCTCTATGTATGTAAAAGATTTGTAGTTAATTAAGTAAATAGTCTCTATGTATGTAGAAGATTTGTAGTTAATTAAGTAAATAGTCTCTATGTATGTAGAAGATTTGTAGTTAATTAAGTAAATAGTCTCTATGTATGTAGAAGATTTGTAGTTAATTAAGTAAATAGTCTCTATGTATGTAGAAGATTTGTAGTTAATTAAGTAAATAGTCTCTATGTATGTAGAAGATTTGTAGTTAATTAAGTAAATAGTCTCTATGTATGTAGAAGATTTGTAGTTAATTAAGTAAATAGTCTCTATGTATGTAGAAGATTTGTAGTTAATTAAGTAAATAGTCTCTATGTATGTAGAAGATTTGTAGTTAATTAAGTAAATAGTCTCTATGTATGTAGAAGATTTGTAGTTTATTAAGTAAATAGTCTCTATGTATGTAGAAGATTTGTAGTTTATTAAGTAAATAGTCTCTATGTATGTAGAAGATTTGTAGTTTATTAAGTAAATAGTCTCTATGTATGTAGAAGATTTGTAGTTAATTAAGTAAATAGTCTCTATGTATGTAGAAGAATTGTAGTTAATTAAGTAAATAGTCTCTATGTATGTAGAAGAATTGTAGTTAATTAAGTAAATAGTCTCGATGTATGTAGAAGAATTGTAGTTAATTAAGTAAATAGTCTCGATGTATGTAGAAGAATTGTAGTTAATTAAGTAAATAGTCTCTATGTATGTAGAAGAATTGTAGTTAATTAAGTAAATAGTCTCTATGTATGTAGAAGAATTGTAGTTAATTAAGTAAATAGTCTCTATGTATGTAGAAGAATTGTAGTTAATTAAGTAAATAGTCTCTATGTATGTAGAAGAATTGTAGTTAATTAAGTAAATAGTCTCTATGTATGTAGAAGAATTGTAGTTAATTAAGTAAATAGTCTCTATGTATGTAGAAGAATTGTAGTTAATTAAGTAAATAGTCTCTATGTATGTAGAAGAATTGTAGTTAATTAAGTAAATAGTCTCTATGTATGTAGAAGAATTGTAGTTAATTAAGTAAATAGTCTCTATGTATGTAGAAGAATTGTAGTTAATTAAGTAAATAGTCTCTATGTATGTAGAAGAATTGTAGTTAATTAAGTAAATAGTCTCTATGTATGTAGAAGATTTGTAGTTAATTAAGTAAATAGTCTCTATGTATGTAGAAGAATTGTAGTTAATTAAGTAAATAGTCTCTATGTATGTAGAAGAATTCATCTGTAGCCATTCCTTTCTATTTATGCTTCTTATTTCAAAGAATTATAAACAATTACTTGGCGTAGTTTTTTCTAACGTCTTTAATACAGCAGATATAGTTGTAAATAGCAACACTATGTAAGTTAATAATTTACCTTTTACCACGTCGGCTACACAGAGAGAGACAAGTGCAATAAGAAAACACCAGTATGGAATAAATAAAATTACAAAAATGTAAAGTGATTCATTTCACGCGAGATAAATATATATGAATATAAAATAGACTTTATGTGTGTTCAGCCAATCATATTAGTTAATTTAAAGACACGTGACCTTATTGACTAATATTATACTTTTGCGATTTCATATTTGCTAGGAAAGTGGTTAAAGTACCCAATGGGTACATGCGGGCGACCGGAGTCTCCAGTTAGTGTATAGATCTACCCTTTTTTACACGATGTGATAAAAATAATCTTGTCACGAGATTTTTGTTTATTGGTAATCTATTGTAAAGCTGACTTTAAGACAATAACCTAACCCTTCCTGTACCGACCTACTTCTATCTATGCTGCCTTCAGTTCCGCTATATACGCGCCCGGGACTGTAAGGGTTAATAACAATTCAAAACAAACATTCTTAAAAGGTACTGATTTTGTTACTATAATACACATTTTTCCAATAATCTCATATAATAAACCAAATTTTACCTTCTTTGTTTGATAGGATCACCTTTTAACGGATTATCATAGCCTATAAAGAAATGACAAACAGGGTGAAATAAAAAAAAATGTTATACGATAAGCTTAGTTTGGGGAAAAATGTTCTATATAATACTTAATTACCATTATAGCAATATCCAGTAGACGCATAGTAGAAGCTTATAATGGATGCAATAAGTAAGATCTTTAACATTTTGTACATTACGTTTTTAAACTGTTTCAAATATTTGTCTTTGTTTTGGCTCTACCTTTAGTTAAAGGAAAGAAAATAATATATAGATTATACAACCACAAATATAACTTGCTACTTTTGCAACTGTATATGAAACATTGAATTATATACACATATCTTTAAATATAAATAAACTAACAATAGGTTAAAAATATGTTCAATTGAGTAAAATTAAAAAATATATATATATTTAACTGACAACTTAAACGATATTAATTAATCTTTAAAAGGAAAAAGGAAACATATACAATATTAATTAAATTTACTTTAAAAACAACACCAACAACAAAGAAATCAATTGTAATAATTAAAAAAAAAGGAAAACCTTGTGATTCAAAACTTACTTAGTTAGATTGTGGTGAGCGAGATGTGAGCGCAGAATCGAACAATGCAATGGTGTAAATGTTAGATTACAATGATAAGTTTTTATTTAGTAGGATTTATTGGCATAAATAGGCCGACCTCCTGTGTGTTTTGCAAATAACTTAAAGCTAACGTTGGCATTAAAATGATAATAAAGTACATCGTGTTGGTATTAAAGATCATTTAAGTGCTCATATTGATAAGTAATATTATCTCAATAAAAAAAGATTCAAGGGTGTTAAATGCCAACGACTGGCTAAGTTTAACATGCATCTTAATTATCTTGTTTTTAAACATGTGTTGTTCTTTAATTTAGAAAAGTATGTTGTTACGTCCTAGATTTGTCTAGATTGAGTCAAGCCCGTCACTTGTTTATTAATTGTTGTTTTTTCCCTCTCTGTGTTTGCTAGTGTACTGTTATTCTCCCTACCAATAAATTTCCTGCACACAGTATATTTTTTTTTCTGTGGCTACTGGTGTACTGTTATTCTCCCTACCAATAAATCCCATGCACACAGTATTTTTTTTTCTGTAGCTACTGGTGTACTGTTATTCTCCCTACCAATAAATCCCATGCACACAGTATATTTTTTTTCTTTCCTGTGTTGTAGGCTGAAAGGCGGTCACGTTTGAGCGCAAATCTGAGACAGTTATTTTGTCCTTTGTTCTGACTTGTGGTCAGTTCTGTCTATGGAAGATACTGATGAATGAGAACCAAGTCATCATGGTAAATAACACCAGTACAGCGACTGTCTCTCCAAGCCATAGTTTCAACATCTAATGTAAAATACAAACATTTCTATGGTTTCTAATAAGTTTCATTCCTCTGTCTAAGCCATAACAAAATTATCAACAGCAACCCAAACCGTAATTGTTAGTGGTCGTATAGATTCGGTGACAAGAGTCGCTAGAGTTAGATTTTCTAAAAGTTTTTTCAATGCAAGAACATGATGGTTATCATGACAAATAAATAAATTCACAAATAATCACCGCCTCAAAACTAGATATAGAGAAATAAATCTAGATGAACTAGCAATACAATCTCAAATACAATAGAGAAACAATGATTTCATGTTATAAACATAACAACTTTAATAAAAGTAATAAACTAGATTTGTAAAATTTTGAAAACAATAATTTCTTTCAAAAAAAAACAAAGCTCATACGTGAATTTTATTATTATTATTTATTTTAACTTGACAAAATATATATGAATATAATATATCCAATCATCAAAAAAGTAGCTCTTATTTTTAAATTAAAATCTAATTTAAAAAAAAAAGAGGCTGACTTGAGTAATTTTGAAACAAACATTATTGCACCTTCTTACTGTCACCATTGGCATAAATAGACTCTGTAAACAAGTAACAACAGATTAGTAGTATCTAATAATATTTGTTAAAGCGTATAATTGGTCAGGAAAAGTGCATATCTATGGCCCAAAATTTACCGCCCAGCCACACACCAATGTTTAGGTAAGAGAACCAAGCCGTAGAACAAACCTAGTAGCGTAAAAAAGTCTAAAGTATGTATAAATAACTCTAGGACTGGATACTTATAAGGGATAAGCGTAGGAGTAGGACGCTATAATCTTTTGGATATAATAATCGTCTGTAATGTAATATATAAAAAAAAGAGTGAGAATCATCACATGTCATCAATAGAAAGATAAATATTAGTCAAAATGTGTTTTTTTTTACTGCCTGTAACGCCGTTGACGCATAATATGGCAGCAAGAAAGCCTGTCTTTTTGTGTCTGTCACGTGTGACAATTCCGATCATACCCTAGGAGTTACCGACTTCCTTTAGTTCCTGTTCTACTGCACTGCTCCAGGTTAAATTCGGTCGCCCTCTCTCTTTCTTTTCCCCCTCCGGCATTCAGTGAAAAGCTGGCTTGCAGATGATCCCATCATCCCTTCTCTACTCTTCTACCTGGTGACTTTGTATAACTGACTTTGCTCCCCTGTAGCAGCGCCACATTGCAATGTTCTTCAACATAATAATATGTCCTCTTGTCAAAGCGCACCGTATTCTTTACTGCTTTGTTGGCTTCTATATACTAGCGTTTGTATTTTTATTGTAGTCTTGTTGATCTAGTTGTGATCATCTTGCTTCACTGTTCCGTGACGCCCATGTGGTTAGTGTAATTCATTATTTGTATAATCTCTAAAAATCAAGCATTTTTCTGCACCCTCGAGCCTCTAGACAACTTCTAGCCTGTACGAAGATTTCAAACCAGGACCATTGGTACGAAGCCGAACGCGCTGCAGCTCGGCCACTGTGCATCATCCACCATTTGATTCCAAAATTATTCTGATGTTTTCATAACGTTTTCTTATTAATAATATTTGTTGTACAGTATTGAAACATACTTACTCTTTAGCGAAGCTTCACACGCCAGCCAAGAGTAAACATCATCATGAAATACAAAATACACATTTTATCATAGATTGATTTGCTATTGTTGTTTTTTTAAATTTTAGAACAATTATTTATACAAGTATTTTAGCTTGTTTTGCATAAAACAATGTAAAATTATTTTTTTTTTGTTGTTGTTTATGTTATTGCTTTGAATTTATATTATCTATCTTTTAATGCATTTTTTAAAAAAAAGTATTAATTTTCTACCAAAACTGCATTAACACAACATAATATTGACACATAAAATTTAAAAATAAAAATCCCAACGAATCTTTAAGATCATGCTAGTGATTATCGAAAATAAAGCGTTTAAGATAACTGCCAAATTTCAACCTTGTGCTCTGTTTAATTACAGAGGAATAGCAAAATAACCGAAGGGAGCCGAGAAAACATACAAACAAATGAGAAACACCGGAAAAAGAAAAAAAAAATGTTTATCTGAAATGAACTATGCATGTATGCTTAAATGGGTAATATAAGAGGTTTAAAGCTCAAATATTGTATAACAAATGTATTTTATTATGAAAAAAATGATTAACATGTTTCAATATGTACAAATCTCAAATATGCTAAGAATATCGTTGTTTTACGCATAATTAGACAGGTGCATATCCTTAATCAAAGTACAAGTCTAAACTCAAGCCACAACTAAGTCTAGAATACATTGATTTTCTTTAAAGAAATAATGAATGTATTATACCAGGGATCGGCAATCTATGGAACGCGTGCCACACTTGGCACGCAGATCGATTTTCAATGACACGCGGAAGACCTCCAATTCGGCAATTCAAGTATCTTCTACAAGATATTTAGTGCTAGTGCCGGATGACGTTTAAGCTGTTGGCACGCTTCATGAATTAGAAATCCTACTTTGGCACTCTATTATCAAATGATTGCCGACCCTTGTATTATACAAGATAAGATATGATATAGAGCATAATCCGAGCTGCATGGATTACAAAATAAAATTAAAAACTCACATTGAAGGATTACTACAAGATGGCAGCCAAACCAAACATCACCGTGAAATAAATAAAAAAATCACACATTTTACATTCTAATGTAATAAAATATATAAATAGTATATTATAAATTAATACTCTTTAAACAGTAAACAAATATTGGTAATAATAATTGTTTATAAAAATATAAGTTAAAAACCACACATTCAATATAAAATAAAATAAAATACATAAGTAATTTAAATATAGTATCATGTTTGTGAAACAACACGAAAAGCGTAAAAAAAAAAAATGTGCACTGTGATTTTATAACTTACACTTACGGCTTTCGGCCCCATAATACCACACTCGCTCTATTCACGCTTTTGATATTGCCCGATTACTCCATAGCAGCCACTGGCGCAGCCTTTTCCCCATCTTCACTTACCGATAGTAAATGTCTCTAAAAAAATTGGACGAGCAATTCAGCTCTATAGTCCAGTGGGGAACGTGAGAAAGGGTTGACTCATTCCGAGCTTGTCCGCTTTCCGCAGTTACATGCACTACTCTGATTTTCCTCCCTTGCAAAATCCTCCCGTTGCAGACTCAAAAAAATCTCGAACGCGCAACAGCGGCAGTCTCCCATGCTTTGGTCAACGATGGAAACTTATCGGTGTTTTACACCTTTTGCCAGCTATGAGGCCCATGGGTACTGAAGAGATATTCACTTACCAAAAATGACCGCCGCAGCAATCATCTTTTCTGGGGCTGCATGAACGAAGAGCCAGTTTACAACTGTATTTAGAATACATTTAATTTTAACGCTGGAATGGTATTGATCAATAGGCCTATTCTCTTAAATACTAAAAGTTTTACCATTAAACAAATAAGATTGTCATCGCCTTGTTACATTCTTAAAGCTATACATTTATTAACTAGAATAAAATAAGTACAATCTGTTGTACTTTAGATACTATAATAGCTTTATTTATATTTTTGTAAAGTTTATATATTCTCTTAATATTACATATACACGTTATACTAAAATGTTAACACACTGTCATTATTAATTAGAAGCATTTAAATATAATCTCGTTATTTTTATTATGTTGTAAATATAAACAAATTCTATTAGGTTTACTGTAGAATTTGTTTTTAAATAAATAACCTTTGTCTAATGAAAAGTATTTAATACTAGATAGTTAAGTAAATAACCTCTATATAAGTGGAATTGTTAATCTGTAGTCATTTCTTTGTGTATATACTAAAAGAATCAACGTTGTTTTCTTTTTATGCTTGTTATTTCAAATAATTGTAAACAATTAATTGGTGTTGTTTTTTTTAACGTCTATAAAACAGCAGATATAACTTACCCGTTATCACGCCGGCTATATACATGGAGAGACAAGTGCAATTAGTAAACACCAGCATGAACTAAACAACTACACAAATCTAAAGTGATTCATTTCACGCGAGACAAATATCTTTAAATATAAAGTAGGCTTTGTGAGTGTTCAACCAATCATACTAGTGAATCTTAAGATAAATGACCTTATTGTATCATATTATAATTTTGCGAATTCACTTTGCTAGCTGAGTGATTAACGTATCAGACTACCATACTGGCGACCAGGGTTTGATTCTCCAGTTAGTCTATACATTTTGTTTTATACAATTATTTTCATTTAATATTACTTTAAAAATAAAAGATATTGTATATCAACGAGCAACACCGGGCAATTTAGATTAAAATTTTACAAAAGACTTGCCTATTTTTTAGCCATAACAATTTTCATTTTAAATTACTTTCCTAGAAGTCTTTAGTAAAATATAATATATATATATATTTGTTATTATTAGATTTATAGTTTTCTGTTCATTGTAGTGTATAACATTAAAAATGTGTATATGTAGCTTATTCATGCATGTATTATTTTTCTCCGGGCAACGCCGGTCAATTTAGCTTGTATACACTATTTGAATAGTAATAAGAAATTTTTAAAAAGTGTCCTCTGCACAATATGTCAACCGAGTATCTATTTCGTAAAACTTCGCCATTAAACTTTAACCCTTGATTTTTCCTTTTTGGCAAGGCATTGACATAAATACTATATATACATGTATACTCCGCTACCTTCATCTGCAGCCAGTGTGACCGTGCCTGTACGTCCAGGATTGGCCTCTTTAGCCACATGAGGGCCTGCAAGGGAAATGGATCGTATCACAAGACGTAAAATGCCGCCGATATACAAGAGCTTTTTTAATCGTCTTGTCTGCACACATAGCTACCAAGTTCTCATCAATTTCTAATATACGTGAGCTGGGTGGGGAGTTTGTCCCATACTTTCTTGCCAGATATTGAGAAAACTCATATCCCAACGGTCGTCAGTTACAAATGGGCACTCCAAGAAGCGAACCAGCAAATTATTTATTCTTTTGATTTTTATATTAACTAATTCACTAATGAACTTTCAATAAAAGTGGGCGGGCGCATTTAAATCAATATATTATAAAACTCTGTGTGATTATGTTATAGCCGGCAATGGAACGTAAATAAGCCAGGTTACATGACGTGATACAAATAATCTTGTCACACCTTTTTCTTTAATTTGTAATCCTTTTGTAAAAGCATACTTTAAGACAGTAACTTAGGCCTCCTAACAATTCAAAACTAACATTCGTAAAAGGTTCTGAATTAATTATTATAATACATACTATTAAATAATATCATTTAATAGACCGAATTTTACCTTCTCTTTTTGATAGGATCACTTTTAAACGGATTCTCATAGCCTATAAAGAAATGGTAAAAAAAAGAAAAAAAATTATTAAATATTGTACGATAAGTTTAGTTTCGAAATAAAAAAATACTTTATCAAAACTTAATTACCATTGTAACAATATCCAGTAGACACAAAGTAGAAGCTTATAATGGAAGCAATAAGTAAGATCTTGAACATTTTGTAAATTACGTTTTCAAACTGTTTCAAAGAACTTTCTTTGTTTTGTGCTACCTGTTCAGTAGAGAAAATAATATATTATTTATACGACTAGCAGTAGAATTGGTTATTTCGCAAATGTAACAATGTAAGGTACAAAAACTCTAATTTATAAACACAATCTAATAACAAGCGGTTGCTATGCTCAGATAAACATAAAACATAAACACTTTCCGTATCCTTGGGCAAGAACAAATGCATATAAGTGGCGTTCGGGCAGGAAATGAGTTGCCTAAACAAACCTGGAAAGCCACTAAAATAATATCATTTAAGGGCAGGCAGTCCAGTAATAATCTACCTAAATTCAGATTATTCATATTTCTACTATTTGCCTAAGTTGGATACTTAATTAAACTATTCCTGGATCTAAAATATCATACATATTGGATAAGATATACACCAAATCCCTCTCTACTGGACTTCATCGCCTTAAAACATTAATAAAGATGCAAGACTATACTCGGATGAGCGTAGGACGCAATAATCTTTTTTTAAGGAAGGTGCGTCTGTAATATAACATACGAGACATGTAATAGAAATGCATTAAAATATATTAACTATTAATATATATTTTTAGGGAAATGTATTGTTTTATGATAGAATTGTTACGTGCCGCAGTATATCATCTTGTAAAAGTTTAACACAGCAGGAACTTATTTTATTAATAATCTAAATTTCAACTAGTTAAAATAATAATGAAACTCTGGTTAACATAACATAAGATTTAATTTACAAGTAAAAGGAACTTTGAACATGTAAAATATAGTCAAACAGAATGATGGTTCAAATAAATGCGACTGATCTATACGACTCTTAGGATAGGACTGCCCAAGCATGGTCTCAAAACCACGGGGTCTTTAAAAGGTTGGTTTCTATTGGTCCTTACGAACCGAACCTACTTGAACTTCACGGGGATGTTGGAGACGCTTGAGTACTTTTTATATTGATAGAAACCGTGAATCTCCAGGCATGGTATGACAAAAATATTACGCTGTACCCTTCCCAATTTGGGAAACATATAACTTATTCTTAACAGTATTGAAACATTATTTTCTCCCAAAACAAACATGATTAGTTCTCTAATTTGTGGGTGGAGCCTAAAAGATAGTCCTTCTCCATGTACTGCAGCTGCACAGATTCATGCACTAGAAATTATATAATAATATTAAATTCTACAAATTGTGGTTTTGTGTCTTGTGTAAATTCAGGACTATCTGTAAGTTGGTAAGATTTCTCTATTATACATTAACAATATCATAATTCTAAACAACTTAACGTTATTTTATTATAGTTTTAAGCATTTCAGTTGATGAGCTAAATGCCCTGTCGCTCACATAGCTAAACGAACTAGCTGAATCTTTTGGAATTGACTTAACACAGGCAAGGCCTAATCGCAATAGATTAACGAGAGAGATTATGACATGCCTAGATGAACAAAGTGTTCTCAAAACAACAGGTAATGTAGTCGACATGGGCGAACAAACTGTCCAACACCGTAATGTACCTTCTGGTAGGAGTGGGGTATTATTAAATGCCTATGAAGATGGGGTAAAAAGAAATTATATACCATCCATATCATGTAATAATGATGAAGCTGCTGGTACAAATACGAAGTTGAAATTCCAATTAGCCATAAGAAAAATATAATTAGAGAAAAAAAAATAGAATTAAAAAGAATCGGAATTAAAGCAGAGAAAGGATAGAGATGGCATTACCAGATCCAATAATCGCAAGGACAATGCTACAATGGATGTTGTTGCAATGAAGCAGCATTTACCTGCAATTAGAGAAGAGGAAATACTGGAGTTTTGTTGTTGTTGTTCGAACGCAACGCAGTAGATTACAACTGCCCTGCTGACCAAGACGCTTCAGTCTGACCAAGAGACTAACTTCACTTCGAACATCTTCAAGCAAAAAATGAAACAGTTGGGGATAGGCCATAGGCTATTATCCCGAGAGCCAAGTAGCCCTTGAAAGGTTATATCAAACCTTAAAGTCTATGGTCAAGAAGTACTGTTATGAAAATGAAGAAGACTGGGACAAAGGCGTGGCTTAAGTACTGCTAGATTCGAGGGAGGCCGTCTATAATTCCTAGGGTTTAGTCTGTTTGAACGTCTACATAGCCACTTAGTCCGAAGTCTGTTAAAACTTCTACATGAAACCTGTATAACAGACAGTGAACCAGTGGTACCGTTGACACATGTAGATACGTTTAAAAATAGACTCGTTCATGCATTTAACCATGAAAATAATAATTTTTCCCAGGTACAAGAGCGAATGAAAAAAGGGTATAACAGAAAAGCCAAAGCCATAAACTTCGCACCAAGAAATAACGTCGTTGTGTTTCTGTCTCTACATAACCAGCCTTTGAGTTTAGTGTTTAGAGGATCATATTGTATAGACAATAAGCTAAGTGATATTAACTATCTTATCAAGAAGGGAAAAGAGGGAAATACAAGTGAATTCACTTAGAAAAGTAAATTTGCCCAAATCTTACCACTTTTGTAATAGTTTTTGAAATTTGTCAAAATTTAACACATGTTTATAATGATAAAAAATTTTTTTTCAAATCCCATTGAAAATAAGTTAAACACTTGAGTCAATGTAAGCTTAACTCTTTAACCATAGACTATTATAAGATGGACCGCTTGCTCTATTTTTAGAACGCTTGTGTTCTTTTTCCGTGCGCTTCCAATAAAGCTGTCTTAAATGTCTTCAACGCTCCTACGTTCGCCTGAATGTTTCCGATGTATAAAATTGTCAATTTTAATTTTAATTTTTCATGTAGAAAATCACAGGGATTAAATAAAACAAAAGAGTACATTGCACAAGGGAATCGGGAGATTCCGAAAAGAAGTCAATCGAGCCATTATATAGCAGAAATACTAAAGCAAGCGGTCCATCTGTATTATAAGTTATAACTTGTTGTTATGTATCTTGGAGAAGGGGAATAACGTGACTCTAAATACTTTTAGTTTAAATACTAGAACTAAATTACTAAACTTATAAGGTCGCTAATTGGTAGATGGAGAACAAGATATAGTCCTTCCTCCTTTACTTCCGCTGCGCAGAATCTTGCAGTGTTATCGCATAATTTGACATATCACTATTTAAGGCAATAATTTCACTCTTTTCTTGGAAGAGTATGCAAATTTATAGGGTTATATCATTAAGTGGTGTGCAAAGGGTATCATGTTAAGAAAACATCCGTTGCAATAGACAGAATAGGGAAAAACATACGTTGCACCCCCTTTAGTGGATCCGTTCCTACACGAAACCCTACAGTGCACAGAAGAGCTAAAGTTCTGATTACATTTAGGTTACCCACCAACAACTGGATCTCATATAAGCTGGCTTCTCTCTGCTACAAGTGCCTGAAAAACTCTGCCCCGGATTATCTTTGCTCCTGTCATGAGCTTTACACCCAATCCCGCTCACTTCGATCGGCTTCTGAAGCGATTGTTCTGCGGATCCCTCGTGTCAGGATACTGTCGGCTGGCCAACGTTCATGCTTCTACGCGGGACCGTCGGCTTGGAATCACCTCCCACTACAGCTTTGACAGAGCCCTAGCTTCGACACTTTCAGGAGCCGGCTGATAACTTACCTATTTTGTTAGCAGTATTTGCGTTTACATATTATTTACATATTCGTCTGCTGTTGGTTGTCTGTATTCTGTAACTGTCGTCAGCGAATTGAACTGTCTTCAACGTGATATGCGCTATACAAGCACCATTATTATTATTATTATTATCTTAATAGCCCTGTATATTATAGGATTCTCGATACAATGGTTGGATTTCAAACTACATTTTCAATATTGTATTAAAGATAGGTAGGCCTATTTTTTAACGATTTACTTCGAATTAACACCTTATATCACCACGAACTAGAATACTTTTAATCTAAAAGACTCCTTTAAAATAGAATTGAGTGTTAACGTAGGGCAAGGAGCAGAGTACGGATAAAACAAAACTACCATCGAGTCAACCCTGCTTTTACGTGCAAGCTCCGATAACCACGGGATAGTGTTTATAAAAATATATACAACCAATAACTCTTTCTTCGCATAATAATTAAAGAACAGAATTTTATTTCAACAAATATTAAAATATTGTACGACTAGAATTATAATTTATTATTACTTACTAAACTGATGGTCAACGAGATGTGTGAACAGATTTACACAATTGTAATGTATTTTATATTACCTCTTATTGATAAGTAATGATTTAGAATGATATTTTGACTTACATACGACTAGATGCTAAATAAGCTATTAATGATAAGTAATGGCTTAGAATAATATATATTAACATACATATGACATCTTGTGTATTTTACTTGCAACGTATAATTTATTATTAAGTATAAACAACATCTGCTTGACATTATAGAAGGGCTAAGAGCTCATATTGATAAGTAATGTACCATAAAAAACTAATTTCTGGTTAACTTAGAGGGGTGTCAAATATCAACTACAATGAATAATACGTATTTATCTGTTTTTCAAACATCTGTTTTATTACCCAAAAAAATAGAAGTGAGGTAACATGATTTTATTATGCTAGTTATTTTTTATAATGCACAATGCCTAGCCACGTCAACATATAAGATAACATAGATAAGATACAATTGCTTTACTGGTCCGGATATAAAATATGGTTTAATTACATAAATTTATTACATCTATTAAAACAAAAAAAAAACTTCTACACAAAAGCACAACAACCAGAACAGATACAAAAAACACACACACACACACACAATAATCATCTGCAAACCTGCAATAAACAAATATCTGGCCCTTGGTTATGCTTGATAGTTAGGGAGCTGCTTCGATACAGCATCACAGAGTAAGGAACAAACCAGTTCTTGTATCTTTAAGTACATGCTCTTATTGACAGAAGTCGGACACGAAATAATCAAAACGATATTTTATAGTAGTCTAAATGGCTTATATTGTCATGTCTTGGTGTCGTTACTTAGTGTGTTCTGATTAATAATATTTTATTAGTAGTTGGGTCAAATCTGGTCAGGCTTATCTCATAAAGTATGTGTACATACATAACTCATATAAAGGCAATATATATGTGCATGCCTTACAAAGTTTAAAGATAAACATGTCAAGAAAAAATATTTCAAACCAGAGCTATAAATTATACTATAATACAATGCCATAGTATGTTTAGTCATTATTACAGATAGGAATGATCTAGTGAATCTAGTGTATAATTCAATGCCATATTATGTTTAGTCATTATATCAGATAGGTGTAAACTAGTCTAAAAATCTAGTTTATAATATTATTTCATTGTTGAAACAGCAGCTGTTGTTTTTGTTCTTGTTGTTTTTTTTACTTACATCACAAACGTATTGACAGTTACAATGTGATGTCTAACACGTGAATGCCAATTAAAATTTCATTATTGCTGATAGAAAGATTTGCTAACCTTATTAAGTTACACAAGTTTACCGACAATGAGTTTAAATACCGTGTAACGTTTATTTTTTTTTTTTTAAATACTTTTATTAACTTGCTTCTTGATTCATGGCGTAAGCTTTTAAATAAGTAACATGGTATTACTTTTCACCATAGAGGGGACACTATTTATGTCACAATGTAGATTGCAATCATGTGCAGGCTTAAGGATACTATTTATTACATTATATAAGGAATTATTGTAAAGTGAGGTAACATGATCTTTATTTAACTTAACATTGTTTTAAAGTGAGGTATCATGGTATTTATGTAACTAACTAGTGGTTATGCCCGTCAAAATGACGGAGGAACGAATGACTACAATGTGTTTTGTTAAGAGTGAAAGAAAAAAAGACTATTAGGCTACATTAAAAACTGGGGTGATAACTTTTCTTTTCGGTATTTAGTTTTTGTTCTTTTTTATTGTTTCTGCTTGCCTTGACCCTGACATATGCCTAAGAATTGTTGCTGTCAAGCTTCTGGTATTAAAAATTAGCAAACATCTGTGTTAACTTGACTTGTTATTAATAATGTTAAATTAACAATAATATACTTTCTAAAAGAAAAAAAACACAAATACCAAACAATAAAAAGGTAAATAATTTTTAAAAAAAACGTAGAAAAAAATAGATCTATTTCAATACAATAAAAACTAAAGTAAGAACTTTTTTTTTTCAGCATATACTTTTTATTCTTGCTTATTGTATCATAAAACAGTATTGATAATATCTGTTTCGATATTTAGTTTTTGTTATTTTATATTGTGTCCGGTCGCCCTGAACCTGGCACATGCGTACAAATGGTTGCTTTCAAACATCTGGTATTTAAAAGTAATCATTTATAACTTATTCTTTATGATTCGTATTATTTAATTAATAGAGTGTACAAAGTCGCCTATTTAAGGATGTTCTCAAAAAGTTGGGCCTATAAATGATTACTTTTAAATACCGGTTACCATAAGCTTGACAGCAACAATATAAAATAAAAACTAAATACCGAAAGAAACATTCTCAATACTGTTTTATTGATAGGCCTACAAAAAGCAAGAACAAAAATTAAATACCGAAAAAATATTTCTCAATTTAGTTTTTATTGCATTGAAATATTATTTTAAAAATTGTGTTTATATTATTTACCTATTGTATTGTTTTGTATTTATGTTTTTTTTTCTTTTAGATAGTATATTATTGTTAATTTAATATTTTTAATACCGAGTCAAGTCAACACAACTGTTCGCTACATATTAATATCGAATTTAAAAGTCTCTTAAAAAAAACGGACGAGCCTTTCGGCTCTTGGGCTCTTGTGTCCAGAACGTAACGCTTGAGATTGAGCAATCTCTGACCGGATTCCAGCCACCCAACGAGACGCCATAGGCGTAACGTGCTGTGTAACTGGGAAGGTTTCCGCAGCCCAGCGATCGTTCACTGCGGTTCCCCTAAGGATCATTATCGTGGTGGCTCGCCAGTATATCTTCACTGTCACCCGGTAGCAAAAATCCTATAGGCCTACTATAGGCACATGCATCCAGGAGACGGGTGGTTCTCGAGACGGGATTGCAGCGTCCATTGATTCCTCCCCACCGAGACCAGTGGCCTCTCGGCAGTGTAATGGACCTCGGACACGCAGCGGGGTCTGTGCCCCATGCGTTCGCCCGCCAGTGTAGTGTTAATGGGAATGTATTGGCGGTTTGCACACTACGCCAGTTCTTGAGGCAACAATTCTTATGCATATGCCAGGGTCAGGTCGATTAGAAACAATTAAAAATAACAAAAACTAAATACCGAAAGAACAGTCTCAACACTGTTTTATTAATACAATAAGCAAGAAAACAAATTAAATACCGAAAAAATCGTTCTCACTTTAGTTTTTATGGTATTGAAATATTATTTTCTACGCTTTTTTACTCCCTTACTTTTAACTCGTACTGTCTGCTTGGTTGGTTGCTTGCTTGCTTGGAAAACTTTGCATCAAATTTTCGACCACTTCCCGTCGTCCAATCAAGCTGAAGCTTGGACAGCAGACTAGTCCAGACTAACAATTTACTCTATCACATTTTCAGCATAATAGCCTTTGGAATAGTCACTAATACCTTCGACCAAATTGCGAATCGAAGAAAAAAAAACATTGCAGCCTCTACCGGAAGAGACGGTAGTAATTAAACTTTTCGGATATATTCGTTTACACGAAATAAATATAGAATGAAAACGACACATTATAGCCAAAACAAAGCGAGTTATCTTATTATGGTTTTTGCGGGCCGAAGCTAGAAAAAAAAAAGCAAAATTTAGTGTGGAAATTCATAGGGTATGAAATTACTTATATTTGTTTTAATTTAACAAAATATAAATTGAATATAAACTCAGTTTACAAAAAAAGGGAGTGTATTAAAAACTGTGTTTTTATAGGTTAGTTTGTTTATTATTTACCTTTTTATTGTTTGTTTTTGTGGTTTCTTTTTCTTTTAGCTAGTATATTATTGTTAATTTAATATGCTATTATTAATAACAAGTCAAGTCAACACCAGTGTTCGCTACGTTTTAATATCAGAAGCTTATCAGAAACAATTATGCATATGCCAGGGTCAGTGCGACCAGAAAGAATTAAAAAGAACAAAACCTAAATACCGAAAAGAAACGTTCATTGTCTTTATTGTAAAAGTCTCTTTTCTTTCTCTCTTTACAAAACACATTGTAGTCATTCGTTTCTCCGTCTTTTTGACGGGCATAACCACTAGTATACATATAAATATATAAATAGTTATATAAACAAACAAACTCACGGTAATTATATTGGTTGATGATTGATGATGATTACTATTGTAAAGTGAAGTAACATGATCTATATTTAACTAACTTCTATTTTAACGTGATTGAGATTTACCAATTACATAAAAAGAACCTTCCTAAAAAACGGAATTAATCACCTGAGAGAATCTCAGACAAGAGAGACTTTTAAACAGAACTTCAGGCCAAGAAAACAAGTAGAAGGGGATTCTTTTTATCCAATATGCATACTATTTTGAGCACATATAGTGACAATAACTAATCTTATAAACATGATAGAAAAGAAAAGAAAAAATTGGTTGCCACGGAGATGGTGGTCTTTTTTTTTAATTTGTATTTTTAAATACTAAATAAACAGCTACTTAAAATCACACATATAATAACTGGGTGCCAGGTGGACGCCAACAATTTGGCGGGGTGCCCATTATTATCATTTAACAACTGACTCACATTAGTATGCAAAAGGAAGTGCTTCTGTTCAGCCAACACACAATCATCTCGAGCGTGTCCCTAAGTCTAACATTAACCCAGCACTGATAGATGCCTGACCTTAATAGGGGTAAATTCAAGGTGGCTGTGCATAGTGCTGGCAACACAATCACCTAGTATGCCGTGGCCACAGAAACTTGTGAACGCTGCTTCACCAGCGCTATGGACCAATTTGGTCCGACGGGATTCACCAGACCTTCACAAAACAGAGCTAATAGTTTTAAATCTAAACCAAGATGACCTACTACAACAGTGATATAATACGTATTTGCGGTTAATTTTTGTAAGGGAATATATGCAATATAAGATACATATTATAGAAACAAATATCAAATTAACTATGTGTATTTACACGGCAAATAAAGTCGTATTTTGTTATTAACGTGATACAAATGGTTGACATTTTTAAATATATTCTTTCCAAAATGTTCAAAGAGCGTGTCCTGATAAGATACGTCAAATGATGACTGATCCCTCGATTTGTCTTGCAAGTTTTAAAAGTTATTTGTTTGTTATTGTCTTGACCAATGACGAGAAAGGTATGAGAAAAAAAAATGCGATTTAGCGTTTCCTAAGCTCTATCTAATATACTTTTTAAATTATATATACTGTTATATACCTTATATACTGTTTGAGAAGAGCAGCGAGATAAATCCATTACGAGAAGGATAAAATGTTAGTACCTATTATTTAGCTCGTTAAATCATGAACTATTCACAGATTTTGAACGCTGCTCGATGATGATGATGATGACGATGATGATGATGATGATCATCATCATCATCATGAACTATTCACAGATTTTGAACGCTGCTCGCAGTAAAATCCCATAATTTTGCATTCCACTCGCAAGTAAATTCGATTTAGCCCCACCCCTCCCTCAAAACTCGCTTTGGAGAGAGCAGAAAGTGAAGTGTATTCAAATAATGTCACACGCCCCCACCCAACAAGAGAAAAACGGACTATACATAATATGCTAATAGCTAACATAGTGCTTTTTTCGTACTTAATACTATACAATACTGTTGACGCCTATGTTTACCGTTTACTTCGTGGATGGACTACTAAGGATTAGTGTCACGGTTTAATTATTAGGATTTATAAAAACACATCTCTTATATTTTGGGTCAAAAATTAAATTGACATTGAAAAGAACAATTTTATTCTACCATGTCTCCATCATGGCTGCCATTTACATAGTTACGTGACCTAGATAAATCCATTACGAGTTTCGTAAAATGTTGGTACCTATTATTTAGCCCGTTAAATAATGAACTATTCACAGATTTTGAACGCTGCTCGCAGTAAAATCCCATAATTTTGCATTCCACACGCAAGTAAATTAGATTTAGCCCCACCCCTCCCTCAAAACTCGCGTTGGAGAGAGCAGAAAGTGAAGTGTATTAAAAAAATGTCACACGCCCCCACCCAACAAGAGAAAAACGGACTATACATAATATGCTAATACCTAACATAGTGCATTTTTCGTACTTAATACAATAGTGTTGACGCCTATGTTTACCGTTTACTTCGTGGATGGACTACTAAGGATTAGTATTACGGATTAATTATTAATATTTATAAAAACACATTTCTTATATTTTGAGTCAAAAATTAAATAGACATTGTAAAGAACAATTTTATTCTACCATGTCTCCATCATGGCTGCCATTTACATAGTTACGTTACCTAGAAACCTAAGCCACGTCTTTTGCAAATGCTCTATTGTAGGAGACTGCCCCATAAATATGTCCACATTTGACGAATAAAATGTATGCGTATAAACATTCCAAAAGTCTGCTTAATGCAGACTCATTTTTTCAGAGTTTTTTTTTCAGAACTGTCGTGTTAAAGACCAAGTGAACAGCTTTTTATCAAAATTGAGATAAACGTTTATTTGATAGTAAATAGTGTATTCAGTACCCAAATGCAAACAAAATCATTTATACAAAATATTAAACGTAACTTTCAAGTAATTAGTTCAATGTTAGCACTTAACTGTGCGTAGGAAAAATCCAAATCTCGTAGCCATTTGATATGGCAACAAAGAGTAGTGACGTCAGAGAATGAATTCCGACAAAGAAAAAATGAATATTTTCACGTGTTTTGAATCTATTTCCACGTGTTTTGAATCTTTTCCCGGTCTTATTTTTTAATGGTTTAATATAGATTTTGTGGGTCGTGTCTTGTTTATTTTTTGTCCTTCTAACACGTCTCTTCCGTATGAGACTTTTACAAATCTCGTCCCTACGAGAAAAAGCTGTTCACTTGGTCTTTAAGATTTAGCACAAGGTATTTATTGCTTGACAAAAAAATGGACATGGCCGTTATTCTGTTACATACTGGATTAATCAAATAAACTAGGAATATTTTATTAGCCAGTACCATTTTGTCTTTCTAAAAATGTAAACTAATCGGCCGCTTTTAAAAGACTTTGACTCCCCCCTTTGGTGAAAAGACATACTCTAGTTAGATTCCCATTTTCGTAGTTGATATAATTTTCTTTTGTAAACGTTTTTACAACCCACTATATTCAGCGGTTGTCTGAGAGTGTAGAAGATGAACTCGTTTGTTATAGGGTAGACTGAATACTTCATATTATGTTGTTTTTATCTGTACACTTCTCTTTTGCCCTTGGTTCAAACTCAAGTTTTGCTTTTTTGGCATTCCTTCTTTCAATATATTCCAATTTGAAAAAAACCAGTAGATATTTAGTATATCGGCATGTAATAATATTATATTGCGTTATAACCAATGAGGACCTATACTTGAGAACATTAAGCAATGTGTAGTAGTTTTCATTAAATGAATAATGTAATCCAAGGTCTGGTAAATAAACAAAAATATACTTCACTATATACATCCAAAATTAGTTAGGACTTCACATAGATGTCAACTAAAGAAACTGAGGCTCTCTAAGCGCGCATGTCTTTATATATAGGGGTAGAATGGTGGCGCGAGCCAGTCCATTATTGGAGAATGGGAGGGATAAAATGTAAGTGTTTCACCTACCTGTCCATAACAAAATAATGATTTCTTAATATGACCCCCCCCTCATGTACAATTTTAATGTTTTGGTCCTACAAGCGAAAATCTATCACCTTAAATAGTATTGTCATGGAAGGATTAAATTTTAAGCTACAAAGTTTGTTCGCGTTGTTTAAAACAACTGAGGTGTGTTTTGGTACTATTAATATCTGACAAAGTTCACTATATTTTCCTGTCTTAATTATTCTATAAATTATACAATCATCAGCAAATAATCTTACTTTTGTTCCAGAGTCCATGCAATTTGGTAGATCATTAATGTAAAAATAAATAGTATGGGTCTTAGAACAGTTCTTATTGGAACTCCTGAGTTTACAGTTGTTGGTGATGACTTAGAGCCAATATTATTACTGTTTGTTCTCTGTCTATAAGAAAGTCTTGAATCCATCCATGTAAGGGACCAGAGATGTCACAAATATTTAAGATTGTTTTAGTAAATTAGAAGGATGAACCTTATTGAATGATTTGGAAATATCCAGTAATATAGCATCATTTAGGTTGTTATGTGGACAACTAAGCATTTCTATCTTGGTTTCTCATATCCCTGATACTGATAATGCTTTCTTGCTTCCAATGAATATAAAGTTGTCCTACTGATTATCACTATTTTGAGATTCTCGTTATTGTACGAAAACAATAACCACTATCAAATTGTTTTTAAAACATTTAAACTATAAAAAGAAAAGTAAAGTATCCTATGGGACAAAATTAAACCATTACGTTGATAAAGCAGCGTACTGGCCACACTGTTCCCTAGTATTATGTGGCCACAGAAATGGATAAACGCTCATTTTAAACAATAAAAAACTCCACGAATATTCGGTTGTCTGTCTAGAATTTGGTTCGCCATTATAATAACTCAAGCCCCTCGATCAATTTTCAAAGAAGAAATGAATGCGTGAGCATGTTCGGTAAAAATATTTCTCTAGTTTCTAGTAAGTCTCATTCCTCTATCTAAGCAATAACAAAAACATCAACAGCAACCCTAACCTCACTTGTAAGTGTTGATATAGATTTGGTGACGAGAGTTACTAGAATTTGATTTTCTCAAAGTTTTCCCAATTCAAAACATGAAGGTCGTCATGACAAATAAATAAATTCACAAATAGAGTCTACTCTCCGCGCAAAAACTAGATATAAATAAATAAATCAAGATGAACTAGCAATACAATATCATATGCAATAGAGAAGCAATAATTGCATGATATACACATAACAACGTAAATAAAAGTAATAAAATAGATTTCTACACTTTTGAGAAACAATAATTTCTTAATAAAAAATCCATATAAAGCTAATACGTGAATTGTATTATTATTATTTATTTTAACTTGACATAATATTTATAAACATAATTTATCAATACATCAAAAAAGTAAATTTGATTTTATTTTTTTTAAATCTAAACTTTGAAAAAAGAGGATGACTTGAGTAATTTTGAAACAAACATTATTACACCGTCTTACTGTTACCATTGGCATAAATGGACTCTGTGAACAAGTCAAAAGATATTAGTAGTATGTAATAATTAGTTCAAGTATATCATAGGTAAGAAATCGTGCATATAATTATAGCGCATAATTAACCGCCCAGTTGCAAAGTTGCACCACATACTGTTACGTCCACAATCCCCTTGTGGCCAGAGCTGTGTAGATCTTGCTGATAATTCTCGTTAGTCCTAGGGGAGACTATAATTATTAGTATTTATGTTTCAGTATTACACGAACTCTTCTTATAGTCCTGGGCACAAATTCAGTATTTGTATTCCAACATTTCCTTTCTTGTACATTAGGGTAGTAGATAAATCTTGTAGTAATGTATACAACATAATAGAATAGTAACTTGACAAGGAAGCTTCAGTGTAACTGTTGTTGATAGTTTATTTCAGGTGATATGTTCAATATATACAATATATCTATTATGTACAGTTAGAATAAAATAGTGCAAACACAAACGTTCTCAAAGGAACATATTTTGAAACTCTCTGTCTTTCAGACAAAACAAATCATTAAATACTATCCGAGTGGTGCAAGGGATAGACCCATTACCAGTAGGGGTGAAAATCATGGTATCATTACAAAACTCATAACAAAAACGATAGGAACTTCCCCTATTAAATAATGAGTCGTTCCCAGACTCTGAGAATTTGAGATCAACACAGAATCCCAACATTACCTAGAACCTTTTGTTTTCCTACTAAACGTCCTAATATTGTGTGTAGTAAGAAAAGAGAGAGAGAGAGGAATAAACATTGCGTGTTCCAATTCTTGGAAAAACAATATACATGACACGCCCCCACCCAATGAAAGAAATAATGTACCATAATTACCCAAGTAATACTCAACATGGTACATTTTTCGTACTTAACACTATCGTTTTAACAACCATCAATCAATGGAAGATTATAAGACAATTTAAGCAAACATGGCTCACTGGCACAACTAAATTATAAAAAGTGTCACTACCCAATGGTAATTGTGATTATAACGTGATGGACAAATATTTCCCCGTTAATATTAATATTAACTAATGTCTCAACAAGTACAAATAATTCAAAAAATATTCTAGTCATTCTTATTTTAACTATGTACAGTTGTGTGGATTTCCACCAAAAATTTGCAAAAAGTCTTAATCTATTTAAACAAATATAACATTGCTCAAACTCTGTCAATTTTCAACAGTTTACTTCTAATATACCAACCAAAAGATAAGTAATACATAACTCGAATCAAACTATAGGTTACTTCCCCTTTAAATTACAGTGTCAACTTGACATTAACAGGGTTCATACCTAAGATGATGATACTTCCCCTTTTCTCAAATATGAGGAGAAAATACGCTCTAGTTACGATTACTACAGTAATCTCAATATTAAAATGTAATCCACTATTATGCGTTTTTGGCAAATTTGAAAGTTTAATATAAAAGATTGTTCAGGGTTGAATGAGTGTACACCTTTAGGTACCTTTGTTTCTCTCCGTTCCTGAATATATGGAATATATAACAACCTATACAACATCCACTAGTTTTTCCCATTCTATTACCATGATATAACAATTTAGCAATAGATTTCCAATATTATCTATTAATTTATACCAATTGATATTACATCTCTTTCTAAGATAAAAATTGTACATATTATTATTTAGTTCCATTCATTAACTAAAATAAAACAAGATAATATATCAACTAGCTCAAAGTTTTCCCACTTAATTGCATGTGATGACAATTACTTTTATCCATCCATATCAAGTAAATACGCGCATATGTATATATTTATTGCATCATGCATCAACATTTAAATGGAATTTCTTTTCCATAATCAAATGAATTAAAAATATATCAGAACATCAATATTATACATGATTATAAAAATTATTAATACTTTCAAAAGACTCGACTTCTGTATGATACAAGTATTTTATAGGTATTCCATAATCAGAATTCAAACGAATGATAGGTTATCATGACACATTCTTCATGAATAAGTGAGATGATCTGAAAAAGAATTATAGGGTTATTCAGTCAATCATGTAGCACCCGAGAAAGAGTATCAGCTGTGAAGTTGTCTCTAGTCTCTATCTTGTCGATGATACTGGAATGGGATACCAGTCGGTCTTTGTCAAATTACTTAATTTCCCAAAGTCTCTATAAAACCGCAGTGTGTGGTCGGCTTTTGGTACCATCACACAGGGTGTAGACCATTTTCTATCACATTTTTCTCCTATGTCATCTTCTAACATATACTTTACATCTAATTTAATATGCTCAGGTCTGATGGAGTCAAATGGATGCTGTTTAATAGACCTGGCACTATTGGTTAACACTACATCGTGCTCTATGACATGTGTCCTACTGGGAACATTTGTAAACATTGACTTATTTTCATGTACCAGCTCAATAATCTTCTCCTTATCTTCTACCGGAAGATGTTCTAGCCTTCTATCTAAACTCTTAAGGGCATCCGTATTATTAAGTTTACTTTCTGCAAACTTATATTCTATCCTAGATAAATCCGTCGGGACTCTAGCTAATGAAATCATGGGGACCTCCCGTGGTTTACTCTTTTCCCTTGAAACATAGGGCTTAAGCAAATTAATATGGCATACCCTCTGTTTTTGTCTCCGGTCAGGAGTCTTTATCAAATAATTGACCTCGCCAAGCTTTGACTCTATCTCATAGGGTCCACTAAACTTTGCACTTAAAGGCTGATTTTGCAAAGGTAGAAACACAAGAACTTTGTCACCTGGTGCAAAAGTTCTAGCTGTAGCTTTACGGTCATAGTTCTGTCTCATACGCTCCTGCATCTGTGGAAAATGAATCTTCACATGGTTAAAAGCATGATAAACCCTTTTTTTAAATTTATCTACATATGACAAAAGTCCAATCGGTTCACTGTCCGTTAGCCAAGTTTCATGTAGAAGTTTCAACGGACCTCTGACTGAGTGTCCATACACAAGTTCGAATGGGCTAAACCCCAGGGATTCCTGAGTGGCCTCCCTTGCAGCGAACAGTACATAAGGCACACCCTTATCTTAGTCTTTCTCGTTTTCATAACAGTACTTTTTAAGCATCGATTTTAATGTCTGATGAAACCTTTCCAGAGCTCCCTGGCTCTCAGGATGATAGGCACTTGATAGCCTATGACTTATCCCTAATTGTTCCATGACTTGTTTGAAAATGTTCGAAGTAAAGTTAGTCCCCTGGTCGGACTGTACTGTCTTCGGTAGGCCATAACGTGTGAAGAAATTTGTCAGGGCGTCTACCACCTTCACTGTTGTTATGTTCCGCAACGGAATGGCTTCCGGGAAGCGAGTGGATGAACACATGACTGTGAGCAGGTATTGAAAACCGGCTTTTGTTTTTGGCAACGGGCCCACGCAATCAATGAGTATATGACTAAATGGTTCGTCGAACGCTGGTATCGGCTGGAGTGGAGCGACAGGAATTCGTTGGCTAGGACGTCCTACCATTTGGCATACGTGGCAAGTCTTGCAGTATTGTTCGACATCTCTTCTCAGTCCTGGCCAGTAGAAGTAGGGGAGGATACGGTGGTGCGTTTTTCGGACTCCCATGTGACCAGCGAAAGGAAGATCATGCGCCATACGCAGTATATCTTGACGATAGCACTTAGGTATTACAATCTGGTGAATACTGTCCCACTCGTTTGTACCTGAGTTGAGCGGTTTCGACTTTCTCATCAACACTTCAACTTTCATGTAGAAACATTCCGCCATTGCATCTGCAGTCTTTTCATCAACAGCTTTCATTCTGAGTTGCATTATTACTTCGTCATTCAATTGTTCTTTCACCAATTTCTGCTTTGGTGACAAAATGTTATCGTTCTCTGTTGCATCACCAGTTGTTAGTTCAGCAAAGAACGTGGCACTTAAATCGATGTCAGGTGTTTCTGTTATCACTGTTTCATTCGCATGTGTGTCTTCAGAACAGACAAACACATCTTTCGTTGCACTACACGGCGTAGCAGGAGTCTTTACCGACTTCTTTTTATGCATTGCTCTTGTCAGTGCACATGTTGGGCGTTCATTGGCAGGACGTAGGTTTTTGTCCTCCGCCATCTTTGTCTCCAACACTTTAACCATGGGCTCGACAGTGACTCTGCCGCCCATAATGTCATTTCCTAATATCATGGAAACGCCTTTGACGGGTAGTGCGCGCCACACTCCGACTACGATGTTACCTGTAAAAATATCCGACTCGAGTTTTATTCTGTGCAGTGGAGCTTCCACAGCCTCCATACTAGCACCTCTCAGCACAACAGACTCACCGGTACTGGTGGCATCTGTTAACGGCACACTGCCCTCCAGGATCACGCTGACAGCAGAACCCGTGTCACGTAATATCTGTATTTTCTGCTTGCTGAGTACATCGACTTCTGTCGACACTGTCCCCTCGTAGACAAAGGGTCGAAAATCGGATAGGTCGTCCTCTTCCGGGACTTCAGGAACCATCTGTTCCTCACGGCCTTCTGAAAGCATAATAGATTGAGTACATCTATTCTCTTTTACCTTAGATAGACTGTTCTCAAAAACCATCGACTCCACAACTATGGGCGATGCCGGCCGCATTTCTTTTGAGTTTCTTGACCCTGTGTTGCACACTTCTTCTGTCTGCTTGCTGTCTTTCTGCACTCTGGCACAGTGTAGAATAGCACCTTGCTTCTTGGTAAGGATCCAACAATCTTTCTTCATGTGGCCCTCTTTCTTGCAATTGAAACATACCACCTTTGCTTTATTTACATCTGTCTGCTTCCTGAAATGAACTAAGTTACTATTATTATTTACACCACTGTTCTTATTATTGTTTTCACTTGTCTCTTTTGGTTTACTAGCCTCCTTGGACTCCGGTTTGTGCACTTTGGGTTTGTCAGCATAATATGGCTTTATGCTGGCGTGAATTATGGCATAGTTATCTGCCAATCTAGCAGCTTCATGCACATCTTCAACCCCTCGGTCTGAGATGTGGGTTTTAATATCCACTCGAATACAATCATTGAATTCCTCAAACAATATTAGGTTCTTGAGTTTATCAAACTCACTTACATTCTGTGACCTTAGCCACTGTTCTAACATTTTCTCCTTTTGTCTCAAAAAGTCTACATGAGTTTGATCATATGCCTTCTTTCTGTCTCTAAATAGCTTTCTATATTTTTCTGGTGTCAGGGAATAACTTTTTAGCACCCTATCTTTGATTACTTCATAGTCATTTATTTCCTCGGGTGTTAAACTCAACACTACGTCCAATGCTTTTCCTTTGTTGAGAGTTGACCTTAACAATAAAGCCATCTTATCATCAGGGAACTGATAATCTACAGCTATCCTCTCAAAAAGCAAAAAGAAATCTTGAACATCTTCTTCTCTGAATATAGGCAAGTGTTGCTTCATTCCGCTAATATCCATACCATTGCTGTCCCTACGATGGTCAGGTCTGTTCATGCGTGCCATCTCTATCCTTTCTCTGCTTTCAATACTAATTCTTTCATTTTCTATCCTAATTCTTTCCAATTCCATTCTCTTCATAGCTAATTGGAATTTTAGGTTTTCACTCAACCCTTCATCTTCATCATTGTTTGATGATCTAGATGACATATTTCTTACCTCGTCTCCGTGGGCAATTACCTCGCCCCCACTGGGAGCTACATAACCTTCATTGATATCGTTCTGTCCCACTTCAACTACATTAACAGTGTTCATGGCATTCTGCCCGTTCAAACATGTCATAATTTCTTTGGTCAAACGATTACGATTAGGTCTTGCCTGTCCTGCCTCAATCCCAAAGGACTCAGCTAATTCTTTTAGTTCAGCAAATGACATGGCATTAAGTTCCTCACTTGATATATTCGAAGCCATAGTATAGCGTTCGAAATATTTGTGATAGTAGAGTATTATATATTGTATAATAAAATATAAAGTTCCAACTTACGATTTGTCCAGAAATTTGCACAATATAATATTAAACACTTCGTGGAATCTTCACACTTCCCAAGGAATAAATGCGCAAACCAGTTCTCTCCTCTTTTAAAAAAAAAAAATAGTTTCACAGTCCTAGAAAACGAAACACAAATATGCCGCTCTCAGTACTACTAATGTCACAAAATATTTATAGGTCAGGAAAAATATAACTCAAATTTTCCAGACGAGATCAACAATTTTTTTCCAATCCTAGATCAGGAAAAGTAGAACTCAAATATACCGATCGAGACCACTAAATTTTGTTAATCCTAGGTCAGGAAAAGTAGAACTCAAATATACCGGGCGAGACCACCAAATTTTGTTACGTCCACAATCCCCTTGTGGCCAGAGCTGTTTAGATCTTGCTGATAATTCTCGTTAGTCCTAGGGGAGACTATAATTATTAGTATTTATGTTTCAGTATTACTGAACTCTTCTTATAGTCCTGGGCACAAATTCAGTATTTGTATTCCAACATTTCTTTTCTTGTACATTAGGGTAGTAGATAAATCTTGTAGTAATGTATACAACATAATAGAATAGTAACTTGACAAGGAAGCTTCAGTGTAACTGTTGTTGATAGTTTATTTTAGGTGATATGTTCAATATATACAATATATCTATTATGTACAGTTAGAATAAAATAGTGCAAACACAAACGTTCTCAAAGGAACATATTTTGAAACTCTCTGTCTTTCAGACAAAACAAATCATTAAATACTATCCGAGTGGTGCAAGGGATAGACACATTACCAGTAGGGGTGAAAATCATGGTATCATTACAAAACTCATAACAAAAACGATAGGAACTTCCCCTATTAAATAATGAGTCGTTCCCAGACTCTGAGAATTTGAGATCAACACAGAATCCCAACATTACCTAGAACCTTTTGTTTTCCTACTAAACGTCCTAATATTGTGTGTAGTAAGAAAAGAGAGAGAGAGAGGAATAAACATTGCGTGTTCCAATTCTTGGAAAAACAATATACATGACAATACAATTATTTATAGGTAAGAGCTTCAAGCCGTATAACAAGCCTAGTAAGGTAAGAAAGTCTACAGTATGTATAAATAACTTTACGACTGGATATCTATAACGTATAAGCGTAGGACGAAATAATCTTTTGGATAGAATAAACGTCTGTAACGTAAGAAAAGAAAATAATCACAGCAACCAACGCTCCTTATTAACTAATTTCACCCAAACTATTCCCTGCTGTATGGGGAGCTGACAGTTGGAACAAGGAAAAGAGGCTGCCATTGCCTGCAATTTAAAGACGGCTTCAAAAAAGACATGCGTTTGGCGCGCATTGACCGTAAATTGAAGCCGACGAACCTTCCTTAACCTTGCCGAGGAACGCGAATCCTGTCGCTTCAAGGCGCGCGAGGGCACGCTATTAGGCAGAAACGGCCCTAAAAGGTAGGCGGAGAGAAAAGCAAGCAAGGAGAAAGGCAATGGGTAAAGTAACATGAGATTACGTCATCGTCCTATGAGGACAAACGGATGACATATTAGTCAAAATGTACTTATTTACTGCCTGTGACGCCCTTGACGCATATGGCAGCAAGAAAGCCTTTCCATTTTTATCTGTCACGTGCGACTATTCCTATCGTACCCCTAGGCGTTACGGACTTCCTTTAGTACCTGTTCTACTGTACTACTACAGGTTACTTTTAGTCGCCGTCTCTTTCTTTTTCCCCTCGGGCGTTCAATGTAGAGCTGTCCTTCAGATGTTTCTTATACCCCTTCTCCATAAATCTACCTGGGGACTTTGTATAACTGACTTTGCTTCCCTATAGCAGCAGCACATTGCAATGTTCTTCAACATATGCCCTCTTGTCTAAGCGCACTGTCTTCATTACTGCGTTGTTGACTTCTGTATATTATTGGTGTTTGTATTTTTATTGTTGTCTTGTTAATCTAGTTGTGATCATCTTGCTTCTCTTGCCCGTGACGCCCATTTGGTTTGTGTAATTCATTTTTTTTCTTATCTCTAAAACCCATGCATTTTTCTGCAGCCTTGTGTCTTTAGGAAAAATCCTAGCCTTTACGAAGCTTCGAAACCAGGACCTTTGGTACGCAGCTAAACAAGCTGCAGCTCGGCCATTGTGCTCAATCCACCATCTGTACAAACTTAATATATTGTTAAGACCACAATCCCCTTTTGGTCAGAGCCGTGTTAATGTTGTTGATAATTCTAGTTAGTCCAAGGGTAGACTTTGGTTATTATTATTGATATTTCAAGCTCAAAGGAAAGTGTCTACAAAAACTAACTGCCTTGAAGACAACACGAATCATTAAGAGCGGGGAACAGACCTATTACTTGGAGGGGTGAAAATTATGGTATCATTACAAAACGATAGTTCTAACATGAACTCCCCTGTACGAGAAATAATGATTTATTCCCAGCCATTCCGAGAATTTGAGGTCGGCACAAGAGTGGATTCCTAGAATAGTCTAGACTTATTACCGCCCACAAAACTTGCGTTGACAGAGAGCTGTGGGTGCTATTAATATGTGACATTATTGATGACTGTGCTGGACGCTGCTATTTGATATGATTCCAAATTATTCTGATGTTTTCATAACGTTTTCTAATTAAATTAATAATATTTGGTGCACATTATTGAAAAATACTTACTCTGCACGCCACCTACACAGGCCGAAATTAAACATCATCATGAAATACAAAATAAAAATAGTATCATAGATTTAATTGATTTGCTATTTTTTTTGTTTTTCTTATTTTTAGAAAAAAATATTTATACAAGAAATTTTAAGTAGTTTTGCATAAAATTATTGCTTTGAATTAATATTATCTTTTTTTCAATGCATGATTTTGCTGATATCTTTTTTTTTTCTTTTATGTTAATTTTCTACCAAAACCGCATTAACAAAGTACATATTGACACATGAAAATTAAAAAATAAAACAAAGTTCTTATAGAATGTTCAAGTACATGCACGGGATTAACGAAATATTAACGAAAACATAGCGATAAGAATAAGGCTAAGCCACACTAGAAACAAAATCAGTGATTCGCTGCGATTCAATAAAAAAAATCACGATGATTCTCCCCGTTTCAAATGTGGCATGGCGCGAAACTTGATTCACCAGAATCAGTTTCAGCAGTGATTCGCGATGATTCACAGATTTAGAACATGTTCTAAAATTTGGAATCATAATTCTTGATTCAAGCTGTTTCAGCCAATGGGAAGCGCAAACTAGATCTTATGATAAATAGCCTAGTTAAAAAAGAAAACAAAGATAGCTGCTATTAAATCTTCAAGTTCGCTTAAAAGGACATGGTATTATTACGTTATTATGTATATATCTACTGTTAAAACACCATCTTTTCTCTCTACATTGTGATCTAATACTATTTGGGTCACTACTGCTAATTTTCTCATTTTTAAATTAAACAAGTACAAGGCTATATTAAATAGCTATCGACACTTGTTAAGTCAGTTTAAACCAGATAGGAAATCCAGACAGTTAGTCTACTCTTAAAGCCAATAGATGAGCTGGAAAGTTTCGCATTTCTCGGGAGCAAAGGTTACCCGCGTAAATGCATAAAAAATATTGGTCGCGGCATTAGTAAGCTGTGACGTATGCTAATTAGCCCCTCCTTCTTCTTGCCGGCAGCGGCACAGACCAAAATTAATTCGTAGTAACTCTAAACACATTCTGTGATTCATGATTCTCTCTTAATGTGATTTTACGTGTGGAATGGCTGATTGTGAAACAGCGTATTTCGGATTCGCAATGAAACAAGATTCTAGTGATTCGCTGAATCATGATTCCAGTCAAAACATGATTCCTTGTTTCTAGTGTGGCTTAGCCTTTCAAATTTCAACCTTGTGCGGTAATTAGTTACAGAGGAATAGCAAAATAACTGAAGGAAACTGAGAAAAAAATAACTTAAAAAAAAAACAACGGAAAAAGACAAAAAAATGTTTCTCTGAAATGAACTAAGCATGCATGTTTGAATGGGAAATATAATAGTTTTAAAGCTCAAATCTTTTGTAACAAATGTATTTTATTATGAAAATAATGGTTAAAGTGAACAGCTTTTTCTCGAAGGGACTAGATTTGTAAAAGTCTCATACGGAAGTGACTTGTCAGAAGGACAATAAATAAACAAGACACGACCCACAAAATCATTTTGTTAAAAAAAAAAGACCGGGAAACGATTCAAAACACGTGGAAATAGATTCAAAACACGTGAAAATATTCATTTTTCCCTGTCGGAATTCCTTCTCTGACGTCACTACCCTTTGATGCCTTATCAAATGGCTACGAGATTTGGATTTTTCCTACGCACATTTAAGTGCTAATATTGAACTAATTACTTGAAAGTTATGTTTAATACTTTGTATAAATGATTTTATTAGCATTTGGGTACTGAATACACTATTTACTATCAAAATAAACGTTTATCTCGATTTTGATAAAAAGCTGTTTTCTTGGTCTTTAACATGTCTAAATATGTACGAATCTCAAATGTGCTAAAATAGTTTTGTTCACGCATAATTAGAGGTGCATATCCTTAATCAAAGTATACAACTAAACTTAAGCCATGACTAAGTCTAGACTTCAATAATTTTCTTTATGGGAACAGTGACTGTATTATACAAGATAAGATATAGATAGCATAAACCGAGCTGCATGGAATTTAACCCTTCCCGTACCGACCTACTTCTATCTATGCTGCCTTCAGTTCCGCTATTTACGCGCCCTGGACTGTAAGTGTTAAAAAAAAATATGTATAACTCACATCGAACGATTGCTACATTATGGCAACCAAACCAAACGTCATCATGAAATAAAAAAATAAAACATAAAAACACACATTTTAGACTATAATGTAACCTAACAAATAAATATTCTATTATAAATTAATACTTTGTAAACATTGTACAAATCTGTTAATAATAATTGTTTTATAAAAATAATAAGTTAGTAGGATTGAGGAAGTGACGTAAAGTATAGTTTTTGAAAGTTGTATTATTCCAACATGTTTGCGTTGGTTAAAAGCCACAAAATCAATAGGATATACAATAAAAAAATGCATAAATAATTTAATTATGGTATCATGTTCTTTGAAAGAACATTAAAATTGGTACATAATCGTTAGCACTATCTATGGTTTTATGGCCCAGACCATGACCCATGCCGAGATTTTGCATGCACTACTCTACTTCTCCACAATGGCGGATTTCCCCCCATTTGATTTACATTGTACTGCCCTCGCATTCCTGCACTGTTGTCTAGTCTCAAAAAAGAAAGACTATAAAATGCCTGAACATCCAGCCACCGGGCTTGGCGAGACCAGTTTTGTGCGCAGAATCCTTACTTCCTCTGTGGATTTTGCCGAATCAATAAAATCTCGAACGCGCAACAGCGGCTGTCTCCCTTGCATTAGTCCACAGCTGTACTCTTTATGGGAACATATCGGCGATCTACACACTTGGTCAGCGTTGAGGCCCATGGGTACATAAGTGATCTTCACTTACCAAAAATGACCGGAACAGCATTGATCTTTTCTGGGGTTGCATTCACGGAACGCCAGTTTACAACTGTTTTTAGAATACATTTTATTTTAATGCTGGAATGGTAGTGATGAATAGGCCTACTCTCTCAAAAACTAAAAGTTTTATCTTATACAATTTAAAGATAACAATAACTAATAAGATTGCCATCTCTTTGTTACATTCTTAAAACTAAACATTAATTAACTAGAATAGAATGAGTACGACCTGTTGTACCTTAGAGACTATAATAGCTTTATTTTGATTTTAATAAAGTTTATTTCTTCTCTTAATGGGCCGTATTGCTGCTCAGAGTTAACACGCTTGCCCCTTATACAAGTCAATATTATATGACTGACTTGTAATTTACAATAATAATTGTAATTGTAATTTACAAGTCAGTCATAAAATATTGACTTGTATAAGGGGCAAGGGTGTTAACTCTCAGCAGCAATACGGCCCATTACATGTAGGCCTACATTTTATAATAAAATGTTAACACACTGTCATTAATAATTACAAGCATTTAAATAAAATATCGTTATTTTTATTATGTTTGAAATGTAAACAAATTATATAAGGTTTAATGTACAGAATTTGTTTTTAAATAAATAACCTGTGTCTAATGAAAAATATTTATTTCTAGTTAGTTAAGTAAAAAAAACTTTATATAAGTATAAATGTTCATTTGTAGTCATTCCTTTGTGTATATACTAAACGATTCAACGCTGTTTTTTATTTTTTATTTTTGCTTGATAATTCAAAGAATAGTAAACAATTAGTTGGTGTTGTTATTTTCTAACGTCTATAAAACAGCAGACATTTACCTGTTATCACGTCGGCTATATACAGAGAGAGACAGACATGTGTAATTAGAAAACACCAGTATGAAATACTAAAATACATTACACAAATGTAAAGTGATTCATTTCAGGTTAGATAAATATCTTTAAATATAAAATATATAGTGTGTGTGTTCAACCAATCCTAGTAGTCAATTTAAAGACACGTGACCTTATTGTCTCATATTATAATTTTTTTATTTCACTTCGCTAGATAAGTAGTTAACATATCGGACTGCCATAAGGGCGACCCGGGTTCGATTCTCAAGTTAGTTTATATCTTTTTTTTCTAAAATTATTTTCAATTAATATTACTTTAAAAAAAAGATGTTGTATGTCGATTATCAACACCGGGCAATTTAGATAATTTTTAAATAAAAAGACTTGCCTATTTCTTACCTTTTACAATACTCATTTTAAAATACATTCCTAAAAGTCTGCAGTAAAATAAAATATTTTTTTTTTAATTATTAGTTTACAGCTTTCTGTTCATTATAGTTTATAATAGCTTATACGGCACATTATATTTTTTCCGGGCAACGCCGGGCAATTTAGCTTGTATACAATATTTGAATAGTAATTAGAAATTATTTCAAAGTGTTTAATTGTATAGTCTTGTGAACGGATCCTCTGGACACTATGTCAACCGTTTACCAGAATATTTTGTTAGTTAAACTTCGTCTTTAATTAAACTATAACCCATTGGTTTTGACTTTTGGGCATAGCATGCTATTTTATTGACAAACGCTTCTACAATCTTCCAGTCTGAACACATAGCTGCCAAGTACACAATTTTTTCCAGATCACCTTAGCTGGATGAGGAGTTGGTTCCATACTTTTGGGGCAAGATATTGAGAAAACTCCTATGCCAACGGTCGTCAGTGAGAAATGGGTCAACCCAGAAGTGAGCCAGCAAATTAATATTTTATATGATTTTATATTAACTTATTCACTAATGAACTTCTATTAAAAAGTGGGCGGGCTTACGAAAAGCAATACATTATATAGCAATGTGGTACAATAGCGGTGATTATGTCATTCCCGGCAATAGAACGGGAATAAGCCAAGGTACATTAAGTGATAAAAATAATATTGTAAGGCCATTTTTTTTTAAAATTAGTAATCTATTGTAAAGCAGACTTTAAGACAGTAACATACTAGCAATTCAAAAATAACATTCTCAATAGGAACTGATTTCATTATTATAATACACTATATTAAATAATATAAATTAATAGACCGATTTTTACCTTCTTGGTTTGATAGGATCACCTTTTAACGGATTCTCAAAGCCTAAACAGAAATGCCAAAATGATATAATTAAAAAAAATATTGGACGATAAGTATAGTTTGAGAAAAATAAATGTCGATATCAAAATATTATTACCTTTATAGCAATATCCAGTAGAAACAAAGTAGAAGCTTATAATGGAAGCAATAAGTAAGATCTTGAACATTTTGTAAATTACGTTTTCAATCTGTTTCAAAGATTCGTCTTTGTTTTGGGGCTACCTGTTGAGTAGAGAAAATAATATATCATTTCTACGACTAGCAGTAGTACCTAATGTTATTAATGCCAGTGTAACAATCTAAGGCATAAAAACTCTCATTTAGAAACGCGACCTAATAACAAGCTGTTCCAATGCTCAAATAAACATAAAAAAGAAACACTTTCCTTATCCCTTATGTGAGAACAAGTGCATATAAGTTGCGATCTGGCTGGGAATGATTTGCTTGACCGAATCAGGAAAACCAATTAGTTTACAACATTAATAAAGATGCAATACTAGACTCGGATTAGCGTAAGACGCAATACTATTCTTTATAAAGGAGCGTCTGTAATATATTAAAGATATGATAAATGTAATATAAATGCTTGAAACATATTAATTATAAAATATATATTTTTTGGAAATATAATGTGATATGATAGTAGTTTTGTTAGTATATTAATTTGTAAAAGTTGAACACAGCAGGGACTTATTTAATTAATAACCTAACTTTCAACAAGTTAAAATAATGATGAAACTTTGGTTAAAATAACATAAGAGTTTAATCTCCAAGTAAAAGGAACATTGAACATGTAAAATATAGCCAAACACAAAAATATAGGCCACTGTTCTATGTCTCTACGTTAAACATAGTCGCGAAACCTATAGAAACCTAAGATAGAATTAGCAAACATAGAATTAAAACAGAACAAGGTTAGAGATGACACGCATGACCAGATCTTATACTCGTAGATACAATGCTATAATTGATGTTGTTGCAATGAAGCAGCAATTACCTGCGTTAAAAGAAGTGGAAATTCTAGACTTCTTTGTGTTGTTCGAACGTATAGCAGTAGGTTATTAATTCCCTGCTGACAAAAGGCTTTATTACTGAGATCAACATTAAACAAATGCTAAGCACTAGATGCAGTTATGAGCCTAGTTTAGGTCAAATTAATATTAAAAGATTTTACGACTAAAATTATAATTTTTTATTGACATCAATGCAGAATTCGCAGGAAAAAAAAAACACATAAAATATATTATTTAACTTGAAAAAAAAAACATGTTTTTTTTTCATTTCAATAACTTATGGAAAAAGTATATAAGCTTTACCGTTAGTATCTAATTTTTTGGCTCACAATATTTTAAACTAATAGTTATTTTAATTCAAAATTTAAAAAGCCAATAGGTAATATTTAAAAAAAATGCAAAAGGACTGCCATTTGATTCTAATCTTACTTACCAAGCTGATGTTCTACAAGATATATGCGCAGAATCACACAATTGCAATATATTTTTATAGAAGTTCTAAATGATAAGTAATGGTTTAGAATGATATATTGACATACATACCACTAGAAGCTGAAAAAGCTCTAAATAATAAGTAATGGTTTAGAATGATATATATTGACATACATACGACTAGATGCTAATAAGCTCTTAATGATAAGTAATGGCTTAGAATAATATATGTTGACATGTTCACGACAGCTTGTGTATTTTACACGCAACATGAACATAATAAAGGGATTAAATTATTATTTAGTATAACAACATCTGCTTGACATTAATGACGGACTAATAGCTCATATTGATCAATGACGTAACATTAAAATAAAATTTCGTGTCAAATTAGAGGGGTGTCAAATATCAACTAACATGATTTATACGTATTTATATGTTTTTCAAACATATGGACCATTAGAGAAAAATAGAAGGCGCTCTTCTATTAAGACTTAAATTTTATTATTCTAATTTTTTATTATTATGTACAATGCCTAGCCACATAAATATATAAGGAACGATAGATAAGATTGCTGATTAGGAATTAACATATGGTTTGATTACATTGATTTATAACGTTAATTAAAACAAGAAAAACATTCTACACACAAGCACAACAACCAGAACAGATTCAACATACAAACACACACAATAATCGTCTGGCAATCTGGTTGTGCTTGATAGTTAGGGAGCAGCGTTTATACAGTCTCACAGAGTAAGAAACAAACCAGTTCTTGAACCCTTAAATCCGCGCTCTAACTGACAGAAATCGGTCACGAAATAATCAATACAATATTTATAGTAGTCTGAATGGGTCATATTTTCATGTCTTGGTGTCGTAACCTAGTGTTTTGTGACAAAAATATGTTACCGTCAAATGGGGTAACTTTGGACCAGGAAGAAGTTTTTATTTACATTTTTTTAATTTTTTTTTTTTAATTCTTTCAACTTGACTAAATTTTTAAATTTGAAACTTAATTGTAAAAGAACTATTGGATGAGCATTTGTTGCTACGCTGCTCCATTATTTGCTAAGTGATAATCGTTTCAAGATGACCACCATGTGCTAGTCAGATTTGTATATGTCAAAGAGTCTACACATTCATCCAATATAGTAAGTATATCAATATTTAAATTTCCAAATTGAGAAATGGAATAATTAATACTTTATGTGAAGTTTTAAAGTTTTTATTTAACCTAAGAAGGAAAATAGGGGGTGGCCAAAGTTACCCCGAAATCTTCCCCTTTTTCGGGGTAACTTTGGAACACTATGTATGAACAAAAAAAAATGAAAATATGACATCTGATAATGTGATTTACATTGTTTTTTTATTTTAATTATTAAATGACAATATAATTAAAATAAATTATTTAAAATATGTTAATATGCTATAAACATTTCTTCATTTAATAACAAAGGGGCAGGGTCACCCAGAACCGAGTACCAAATTTGTAAAAATTCCTGATAAAAAACTAATAAAGATATATTCTTAACAATTGGTGAGAATGTAGCCAAGATGTTGTAGATAAGGAAAATTGTGGTTTGAATGATGTATGGAGTGAGTAAAGAATAAAAACATTTTTTTTTACAAAAAGGTACATTCGCTAAAATGCAAAAAATGGACCGTACCGTACTGTCAAACTGATAAAAACAAAAATATTCAGTCCACAGCTTCAATACTTTTTACAAATTTAAAATACATGTAGGGCTATGGCATGAACCACTCTCTTTTTACTGGTTCATCAGGTTTGATTTTTATACTGAACTGAAAAATTTGTTAAAATTGTGTGACAAAAGAATTATACATACCCACATATCTAGACAAATATAATACACAGATAAATCATTTTGGTTCACGCTATAGGCCCTACATCTGGGAGTGTGTACCAAATTTGAGCTAAATCTGACAATATTTGTGGAAAATAACTGGAAAACAGTTGAGACGTATGTCGTTTTTCGACAAACTTTATGCATACTAAAAATTACTTTTTATTTACCTAAAATCATTCAATACCTTATTCCTTCGTAAGGATGGCTCTATATTATAGCTTATTTTTCACCAGCATCCAGTTTTCTTTGTATTTACGTCTGACGAAGGGATTTTGATTGCCAAATGTGTCCGTAACTAAGCATTATTCGCACACGCAACATCAGCATCCTTAGAGAACCTATGGCGTAATCTATCCCTAAGTATATTGCCATTACCCTCAGCCTAGTTATCAGACTGGTAGGCCTACAGCTATCATTGAATAATGTTACTGCGATTATCAGAGCAGTTTTAACAGTTTTTATTCCAGAAATAACTATTCTCTTTTGGGCATTGGTTCCATATCGGTATTATGACAGTGACGACACGCCAAACGCAAAGCAATAAATTGAATTGTGTCACCCAGTATTCCTAAATCTTATTTTATATTACCTTCTCAGCTCCTGGAGTTGTAATATCAACATTGTCATTCTGAACTGCTCTTTATCACTTGTAGAAGATTTATTTTCAACATCTAATTAGTCTTCTGTAGCCTATTCTGACTTACACTTGTATGTTTTTGTCTAGTGGCATAAGTGGGCGTGTCCACTTGGCTACACCCTACCCTAGGCTCTACGCCTCTAGTCTCTACTCTAGGCCTATCAAACTCAACTGTTAACATTTTATATTTGTTTCTCATCGTTTCCTTTTAATTTCTAAGCTGATTACCACTAAATATAAGTTTCTGTAGGCTTGGAAGCCTCATACCTTCGATCATTAGGCATTGTTGATGTAAAACCGAAAAGTATTGACATTATAAATAACACCTAAGTTGTATACAAATGTTCATCGAAAAAAACATAACATTCAAACGGAAACGCCAAATGTAGGGAGTAGCTCATTATTTTAATTGTTTTTAGGGAGCGGTAATTATTTATTTAATTACGTTATTATTTGTTCGAGGATTTCTCTCAGCAATATTTTATACATTTTTTGGGCGCTCGGAGGGCCATACCCACCCACTTTGGATGTCGATAACTCAAAAACTATTTGACTGTGTGAAAATTATTACATACTGTCTGAAAGAGAAATGATTGATGAATAAAATGACATATCACAATTCAACATATCTTAAAAAACGCTTTTTTCGAACATTTTGGGTGACCCTGCTGCCTTAAACGGCTCTGACCACAAGGGGATTGTGGTCGTAACAAGATTTGGGGCCTCGTACCGGAATATTTGAGTTCTACTTTTCCTGATTTGGGACTAGAAAAGATTCTGCGGCTCTTACCGATATATTTGTGATCTATTTTTCCTTAACTAGAACTAGACATATTATGTGGCATTAGTAACACTATTAGCGGCATTTTTGTGTTTCATTTTTTAGGACTAATGATGCTTATAAACTAGTCAACAAACTAGTTTTGATTTCTAGGACTGTGAAACTATTATTTTAAAGAGGATAGAACTGGTTTGCGTATTTATTCCTTTTTGAATTTTGAAGACTCCACGAAGTGTGTGATATTATATTGTGCAAATTTCTAGACAAAACGTGAGTGGGGACCTTATATTTTACTAGACTATAAAATATAATACTTTACTATCATGAATATTATGAGCTCAATACTATGGCTTCGAATATCTCGAGTGAGGAACTTAATGCCATGTCATTGGTTGAACTAAAAGAATTAGCTGAGTTCATTGTTATTGTTGCAGGGCAGACAAGACCCAATCGTAATCGATCAAAGAAATTATGAAATGCTTGAACGGGCAGAATTCCGTGAACACTGGTAATGTAGTTGAAGTAAGCGGGAACGATATCAATGATGGTAATGTAGCTCCCAGTAGGGAGGTATGTGCCCAAGGAAACGAGGTAAGATATATATATAATCTAGATTATCATACAATGCTGAAGATGAAGGGTTGAGTGAAAACTTAAAATTCCACAAAGCTATGAAGAGAATGGAATTAGGAAGTATAGAAAAGAGAAAATTGGAAAGAATTAGGATATAAATTGAAAGTAAAGAAAGGATAGAAATAGAACGCATGAACAGACCTGACCATCGTAGAGACAACAATTTTATGGATATCAGAGCAATGAAACAATACTTGCTTGTATTCAGAGAAGAAGATGAACTTCATGACGTCTTCTTACTTTTTGAGCGGATAGCAATAGACCAAAAAAATGGCCTTATTGCTAAGATCAACTCTTAAAAATAGACAAAGCATTGGACGTAGTATTGAGTCTAACGCCCGAAGAAATGAATGATTACGAATCGATCAAGGATAGAGTTTTAAAAAGCTATTCTTTGACACCAGAAAGGTATAGACAGATGTTTAGAGACAGTAAAAAGGCATATGACCAAACTCATGTGGACTTTTTGAGACAAAAGGAGAAATTGTTAGAGCAGTGGCTAAGGTCCCAGAGTGTGAGTGACTTTGAAAAATTCAAGAACTTAATATTGCTCGAGAAATTTAATGATTGCATTCGATTAGACATTAAGACTCACATCTCAGACTGAGGGGTTGAAGATGTGCATGAAGCTGCTAGACTGGAAGATTACTATGCAATTATTCACGCCAGCATAAAGCCATTGTTACGTCCACAATCCCCTTGTGGCCAGAGCTGTGTAGATCTTGCTGATAATTCTCGTTAGTCCTAGGGGAGACTTTAATTATTAGTATTTATGTTTCAGTATTACACGAACTCTTCTTATAGTCCTGGGCACAAATTCAGTATTTGTATTCCAACATTTCCTTTATTGTACATTATAGTAGTAGATAAATCTTATAGTAATGTATACAACACAAAAGAATAGTAACTTGACAAGGAAGCTTCAGTGTAACTGTTGTTGATAGTTTATTTCAGGTGGTATGTTCAATATATACAATATATCTATTATGTACAGTTAGAATAAAATAGTGCAAACACAAACGTTCTCAAATGAACATATTTTGAAACTCTCTGTCTTTCAGACAAAACAAATCATTAAATACTATCCGAGTGGTGCAAGGGACAGACCCATTACCAGTAGGGGTAAAAATCATGGTATCATTACAAAACTCATAACAAAAACGATAGGAACTTCCCCTATTAAATAATGAGTCGTTCCCAGACCCTGAGAATTTGAGATCAACACAGAATCCCAACATTACCTAGAACCTTTTGTTTTCCTACTAAACGTCCTAATATTGTGTGTAGTAAGAAAAGAGAGAGAGAGGGGAATAAACATTGCGTGTTCCAATTCTTGGAAAAACAATATACATGACACGCCCCCACCCAATGAAAGAAATACTGTACCATAATTACCCAAGTAATACTCAACATGGTACATTTTTCGTACTTAAAACTATCGTTTTAACAACCATCAATCAATGGAAGATTATAAGACAATTTAAGCAAACATGGCTCACTGGCACAACTAAATTATAAAAAGTGTCACTACCCAATGGTAATTGTGATTATAACGTGATGGACAAATATTTCCCCGTTAATATTAATATTAACTAATGTCTCAACAAGTACAAATAATTCAAAAATATTCTAGTCATTCTTATTTTAACTATGTACAGTTGTGTGGATTTCCAACAAAAATTTGCAAAAAGTCTTAATCTATTTAAACAAATATAACATTGCTCACACTCTGTCAATTTTCAACAGTTTACTTCTAATATACAAACCAAAATATAAGTAATACGTAACTCGAATCAAACTATAGGTTACTTCCCCTTTAAATTACAGTGTTAACTTGACATTAACAGGGTTCATACCTAAGATGATGATACTTCCCCTTTTCTCAAATATGAGGAGAAAATACGCTCTAGTTACGATTACTACAATAATCTCAATATTAAAATGTAATCCACTATTATGCGTTTTTGGCAAATTTGAAAGTTTAATATAAAAGTTTGTTCAGGGTTGAATGAGTGTACACCTTTAGGTACCTTTGTTTCCCTCCGTTCCTGGATATATGGAATATATATAACCTATACAACATAGTGAATATCCACTAGTTTTTCCCATTCTATTACCATGATATAACAATTTAGCAATAGATTTCCAATATTATCTATTAATTTATACCAATTACGATTACATCTCTTTCTAAGATAAAAATTGTACATATTATTATTTAGTTCCATTCATTAACTAAAATAAAACAAGATAATAAATCAACTAGCTCAAAGTTTTCCTACTTAATTGCATGTGATGACAATTACTTTTATCCATCCATATCAAGTAAATACGTGCATATTATATATTTATTGCATCATGCATCAACATTTAAATGGAATTTCTTTTCCATAATCAAATGAATTTAAAATATATCAGAACATCAATATTATACATGATTATAAAAATTATTAATACTTTCAAAAGACTTGACTTCTGTATGATACAAGTATTCTATAGGTATTCCATAATCAAAATTCAAACGAATGATAGGTTATCATGACACATTCTTAATGAATAAGTGAGATGATCTGAAAAAGAAGTATAGGGTTATTCAGTCATCATGTAGCACCCGAGATAGAGTATCAGCTGTGACGTTGTCTCTACCCCTCAGGTGTTTTATGTTTAAGTCATAGGCTTGGAGGAATAAGCTCCATCTAACAAGCCTCTGGTTTTGCTTGACCCTGGAGAGAAAAGTCAGAGGGTTGTGGTCGGTCAGTATTTCTATCGGGTACCCAGAGCTGTTTACATAGAAATCAAACTGTTTTAACGCTAGGATCAACCCTAAAAGTTCCTTCTCACTTGTATTATAATTACGTTCATGGATATTGAATTTCTGTGAGTGGTAGCACACCGGGTGCTCCTCTCCGTGGTCATCCTGCTGAGTTAGCACCGCTCCCATCTCAGTATCGCACGCGTCTACTGCAATTTTAAAGGGTCTATCAAAACGCGGGGTCACCAAAATAGGTGCCCTTGATAATCTTAACTTCAACTCATCAAACGCCTTTTGGCACTTGTCAGACCAAACAAAGCGATTGTTCTTCTTTAGTAGGTCAGTTAAGGGGCAAGCTACCGTAGAAAAGTCCTGGCAAAACTTACGATAATACCCGGCCATTCCAAGGTAACTACGGAGTTGTTTCCTTGTCTGTGGCACTGGGACATTCTGAATAGCTTATATTTTAGCATTTACTGGTTTAACCTTTCCACCACCCACTACATGTCCAAGATACTCGATAGTGGCATGTCCAAACTGACTCTAAGCCAGGTTTATTGTCAAATTGGCGTCATTCAGTCGTTCAAACAAGTGTCGTAGTTGACTGACATGTGTCTTGAAATCTGTACTATACACCACTATGTCGTCGAGGTAGGCATTACACTGGAAGATACCACGAGTGAGGGTGTTTATAAGCCTTTGAAACGTCGCAGGGGCATTACGGAGTCCGAATGGCATGACCTTATACCTGTAAAGTCCGTCAGGTGTCACAAAGGCGGATACTTCCTGTGCCCGTGGCGTCAAAGGAATCTGAAAGTACGCGGAGAGAAGATCAATTTTTGTCACATACGTCGCGTCACCTATCTTATCAATGAGGTCATCAATACGAGGAATGGGATACGAGTCAGTCTTTGTCAAATTATTTAATTTCCTAAAGTCTGTACAAAACCGCAATGTGTTGTCGGCTTTTGGTACCAACACACAGGGTGAAGACTATTCGCTATCACATTCTTCCACTATTTCATTTTCTAACATATACTTCACCTCTGCTCTAATATGTTCACGTCTGATGGGGTTAACTCTATATGGATGCTGTTTAATTGGCCTGGCACTCTCAGTTAATACTACATCGTGTTCTATTAGATGTGTCCTCCTGGGAACATCTGTAAACAGTGACTTATATTCATGTACCAGCTCAATAATCTTCTCCTTATCTTCCACCGGAAGATGTTCTAGCCTTGTATCTAAACTCTTAAGGGCATCTGTATTATTAAGTTTACTCTCTGCAAACTTATATTCTATCCTAGATAAATCCGTCGGGACTCTAGCTAATGAGATCATGGGGACCTCCCGTGGTTTACTCTTTTCCCTGGAAACATAGGGCTTAAGTAAATTAATATGGCATACCCTCTGTTTTTGTCTCCGGTCAGGAGTCTTTATCAAATAATTGACCTCGCCAAGCTTTGACTCTATCTCATAGGGTCCACTAAACTTTGCACTTAAAGGCTGATTTTGCAAAGGTAGAAACACAAGAACTTTGTCACCTGGTGCAAAAGTTCTAGCTGTAGCTTTACGGTCATAGTTCTGTCTCATACGCTCCTGCATCTGTGGAAAATGAATCTTCACATGGTTAAAAGCATGATAAAGCCTATTTTTAAATTTATCTACATATGACAAAAGTCCAATCGGTTCACTGTCCGTTAGCCAAGTTTCATGTAGAAGTTTCAACGGACCTCTGACTGAGTGTCCATACACAAGTTCGAATGGGCTAAACCCCAAAGATTCCTGAGTGGCCTCCCTTGCAACGAACAGTACATAGGGCACACCCTTATCCCAGTCTTTCTCGTTTTCATAACAGTACTTTTTAAGCATCGATTTTAATGTCTGATGAAACCTTTCCAGAGCTCCCTGGCTCTCAGGATGATAGGCACTTGATAGCCTATGGCTTATCCCTAATTGTTCCATGACTTGTTTGAAAATGTTCGAAGTAAAGTTAGTCCCCTGGTCGGACTGTACTGTCTTCGGTAGGCCATAACGTGTAAAGAAATTTGTCAGGGCGTCTACCACCTTCACTGTTGTTATGGTCCGCAACGGAATGGCTTCCGGAAAGCGAGTGGATGAACACATGACTGTGAGCAGGTATTGAAAACCGGCTTTTGTTTTCGGCAACGGGCCCACGCAATCAATGAGTATATGACTGAATGGTTCGTCGAACGCTGGTATCGGCTGGAGTGGAGCGACAGGAATTCGTTGGTTAGGACGTCCTACCATTTGGCATACGTGGCAAGTCTTGCAGTATTGTTCGACATCTCTTCTCAGTCCTGGCCAGTAGAAGTAAGGGAGGATACGGTGGTGCGTTTTTCGGACTCCTATGTGACCAGCGAAAGGAAGATCATGCGCCATACGCAGTATATCTTGACGATAGCACTTAGGTATTACAATCTGGTGAATACTGTCCCACTCGTTTGTACCTGAGTTGAGCGGTTTCGACTTTCTCATCAACACTTCATCTTTCATGTAGAAACATTCCACCATTGCATCTGCAGTCTTTTCATCAACAACTTTCATTCTGAGTTGCATTATTACTTCGTCATTAAATTGTTCTTTCACCAATTTCTGCTTTGGTGACAAAATGTTATCGTTCTCTGTTGCATCACCAGTTGTTAGTTCAGCAAAGAACGTAGCACTTAAATCGATGTCAGGTGTTTCTGTTATCACTGTTTCATTCGCATGTGTGTCTTCAGAACAGACAAACACATCTTTCGTTGCACTACACGGCGTAGCAGGAGTCTTTACCGACTTCTTTTTCTGCATTGCTCTTGTCAGTGCACATGTTGGGCGTTCATTGGCAGGACGTAGGTTTTTGTCCTCCGCCATCTTTGTCTCCAACACTTTAACCATGGGCTCGACAGTGACTCTGCCGCCCATAATGTCATTTCCTAATATCATGGAAACGCCTTTGACGGGTAGTGCGCGCCACACTCCAACTACGATGTTACCTGTAAAAATATCCGACTCGAGTTTTATTCTGTGCAGTGGAGCTTCCACAGCCTCCATACTAGCACCTCTCAGCACAACAAACTCACCGGTACTGGTTGCATCTGTTAACGGCACACTGCCCTCCAGGATCACGCTGACAGCAGAACCCGTGTCACGTAATATCTGTATTTTCTTCTTGCTGAGTACATCGACTTCTGTCGACACTGTCCCCTCGTAGACAAAGGGTCGAAAGTCGGATAGGTCGTCCTCTTCCGGGACTTCAGGAACCATCTGTTCCTCACGGCCTTCTGAAAGCATAATAGATTGAGTACAGCTATTCTCTTTTACCTTAGATAGACTGTTCTAAAAAACCATCGACTCCACAACTATGGGCGATGCCGGCCGCATTTCTTTTGAGTTTCTTGACCCTGTGTTGCACACTTCTTCTGTCTGCTTGCTGTCTTTCTGCACTCTGGCACAGTGTAGAATAGCACCTTGCTTCTTGGTAAGGATCCAACAATCTTTCTTCATGTGGCCCTCTTTCTTGCAATTGAAACATACCACCTTTGCTTTATTTACATCTGTCTGCTTCCTGAAATGAACTAAGTTACTATTATTATTTACACCACTGTTCTTATTATTGTTTTCACTTGTCTCTTTTGGTTTACTAGCCTCCTTGGGCTCTGGTTTGTGCACTTTGGGTTTGTCAGCATAATATGGCTTTATGCTGGCGTGAATTATGGCATAGTTATCTGCCAATCTAGCAGCTTCATGCACATCTTCAACCCCTCGGTCAAAGATGTGGGTTTTAATATCCACTCGAATACAATCATTGAATTCCTCAAACAATATTAGGTTCTTGAGTTTATCAAACTCACTTACATTCTGTGACCTTAGCCACTGTTCTAACATTTTCTCCTTTTATCTCAAAAAGTCTACATGAGTTTGATCATATGCTTTCTTTCTGTCTCTAAATAGCTTTCTATATTTTTCTGGTGTCAGGGAATAACTTTTTAGCACCCTATCTTTGATTACTTCATAGTCATTTATTTCCTCGGGTGTTAAACTCAACACTACGTCCAATGCTTTTCCTTTGTTGAGAGTTGACCTTAACAATAAAGCCATCTTATCATCAGGGAACTGATAATCTACAGCTATCCTCTCAAAAAGCAAAAATAAATCTTGAACATCTTCTTCTCTGAATATAGGCAAGTGTTGCTTCATTGCGCTAATATCCATACCATTGCTGTCCCTACGATGGTCAGGTCTGTTCATGCGTGCCATCTCTATCCTTTCTCTGCTTTCATTCCTAATTCTTTCATTTTCCCTTTCAGTTTCTATCCTCATTCTTTCCAATTCCATTCTCTTCATAGCTAATTGGAATTTTAGGTTTTCACTCAACCCTTCATCTTCATCATTGTTTGATGATCTAGATGACATATTTCTTACCTCGTCTCCGTGGGCAATTACCTCGCCCCCACTGGGAGCTACATAACCTTCATTGATATCGTTCTGGCCCACTTCAACTACACTACCAGTGTTCATGGCATTCTGCCCGTTCAAACATGTCATAATTTCTTTGATCAAACAATTACGATTAGGTCTTGCCTGTCCTGCCTCAATCCCAAAGGACTCAGCTAATTCTTTTAGTTCAGCAAATGACATGGCATTAAGTTCCTCACTTGATATATTCGAAGCCATAGTATAGCGTTCGAAATATTTGTGATAGTAGAGTAGTATATATTGTATAATAAAATATAAAGTTCCAACTTACGATTTGTCCAGAAATTTGCACAATATAATATTAAACATTTCGTGGAATCTTCACACTTCCCAAGGAATAAATGCGCAAACCAGTTCTCTCCTCTTTTTAAAAAAGAATAGTTTCACAGTCCTAGAAAACGAAACACAAATATGCCGCTTTCAGTACTACTAATGTCACAAAATATTTCTAGGTCAGGAAAAATATAACTCAAATTTTCCAGACGAGATCAACAAATTTTTTCCAATCCTAGATCAGGAAAAGTAGAACTCAAATATATCGAACGAGACCACTAAATTTTGTTAATCCTAGGTCAGGAAAAGTAGAAGTCAAATATACCGGGCGAGACCACCAAATTTTGTTACGTCCACAATCCCCTTGTGGCCAGAGCTGTGTAGATCTTGCTGATAATTCTCGTTAGTCCTAGGGGAAACTTTAATTATTAGTATTTATGTTTCAGTATTACACGAACTCTTCTTATAGTCCTGGGCACAAATTCAGTATTTGTATTCCAACATTTCCTTTCTTGTACATTATAGTAGTAGATAAATCTCCCAGCTAACACGAAATATTGGCATCATATTGGAACAATATTGGCTCAATATTGTATTATTGGCTTTACATCTACCAATGTTTACCCAAGCTAAAACCATTGTAATGCCAATTTAGACGTGGTTAAGTCCCTTGTCCAATGTGTAGACAAGGTGGAAACAGTGTATTGCCAATTTTGTCACAGTTAAGTCCCTTATCCAAGCTATATACAATGAAAAGCCAATATTCTCTCCCTTGAGAATTTGGTTGACAAAAATGGGGTCTACATAAGGTGTGGCATAATTATATTGTTAAAAAGACATATACTTTTAAAGAATATTATTAAACATATTAAAATATTTACAAAAGGCAAACATTGATTGATTGTATTTTTACCTGGCTTAAAATGTATTACTTACAAAAAAATTATTTGCTGCCTACCATCAATTATTTAGTGCATGACTGTTGGCACATTGTGAGTTTTGGCTCGCTTTGAACGAGAGGGACTAATACAATTTCTGTAAGTATATAACTATATAGCCTAAAAATTAATCATATATTTCTGTTTAAAACTATAGGCTACTTATATTATATATTGTATTAATTTATCCATTTGAACCTTCTTTTAAATATTTGTTTGGTTTTAATCCGATTTAATTTGTTAAATATTATTAACATAGAAAACTGCATAATTTAGAATTTAGTAAATTTACTGTGGCTTGTCAGAAAGTTGTAATACTATTCCGAATAGGCTGGTGACTATTATTATAATTTATTATAATTTATAATAGGCCGCAGTAGGCCCAGGGCCTATTCCGAGTCCTATTAATATTCTATTACTATTAGGTGATATTTTGTTAAATGTTTATGCCTTCTTTGATTCTAGTTTAGATATTAGACATTTATATTTCTTAATTCATAAGTCAATAAGTTTATAATTAATAGTAATAGCCTAAGGAAGGTAAGGCCTAAGTGTCACATAAGCCGCATAAGCCTAAGCCATCCTTGATCCTATCATAGGGCCTACATGAAAATTATATATAAATAGTTTATAGGATTTATAGGCATATATAAATAGCTCAAGGGTGGAAAGATAATCTAAATCTGCCAAACATTTTTTGATACATTATTTAATTTAGAAAGGGCCCAGAAAGGGATATTTGAGAGTTTAATTTCCTTTTTTTACAGACTTACAAACCTGTATAAAAACTGTATTGATTTTATGTAGGCCTAAGCTTAGTATCATTCCTCACTAGTAGTCACTAGTCACTAGCATTGAAAATATGTGATTGTAATTGTAATGTTTATGCCTATGGCTATGTTTTGTTTTTTAAAATAAATAATGACCAAGATATGTTTTAGGATGTATTAATTACTGGAGACAGTTGAGGATGGATCCAAGATGGTGATTGTGATACCAGAAAAATGACTTTTGGACAGTGAAAGTGAAAGCAAACAGTTTGTCTGGCAGTGCATGGGTGCGGATGCAAAAAAAGTCATGTAGTGATTGGCAGATCTGCTATTACTATGACACAAAAATCCTGCATAGTTGTGGTAAATTTTTTTTCTTAATTAGTGTTACTTAACTCCATGCCATGTGACATAGTGTTGATTCAGTGATACTGCTGTACTGAGTTCATATGCTTTGATTCTCAGTCTGGTGGGTTTTATATTCTCTATTATTTTAAGACAGCTCTAATGAACATTAGTGTTTAAGGGGTAAAGCCACCATTATGATAGACACACAATATCTTCCCATACAATTAGAAAAGGATGAAATTTACTTCATTTGCCCTTTGTGTAGGGCCTATCCCTATATCATCTATATAAATATCTCATACCGGTAAGAAACTTTTTTTTCTTCACCCCCAGCACCAAAACCTTGACATTATGTCTTTAGCATCAGAACATATGCCGACACCTCTTGGATACGTTCCATCAGGATGGACCCTATAACACTCTTGGATATTTTCCATGGGCTACTGAACCTTCCTCTTATTTTATTCATAACTGTAAGCCTGCAGGTGTTTTTTTAATTCTAAAATCATATAGGATGATATAGGCCTATAGTATAATTTCAAGAAATATTCAAATAAATGCCAACATTTTCAATGTGTAAGTGTAATATAAATTCTAAAGTAATTTTCTATTGTATTATTTTAACTAATGCTAACAAATTTTATTTTTCAGTAACCAATTGAACGAATCATGTCAATAGTTGAGCAACTTTCTGTGGACATAAAAATCTAACAAGGATAGGTGACCGTTTAGAAGCCAACTTCAGGTTGCTGACAACCAAGCAGCAATACAGAACTGTCTGCCTAGCATCACTTCAAGTAGATGATGTGGAAGAGCTAAATTCTGCTCTTGAAGATTCTGATATTAAGCAGAAGATGGTAAGAATCATGCTTATTTTTATAAAAACTGTTTATCCCATATATTCTTAATGCTAAATCACAATTAAACAAAACATTATCATTTTAAGATACTTTATCTTGTCAACCATGGAGGGCAAAAGCAAAAAATGCTCTCTATTTTGGGTATAGAGAATGGTTTTTGTTGCTACACTAAGAATTAAAAATATCTTGCACATAAAAAAAGAAAAACTGAAATTTACAAGGAAAAAAAAAGAGCAACACAATGATTACAATATTTGGTAAATATATATATATCCCTACACTTTTTATTCTTGTTTGAATGTTACAATTTACTTCTCCAGAAATTAAATTCTATGATTATCAGTTTGATTGTTAAACAACTGTCTGTATGTGGATGTTATCTTAAAAATAACTTTTTATAATTCAGATTAATATTTTATTTTACAGCTTCCTACACTTATTTTTGTCTAGTTTTGCATTATAATTAGGGTTTAAATATGATGTTAAATTGTTGGTTAAGTCTTTACTTTTGCTGCTGATTTGCGGATAGTTAGGGACATGGACACAATTTTCTACAATAAGTACCTGTAACTTATATTATGTAACTGTTTCATGCAGGATAATAACCGAAATATTTCATTTTAAATATTAACTTTTTATGTTTGTTTTTTTTAATATCTCAGATGCTATCATGAGTAGATAGATATACAACGTCAGTAAGAGACTTAGAGCTATTTACTGGTGATTGGCTCGCAACATCTGCAGACAGATCCGATAAAAGAAAGAAGACAAAGGAAAAAATGAACTGCCCAGTCTCTTCTTGCAACAAAACATTATTTGTATATCTTGTTAAGATTTTCAAGAAACCTTTTTTTAGTATCTTTTGACTAGTCAATAAACATGAATGGGACTAAGTTTCCTGAAATGGGGGTGCATAGTTACAGATTGTCCTTACTGGTATTTCATCATATATATGTTAGTGCTGTTTTATTTTGATTATTAAGTTTACTATAGATCTCACTTTAAAAGTATGATGTACTGTTATTGTTATGTAGAAATGAAATTTGCATTTGGTAACCTTTCTCTCTATATATATAAGTAGTCTGTATGTGTGTTATCTGAAATGTGACCTTATTGTCTCATATTTTACTTTGTGATCTTGCTTCTGACATGTGATTTCTCCAGCTTAGTGGTTAGCGTATCTGACAGTCATGCGGGCAACCTAGGTTCGATTCCTCACTGATATTGATAGCTTTCTTTTTATTTTTATAAATTTCCATTATTAATATTATTATTATTATTATTACTTTTTTGTTTAAGGTTGTAAAGTATTTTAGGATTAGTATATTAAAGCTTTCCTATTTCAGCATACTAAATATAATAATTAAAATAAATAAAAAAATGTATATAGTCAGGTCAATATATAAATATCTTTTCAAAATTAGAATATTTCATATTTAGTGTAATGCTCTCTTTTTTAATATTACTGATATTTGAATTCTCTATTGTAATATCAATTGCATTCATATTTAACTTGGCGTTACCCGCTATGTCCATTTTTAGATAATTGGTTAGGTTAAGTTAGATATTAAAGATTAGAATTTAACAATTTTTGTTTCGATATTAGATCAAGTTTCTGTTAATGTTTTAGTACAATTTTAAGAAATGTATCAGATAAAGTTTCTGTTAATATGGTTTAGTACAATTTTAATTTTAAGAAATGTATATTATTATTATTATAGTTTCACTATGAATATTTTTTTCTATCTCTGGAATTAATTTTAATTGTGTGCATATAAAATATTGTAGATTTTTTTATATGAAACTTATGAATAGTTACCGGTATAATTTGCTTACACAGTTTTCCCAGAGCAAACAAATGTCTCATTTAATGACTATTTGATTTAGTTTTTTCTTTATGTTTCATTGTTTTGATGTAGTAGTTCAATTGTTCATTTAAATTCCTGGTAAACATATGCTAATTTGAATTTCCCATAAAGGTAAACTTATCTTAAATTGTATTTAACTATGGTTGATTATGTTGTTTACTATAATAATTTGAGAGTGTTAAAGTTCAATATTATATCATTTTCAGGTGAAAACCGACCAAGTCCAAATTAGCTAATCTTTCAGGAGAAGCATAAAACTGCATAGATCCAGTAAACGAATCAACGCCCTTTTTATAAGCGAATCAACGCCCTTTTTATCAGAAATAAAATTGTAGACAATCTATTGGACAATACTTCAAGATATTTTTAGACATGTTGGATATCGCAAGGAACATTTTTGGTAAAAAAAAAAAATTGAAACTTTCAGACTTGGCCGGTTTTCGCCTGGCAAAGTCGATATGTGTTTCTATGATTTAAAAAAATTCTTTTTTTTGTAGTGTATAATTCATATCTATGCATGTTACTGAATTTAGAGAGGAACATTTTAAAAATACAATGAGCTATTATTTGTAAAAATATTTTGCTGATAAATTGAGAAAGAAAATAATAAAAATTATGCATATCATAAAATATCTGCTTTGTATTTTTGTGCTAATAAATGTATGTTTGTTGATCATATAATTAATTAGATACAACCTGGATAGCAATATTACTAAAGTATTGGGTATGTCTTAGCTATATATTGGCATAATAATGGGTAAATATGAATACAATATTGGCTATCTATTGACACAACATTGGGTAATTATTGGCAATACTATGGATTACTATTGGCACAATATTGGATTTAGGTTGTACCAATGATGTTCCAATATTGTACCATTATTTATCCAATGGTAATCCAATATTTGTTCAACATTGTCCCAATAATGTTACCATGTTTAGCCAATATTGTGCCAATCCCAAAACAATATTTTGCCATGTAACATGCCCAATATTGCCCCAATTGTTAGCCAATTTAATGCCAATATTGTACACCAGTCAAATGCCAATATTGTACCAATATAGCATGTTAGCTGGGCTTATAGTAATGTATACAACACAATAGAATAGTAACTTGACAAGGAAGCTTCAGTGTAACTGTTGTTGATAGTTTATTTCAGGTGGTATGTTAAATATATACAATATATCTATTATGTACAGTTAGAATAAAATAGTGCAAACACAAACGTTCTCAAAGGAACATATTTTGAAACTTTCTGTCTTTCAGACAAAACAAATCATTAAATACTATCCGAGTGGTGCAAGGGACAGACCCATTACCAGTAGGGGTAAAAATCATGGTATCATTACAAAACTCATAACAAAAACGATAGGAACTTCCCCTATTAAATAATGAGTCGTTCCAAGACCCTGAGAATTTGAGATCAACACAGAATCCCAACATTACCTAGAACCTTTTGTTTTCCTACTAAACGTCCTAATATTGTGTGTAGTAAGAAAAGAGAGAGAGAGGGGAATAAACATTGCGTGTTCCAATTCTTGGAAAAACAATATACATGACACCATATTATGCTGAAAAACCCAAAGTGCATAAACCAGAGCTCAAGGAGGCTAGTAAACCAAAAGTAACAAATGAAAACAATAATAAGAACAGTAGTGTAAATAATAAAAGTCACTTAGTTCATTTTAGCAAACAGACAGATGTCATAAAGCAAAGGTGCTATGCTTCAACTGCAAAAAAGAGGGCCACACGAAGAAAGACTGTTGGCTCCTTACCAAGAAGAAAGGTGATATTCTGCACTGTGCCAGAGTGCAGAAAGTCAGCAAGCAGACAGAAGAAGTGAGCAACACAAGGTCAAGAAGCTCAAAAGAAATGCGGCCGGCATCGTCCATTGTCGTGGAGTCGATGATTTTTTAGATCCGCCTATCTAAGGTACAAGAGAATAGCTGTACTCAATCTATTATACTTGAAGGCCATGAGAAACAAATGGTTCCTGAAGTACCGGAAGAGAACGACCTATCCGATTTTCGACCCATCGTCTACGAGGGTACAGTGTCGACAGAAGTCGATGTACTCAGCAAGAAGAAAATTCAAATATTACGTGACAAGGGTTCCGCTGTCAGCGTGATCCTAGAGGGCCGTTAACAGATGCCACCAATACCGGTGAGTCTGTTTTGCTGAGGGGAGCTAGTATGGAGGCTGTGGAAGCTCCACTGCACAGAATACAACTCGAGTTGGAATTTTTTACATGTAACATTGTAGTGGGAGTGTGACGCGCACTACCCGTCAAAGGCGTTTCCATGATATTAGGAAATGACATTATGAGTCACTGTCGAGTCCATGGTTAAAGTTTTGGAGACGAAGATGGCGGAGGACACAAACCTACGTCCTGCCAATGAACGCCCAACATGTGCACTGACAAGAGCAATGCAGAAAACGAAGTCGGTAAAGACTCCTGCTACGCCGAGTAGTGAAATGAAAGATTTGTTTGTCTGTTCTGAAGACACACATGCGAATGAAACAGTGGTAACACAAACACCTGACATCGATTTAAGTGCAACGTTCTTTGCTGAACTAACCAATGGTGAAGTAACAGAGAACAGTATTTTTTTATCACCAAAGCATACATTTTTAAAAGAACAATTGAATGACGAAGTAATCATGCAACTCAGAATGAAAGCTGTTGATGAAAAGACTGCAGATGCAAAGGCGGAATGTTTCTACATGAAAGATGAAATGTTGATGAGAAAGTCGAAACCGCTCAACTCAGGTACAAATGAGTGGGACAGTATTCACCAGATGGTAATACCTAAGTGCTATCGTCAAGATATACTGCTTATGGCGCATGATCATTCTTTCGCTGGTCACATGGGATTTCCTTTGGAATATATTTGGGAGTCCTTTACATTTGAAGCAAGTTGATATTAGGTTTGTCCATATTAACTAGTTTTAAAACCACATTGTGCATTTATATACATAAATATATTATTAGACTACTTCTAGGATATATTTCAATAATCTGTTACAACCTTTACTCAATTCAACATGCTATTACTTAAATAGAAGACTAGGATTATATAATACATTCAATACATTGATTCAGCCGCCATGTATGTAATAAATATGATGTAACTAAAGACATTCTAGTGAATTTCTAGATTCCAACTCTCCTAATTATGTAAAAACAAATACAAATAATGTTGAATCATAGATAAGACTATTCAGCTTTGCAGATTGTTTTAAGCAAATTTATGTTGACCAAATTCTAGAATACATTATACAGCCGACAAAGAAAGGGTTCTCTTTTTCTTAAGCTGGCTACTCTTTTTCTATTACAATAGTATCGACACAAACCTTTCTTGCTTTTTTTTGTCTTTTGCTGTCTCCGATACATTCATTACCCAAAAGACAAAAGATTCTTATAAGATTATTCATCTCCCATGAGACCAATATAATGTCCAAAAGAACAATTGTTGCCTATAAAATCTGTCAAATGCCCTGAACACTAATCATTTTCCAAGAAGACACATCAGCTGCCCAAAATACAAATATGATGCCCTAAAGACGAATGCGCCGTCGTTAAACCTATCCTCTACACATAAGACCAATCCAGTGCCCATTAGACCTATCTGATGCCCATAACATCAATACGTTGCCCACAAGGCATCTGCTGCCCAGAAGACGTATCAGCTCCCCAAATAATGAATCTGCTGCCCAGAAGACCTGTCTGCTACACGGGAGACTAATCTGTGGTGTAGAAACTGCATGGAGGCGTCGGAGACGGTCAAACATGTGCTTGTCGAGTGCCCCGCTCTGCAGGGGCTCAGAGCAGAGGGGGGAGGCCAACCGTTTGTGCAGACACTTTATGGGGATTATCACATCTGCGTACTACAAGATTGATTGACTAACCCAATGTTTCTTTTTTCCGATCATCTCACTTGTTCATTAAGAAAGTGTCTTGATAACATATCACTCGTTATAATTTTGATTATAAAATCCCTATAGAGCACAGAAGTCAAGTTTTTTTTAAAGTATTAATTGTTTTCATTATCATGCACTAGATGATATGTATTATATTTTCTGATTGATGTTCTGATATATTTAAAATTCATTCATCTCATTTTATTATGGAAAAAAAAAATTCATTTAAATGTTGATGCATTATGCAACAAATAAATAAATATGTATGTTTTTACTTGGTTTGGATGGATGGAAGGAATTGTCATTCCATGCACTTAAGTGGGGAAACGTAGTGAATCATAAACCAAAGAAATATTTACGATCAGTACACTGCACACAGTCACTCTGAGAGAGTTGTCCTGAACTATGGTTTTATCTTTGAGCTTATTGATTTGTTGTCTTGTTTTATTTTAGTTAATGAATAAAGCTTGGTAATAATATGTCTGGCTGGTTAGCAAAGTCGACAGCGAGCTCGACTCCCAAGCGCCGCATCAGGGGTTCGACCCTCGGTGCAGACAGTCATAAATCCACCGCCGATTTGGAGAGGAGATGGGCGCCGCCACGTCCACTAAGCCCAAGAGAGGACCAATGGACACTGCGTGTCCATTAGCTGCCCCTTCCTCCCAACGACCGTCAAGGTTAAGGGACTAAAAAAAAAAAATTTAAATAATATGTTAAAATTGTATATCTATCAGAAAGAGATTGATACTATGATATAGATTTTTCCAAATATCTGGGAATGGAGGGAAATAAAAGTACTTAAAGTTTGTACTTATCCAATCCTGAACATTTTTACAGTTGCCAAAAACGTATAATAATAGATTACATTTTAATATTTAGATTTCTGTAGTAAAAAGGAAATAAATTGTAACTAGATTGTACTTTTCGTCATATCTAAGAAAATGGAAAGTAATAAACCTTTTGAGTATGAACCCTGACCTACCCTGTAATAGATATTAGTTAACGTCAAGTTGACACTGTAATTTATCGACACTTGTATTCTTAGGGAAAAGGGAAAGTAATCTATAGTTTGACTATAGTGATGAGTACTAGAATTAAATATCTTAATACGTACATTGGAGGTCAATGATTGAAATTGCCAGAGTTTGAGCAATGTTATATTTGTTTAAGTAAGTAATTTTTTTAAAATTATTATTGTTGGTAGAAATCCACACAACTGTACATAGTTAAAGTAGGAGAGGAGGAATGGTTGTACTTGTTGAGACATTAGTTAATTTTAATGTTAACGGGGAAATATATGTCCATCACATTATAGAACCACAATTTCCCTTAAGTAATGATACATTTATAATCTAATCATGCCACTAAGACATGTTTTACTCTATTTTTACACTCTAAATTGTCTTTGATTGATGTTTGTTCAATGTAAAAAGCAAACATAGGCGTCAACAAAATTGTGTTAGGTACGAAAAATGTATTATGTTGGGTATTACCATGGTAATTATGGTACATTATTTATTTTGTTGGGTGAGGGCGTGTCATGTATTTATAAACCAGCTACAACTATCAATAATCGGACATCTTCGACTAAAGAGACGCCGAGGTATCCGTTATTAAATATATTACATAGGGAGACGTTCATTGAGCAATCAATAATTCTTCTGACGGTGCATTCGCGATTCGTATTTAATTATTCATTAAAAATTTAACAAGATTATAATTATTATTAACTCTGTTTCGTAACAACATCATTAAAATAATTAAAGACTGTAAAAAAAATTAATAAGTATGAAAAACGTGGTACAAAGTTACCGCATTTCACCGATATTACTAGCTGCGTCAAAACCTGGTTTAGCATATCTTAAAAATTATGTGTACATGTATAACTCATACAAAGGCGATACTTATGTGCATGCTTGACCAAGTTAAAAAAAAAAACATGTCAAGAAAAAAAATAACTAAAAACAAAGCTATACATTTTACTATAATACAATTACATATTATGTTTAGTCATTATTACTAATAGGAATCGTCTAGTGTATAATTCAATGACATATTATGTTTAGTCATTATATCAGATAGGTGTAAACTAGTCTAAAAATCTAGTGTATAATATTATTTCATTGTTGAAAGAGCTGTTGTTCTTGTTGTTCTGTTTTACTTACATCACAAACGTATCGACAGTTACAATGTAATGTTTAGCATGTGAATGCCAATTAAAGTGTTTATTATTGCTGTTAAAGAGATTTGCTAACCGTATAAAGTTACACAAGTTTACTATTAATGAGTTTAAAGTGTAGTTTTTTTTTTTTAAAGTTTATTAATTTGCTTCTTGATTTATGGAGTGGGCTCTCAATTAAGTAAAAGGTTATTACTTTTCACCCAAGACGGGGCGCTATTTATGGCACAATGTATATTGAAAACTGCATGTGCAGGCTTGATGATAATATTTACATGATATAAGGAGTTATGGGAACGTTGTCAGGCACATTATTGTGAAGTGAGTAGTGAGGTAACATTATCTTGATTTAACTAACTTTATTTTACCGTGATTCAAATTTACCACTTACCTAAAAAGAACCTTCATAAAATGAACTGAATTAATCACCAGAAAGAATTTCAGACAAAAAAGACTTTTAAAAATAACTTAAGGTCAAGAAAGCAAGTAGAAGGGGATTTTTTTGTCCAATATGCATACTATTTGAGCATATATAGTACTAATATCTAAACTTATAAACATGAAAGAACAAAAATAAATAAAAAAAACTGGTTGCTACGGAGATGGTAACAATTTTGTTTTTTAAATTAGTATTTTTAACTTTGATTAAAAAAGCTACTTCACTTTTATTTATAAATATAATTTATTTAAAATTAAAATAAATGTACAGCTTTTTGAAGTCACACGCATTAAAAATGGGTGCCAGGTCGACGCTAAAAATCATTATTATTTATATTATTATTATCATTTAACAACTTACATTAGTATGCAAAAGAAAGTGTTTCTGTTTAGCCAGCACACCTTCATATGGAGCGTGTCCCTGAGTCCATCCCAGCACTGATGGGTACCTGACCTTAATTGGGGTAAAGTAAATGTGACTGTGGATAGTGCTGACAACACAATCACCAAGTATGCAGTGGCCACAGAAACTTGTGAACGCTGCTTCCCACAGCCCTTTGGACCAACGGGATACACCAGCTAATAATTTTAAATTTAAACCAAGATGACGGACTACAACAGTGTAAGAATACATTGTTTCCGTCAGGGCCGTATTTAGGATTGTGGGGGCCCTGTTCCCAAATTTATGCGGGAGCCCTTTTGTGTGGGGGCCCCTGTTCCAATGGAACCTGTTGCAAACGCATAAATACGCCACTGGTTGCGGTTTGGTTTGTAAGGGAACCTGATAATATAAGTGAGATGATAACTGATTCCGCGACTTGTCTTTCACGTTTTTTGATGATTTTGTCTTGACCAATCATGAGAAATGTATGAGAAAACTTTATGCGATTTACCGTTTCCTAAGCTCTATCTAATTTTAGCTCTAGTATTATTTAGCTTCGTTTAATAATAACTGTACCTAATCAAATATTTTTTTTTTTTTTTTTTTTTTTTTTTTTTTTTTTTTTTTTTTTTTTTTTTTGTAATTTAGTGAAGTTGAATATAAATATAGATCAATCGAATCGAAAGGTTTTGGCGCCATATGTTTTTGCCTAATTAATTAAAAGTACCCTTCGTACCAAACTGATCATATTATGGCTGGTGAAGCAGCGGTCACCAGTTTCAGATGTTTCGACAGCACAATGCCCAGCCGCCTTTAATTTACCCCAACTAGTGTCAGGTACCCATCAGAGCTGGGTAGACTCAGGGGCACCCTCAAGTCACGGGAAAAAATATCCTAGCCTCACCAGGATTCGAACCCAGCACCTTCGGATCGCCAGTCGAACGGTAGCCTGGTCACCGTTCACCAATTATAAAAAAGATTTTCATTACTAAATTAATTAATTATTCAGTTTATAATTTGTCTAACTTTTTTTAATTATAGAAAAATAGAATATTCCCTCTCATGCGTATTACATTTTACCTTATACGTTACATGCGCGTTACATTATATTTAAACATATTAGTGCACCATACGCTCCTCCGTTGTCTAAGTCTAGTCTAGTCTAGTCTTTGTATGCATAGTTGGCGACTTAATGTGGGTGCACACGGCTCTCAAAAGCGTGACCCCCATTACAATGTGATAAGGTTCCGACGCTGAATACTTTTACACAAGCTCAAGTATGTACTCAACTTGTTTGTCTCAACGAACTGAACACTTTTTTATGACATAGAGTTAATTTTTATGAAGTGAATTTTGGAATTTTCAAATTGCAATGGTTTTATTTTTACTTGGTTAAAAGTTAGTTTTTAAGGTATGGCCGTAGGCTTATCCATGCATATCTGTGTTTTGAACAATTTCTTCCTGCATCGTCGATGCACATAGTAAATAGAGCACTGGCATTGCGCGCAAACCCTGTGCGACTGAAAAAGTCATGTTTTGTTGTATAGAGTCAGCTTCTCCAACATTTACATTGCAGCTTCTTTATCTTAAATAGCTGTCAAACCAATTTACCGCTTGTCTTTCGATACCAAATTAAGCTTCTAACACAGATACTAAAATTTCATGATCTAGCCTACTGTATCGAAAGCTGCATTTCCATTGCCCTTAGAACAGGGGTCGAGAACCTGTGGCTCGCGAGCCAGATGTGGCTCTTTTGATGGCTGCATCTGGCTCACAGACAAATGTTCGATTATTAAAATAATGCTTTTTTTTTAGACTTTTTGATCTACATATTAATTGCATATCAATATTTCATTCTGCACATGAGCTAAAGTCTACTGCAGCTCAGCAGCAGTAGAATTCAGAGACATAATTATTGTACTTTTAGTGTTGAAATTACACAAAATACACACATTTACTTGAATTTTTAGTTTTAAAGATAATGTATGGCTCTCACAGAATTACTTTTCAAAATATGTGGTGTCCATGGCTCTTTAAGACAAAAAGGTTCCCGACCCCTGCCCTAGAAGGTCATTCTTAGAAGTGTCATAACTATAGATTGGTCTATATGAAGATTGATAATCTGGAATTAAGTCTTTTTATTGCAGTGCTTCATTAGCTAAATGAAGTTAAGTTTTCTATAACTTTTGAAAGGAAAGGCGATAAGCTTGCATGTCTTTAGTTATTAGCAATTAGGTCTAGCCTAGCTTTCTTAATCAGTAGTATGATAATTGCAGTCTTCGACCATGTTGCAAAGGTTCCTTGTTCAAGTGATAAATTTATTATCTCTGTTATAATCGTTGTCTGGGCGAGAGTTATATTTTTGATATGATGCAAACCTGATAAATGTTGTGTCTTGTAGCGTTGTGAGTGAATCCCGTACGAAGTATGAATGCAAAAATGCAATTTATTGTGAGGTCTGTGTCAGAGTGAGGTAGTGGGAAATAAAATATAATTAACTTGGAGTAAGATACGTTTTATAAATGTAGCAAGATTGTGTGGCCGGAATGAGAAACAAAGATTACATGCCATACACATAACAAATTTAATAAAAGTAGTAAATTTTGAAAACAATAAAATTTCTTTATAAAAAAATCTTCATCTAGCTGATACCTAATTTTTATGATCATTTTTTATTTTGACTTGGCATAATATGTATGAATATAATATATCAATGCATCAAAAAAGGAACTCTAATTTTTAATTAAAATCTAAATTTTTAAAAAAAGAGGCTGACTTGAGTAATTTTGAAACAAACTTTATTACACAGTTTTTCTGTTACCAACCGCATATATGAAAACTGTAAACATATAACAACATATTAGTAGTATTTAATAATAAGTTCGAAAATATCATTGGTTAGGAAACGTGCATATACAACAAAATATACCCCACAGACGCAAAGTTGCGCCACAAACCAATTTATGGGTAAGAGCCTAAAGCCGTATAATAGATATATTAGCGTAAGAAAGTCTAAAATATGTATACATTTCTCAAAGACTGGACACCAATAATGTTTTGGATATAAAGAGCGTCTCTGGTGTACGATAAGAAAATAAAAAGTAAAAAAACATCACATCTAGCAAAGCTTCTAATTAACTAATTTCACCCTATCTAATCCTTGCTGCATGAGGAACTGACAGTTGGAACAAGGAAAAGAGGTTGCCATTGTCTGCGATTTAAAGACAAAAAAAAGACATGCGTTTGGCGCGCATTGACCATAAACCTTGACCTTGTTGAGGAACGCGCCTAATGGCGGTCCAAGGCGCGTGAGATCACGCTAGTAGCAGAAGCCACCCTCACAGGTTGGCGTGAAGAAAATCTAGCAATGAGAAAGTCGAGGGGTAAAGGAAAAAGAGATTACGTCATAGTCACTTGTGGACGAACGGATGTCATAAATACATAGATACATATTAGTAAAAATTTTCTTATTTACTGCCTGTAACGCAGTTGACACATATGGCAGCAAGAAAGCCTTTCCACTTGTGTCTGTCACGTGCGACAATTCCAATCAGCCGACTGCACTTACTGACGTCTATTAGTTCCTGTTATAATGTACTACGTCAGGTTTTTTTCGGTCGCCCTCTCTTTCTTTTTCCCCTCTGGCGTTTAGTGTAGAGCTGTCTTTCAGATGTTGCCTTTATTTTTTCTACACTAATATCCCTATTGACTTTATATAACTGACTTTGCTCCCCTGTAGCAGCACCACGTTGCAATGTTCTTCAATGCTCTTGTCTGATCGCATCGTCTTTCTTTACTGCTTTATTAACGTCTTTATAGTGGTGTTTGTATTTTTATTGTTGTCTTGTTAATCTAGTTGTGATCATCTTGTTTCTATGATCAGTGACGCCCATGTGGCTAGTGTAATTCATTTTTTTCTTATCTCTAAAAACCCCAGCTTTTATTTTGCACCATCGAGTCTTTAGGAAAAGTCCTAGCCTTTACGAAGATTCGAACACAGGACCATCGCTTCGCAGCCGAAGGCGCTGTCGCTCGGCCTCTATTCCCCAATCACCATCAGTACATACTTAATATATGGATGACTGTGCTGGATGTTGCTATTTCATATGATTCAAAATTATTCTGACGTTTTCATATCGTGTTCTAACGAATACTATTTGTAATAACAATATTGAAACATTGAAACATACTTACTCTGGGGCGAAGCTACACAGGCCAGCCAAAAGTAAACATCATCATGAAATACAAAATACTAATTTTATTATTGAGTTATTTGCTATTGTTGTTGTTTAAATTCTTACACAAATTTAAGGTTGTTTTGCAACAATGTTATAAGCCTGATTTTTTTTGCCGGGTTGTTTATTTTGTATGTTAATATATATTTATATATATATTTATAAATAGACACCAAGTGTAACTTAATCAAATACAAGACTAAACTAAGTTTTGAATACATTAACTTTGTTTTTGGAAACAGTGACTGTATTATACAAGATAAGATATAGATAGCATAAACAGAGCCGCAAGGATAAAAACAATAATTTACTCACAGCGAACGATTACTACATGATGACAGCCAAACCAAACAACATCATGAAATAAAAAAAGAAATAAAAACACACACGTTAACTGTGATCTAATATAATATATAAATATTCTATTATAAATGGATACTCTTTAAACATTAAACAAATACTGGTAAAATATGTGTTTATAAAAATAAATAAAAATTATAGGATTGAGGAAGTCAAGCAAAGTATAGTTTTTGAGTGTTTTATTTTTTCAACCTGATTGCATTGGTTAAAATCCACAAAATCAATATCAGATAGCATAAAATATATAATTAATTTAACTAAGGTATCATGTTTATTGTACAAAATCTTTATCACTGTGGTTTTATACCCTACACCTTTTCACCATCTTCACTAACCGATTTTAAATGTCTCGAAAAAAATCGAGCAATCATTCTCTATAATCCAGTGGGAAATGTGAGAAACAGTTGTTAAATCAGAGGAGCACACCAAGACCCATTCCGAGCTTGTCCGCTTTCCGTAGTTACACACACTACTCTGCTTCTACACACTTGAGCATTTCTCCCGTATCATTAACATTGTAGCACCCTCGTATGCCTGCATTGTCGCCCGGTAGCAAAATTTAAGATTATAATATGCCCTGAACATCCAGCCATCGGGCTTGGCGAGACTAGTTTTGTGCGCAGAATCCTTACTCCCTTCTGAGTCTCGGTGGCTTTTGCAGAATCAATACAATCTCCAACGCGCAACAGCGGCTGTCTCCAATGCTCAAGTCCACCGATGGGAACTTATCGGTGATTTACACACTTCGCCATCTTTGGGACCCATGGGAATTGAAGTGATCTTCACTTACCAAAAATGGCCGCCGCAGCATTCATCTTTTCTGGGGTTGCATGCACGAAGGGCCAGTTTACAACTGTATTTAGAATACATTTAATTTTAACGCTGGAATGGTATTGATAAATATGCATATTCTCTTAAATACTAAAAGTTTTACTATATTCAAGCTAAATATAACAATCACTGATAAGATATCCATCGCTTTGTTAGGCTACGTTTATAGAGGCGGCGGGTTTCGGAAAATCGCACGCGCAAGTCGACCCGAGCGAACTCGTGCGAGGAATGTTACTATTTTTGCTTTGCAATTGTTCATAGAGGACGCGGGTCTCTCGAGGCGACAAATTTGCCGACCTGCGCGGGTAATTACCAGAACTCGTTTTTAGTTCTTTTTGCGCGTTGCCGCGCCGGACTGTGTTGGCTGTGCACTTTTGCTGGTTGTTTTTTTTGACATATATCTACTGCAGTTTTCAAAAGACCGTTAATATGGGACAAAAGAATGAAAGAATATGCCAACAGGAATCTCGTAGACTAAGCATAGAAGGAAATCAGCAAAGAGATGAACAGTGTAGACAAGTTTCAATTTTTTTTATACATTTATTCTGTCTGTCTGTCTGTTTGTCTATCTATCTGTTTGTCTGTCGGTCTGTCAATCTATCGGTTTGTCTGCCTGTCGGTCTGCCTGTTTGATTGTATGTCTGCCTGTTTGTCTTTCAGTCTACATGTCTGCTTGTCGGACTGTAAAATTTATGTCCGCGTGCTTGTCTGTCTGTTTCCCACCCACACATGCTTACTGTCTGGTGGTATAAACTGCTGTCTAACAATAAAAAGTCATCAATAAAAGAAGCCATTTTGTCTGTTGCTATTAGGGATGTTAAAACCGTGTTTTTTCCAAAACCGGTTTTCGGTTCTATAACACCGGATTTCGGTTCCACCCCCCATCCCCACCCCCGCGCAATGTCACAAGCCACAGGCCGGAAAAGCCAAATGTGCGTAGTTTTGTAGGTAGGTTATATTTGATAAATAGTTCACACTCAATTTGTGTTTGCAGGGCATTCAAGGGGTTGATTTGTGTGAATACAATATGTTTTTGTACTCTTTACCATAAAACTATTTAGAACTAAAAAAAATCTGGACTAACTGATTAAAACCGATAATAGTAAATAGTTTTCAATTTTTCAATAGTGATAATCAAATTACCGATTATCGTTGACCATAATATTAAGAAGCATTTGATTACGCATATATGGTAACTTGTAAAATAGTGTATTGAAAGGTTTCGCGTAGCACAAATCAAAAGAATGTGTATTTAATAGTGCCGTTAATAATAAAGCAAAGGCGTGGTGTCTAGCCGAATTGTGCAGGGTCACAGGGAAGGGCTAGTTTGCGTATCTGCATTGCGTACATCAAAAAGTAGCGCACATCTAACGTAGCCGACAAGTAAAAAGGATCATGTTAATTGTTAATGTAACTTATCAATTGATTTGATGTTGTTTTTATCGCAAGCCATAGATCTAGTTGGTATTTGGAAACACAAGAAACACGATATCTAAGACTAAATCGTGTTAGCAAGGCATTTCAGAAATTGTTTCGTGCGAATCCAACATTATTAATTAAAATATTTCCATTAGAACAAAAAAAAAAGAGCCTTCTACTTGAAATAATGAATACCTTTCAACTCCCAACCAACAAACCGAACTCCGGTTTTGAAAAACAAAACCGGTTTTCAGTTTCAAAACCGGAATCCGGTTTTCGTTTAACATCCCTAGTTGCTATTGCAAGGAGAGACTGGGTTGCATGTGAAGTGTTTGTTGTCTCGTCTGGCTTTTTTCCGCTTTTGCTATAAACACCAACCGTGCGAGTGATTAGGCGCGGTTTTCTAGCGCGAGTAACCAGCTCGCGGCAACCCGCCTACCCGCCGCCTCTATCAACGTACCCTTAGATTCTAAAAGCTATACAATAATTAACTAGAATAAAATGAGTACAATTTTTTTTACCTATTAGATATTATAATAGCTGTTTTAGATTTTTATGTTTATTTCTTCTCGTAATCTTACATGTACATTTTATACTAACATGCTAACAAACAGTCATTAGTAATTTCAGGCATTTAAATTAAATCACGTTATTATGTTGTATTTAATATGTTGTAAATGTAAACAAATTATATTAGCTTTTTATAAAGAATTTGTTTTTAAATAAATATAACATTTAACTAAAAAGCTTATTTATTTCTAGTTAGTTAAGTAAATTAAATCTATATAAGTAGAATTGGCTAGTTCATCTGTGGTCATTTATTTGTGTATACATTAAAATAATCAACGCTAATTTTTTATATTTATGCTTGTTATTTTAAAGTATTGTAAACAATACTTTTTAATTATTTGTTTTTTTCTAACGTATATAAAACAGCAGACATAATTTACCTGTTATCACGTCGTCTACACAGAGACAAGTAAAATTAGAAAACACCAGTATGAAAAAAAATAAATCACAAAAATGTAAAGTGATTCATTTTACTCGAGATAAATATCTATAAATATAAAATATATTGTGTGTGTGTTCAATCAATCATATTAGTTAATTTACAGACACGTGACCTTATTGTCTTATATTGTATATGTACGATTTCACTTCGCTAGCTAAGTAGTTAACGTATTGGACTGCCTTACGGGCGACCTGGGTTTGATTATCCAGTTAGTTTATTACTTTTTTCTTCTATAATTAATTTCAACTAATATTACTTTAAAAAAACATTTATGTCTACGAGCAACACTGGGCAATTTAGATTTTTGTTCAATAAAAAGAATTGTTTTTTTTCTTTACCCAATACAATATATATTTTAAATTATTTTTCTAAACGTCTTCAGTAAAATATATATTTTTTTATTTATTAGATTTATAGCTTTTTGTTCATTAAAACTTATACATTTTTATTTGTAGCTTTTGCAAGCATGTTTTATTTCTCTTTGGGCAACGCCGAGCAATTTTGCTTGTATAAAATTTTTGATTAGTAATTAGAAATTATTTTAAAGTGTTTATTTGTATAGTCTTGTAAACAGATAGTGTGGTTATCTGGATACCCGTGTGTAAGGTCAGTAGGAAGAGTGTAGTAGTTTTACGTCAGTTGAGAAAGTGGCATAAATATAGTAGGCCTGTAGTTGTTTTATAGACTGTGTTTTGTGATTATAAGTATTATTCTGTTTCCTGAATCTAGTTTATTATTTCTCTAAAGTGAAGTATTAGTGACAGAACCTAACTCATAGAAACTAAGACGTAAGAACATTAACTTACTAACAATTCAAAACTAACAATCTTAATAGGCACTGATTTCATTATTATAATACACACTTTTAAATATAAAAAAATGATAAACCGAATTTTACCTTCTTTGTTTGGTAGGATCACTTTTAAACGGATTCTCATTGCCTATAAGTAAATGCCAAAATAAAAAAAAAATTAAAAATAGTGTACGATAAGTTTAATTTGCGTTCAAAAAAGTCAATTTAATACTTTGTGAAAACTTAATTACCATTATAACAATATCCAGTAGACACAAAGTAGAAGCCTATGATGGAAGCAATAAGTAAGATCTTGAACATTGTGTAAATTACGTTTTCAAACTGTTTCAAATAATTTTCTTTGTTTTGGGGCTACCTGTTCAGTAGAGAAAATAATATATTATTTCTACGACTAGCATTCGAATTGTTTATTATCACAAATGTAACAATGTAAGGCATAAAAAAAACACGCTAATTTAAAAACACAACCCAATAACTAGATGTTGCAATGTTCAGACAAACATAAAAACATAAATACTTTCCTTATCCCTTATGTGAGAACAAATCCATATAAGTGGCGTTCGGGCATATATTACAATTTAATGCATTAAACATATTAAGTACATAATATATATTTATTAGGGAAAAGTATTGTGATATGATATTACTGAAACGGTATTTCCTCCAAAATCAAACATAATTAGGTCGCTAAATTTTATTGTGATTGGATCCCAAAAATGAGTCCCTCCCCTCCCCCTAAACCACCGCTGCGCATAATCATGCACTGAAAATTCTAGAATAAGCATAATCTTACAAAAAATATTAAATTCTTCATCGTGTGATTTTGTGTCTTGTGTAAATTATTGTCTATGTGTAAGTTGGTAACTTTTCTCTATTATACATTAACAATGTGGTACTTCTAAACAACTGAACGCTATTTCATTATGGTTTTAAACATTTCAATTGATGAGCTAAATGCCATGTCGCTCACAGAGCTAAAAGAACTAGCTGAAGTTTTTGGAATTGACGTAGCACAGGCAAGGACGTATCGCTATAGATTAACAATAGAGATTATGGCATGCCTAGATGAACAAAGTGTTTTAAATACAGCAGGTACCGTTATCGACATGGGCGAACACATTGTCAAACGGTAATGTAGCTCCTGATTGGAGTGAGGTATTATTAAATGCCCATGAAGATGAGGTAGTAGCATGCAATAATGATGAAGCTGATGGTATGAGTGAAAACTTGAAATTTCAATTAGCCATAAAGAAATTGGAATTTTAAAAAAAGATAGAATTAGCAAGAATCAAAATTGTAACAGAGAAAGGTTAGAGATGGCACGCAATACCAGATCCAATAATCGTAGGGACAAAGATGCAATGGAAGTTGTTTCAATGAAGCAGCACTTACCTGCATTTAATTCAAAGAAAATGAATTTCTGGACTTTTTTTGTTGTTTAATCGTATGGCAATACATTACCGATTTCTTGCAGACAAAAGGCTTTTTTTTACTCAGATCAACATTAAAAAAGGCAAAGCACTAGATGCAGTTCTGAGCCTAACCTCAGAAGAAATGAATGAATATGATTTGATTAAAGACTGAGTATTAAAAAGTTATTCACTGACACCTGAGTGGTTCAGTAATATATTTAGAGATACCAAGAAAGCCCATGAACAAATTCATATGAATAAAAATTACTAGAAAATGGCTAAGGCCACAAAATGTGAATGACTTTGACACGTTTAAGAACCTAATGCTGTTTGAAGAATTCAATATCTGTGGTCATTAGGACTCACATCTCAGACCGAGGTGAAAAGGATGTTTGTAAAACTTTTCGACTGGCAGATTTTGAAAAACACACCATCGTAAACTCTACTACATGGGTTCTCAACGGGGGCGATATCGCCCCCCGGGGGGCGGTGAGAGGCTTTAGTGGGGCGATGACATTCCCGGGGGCGATTGGGGGGCGGTGAAGGGCGAGTGGGCGGTACAAACGTACCTGATATATTTTAACACCTTAGCTATATGAATCGATTAGTTTTTGGACGATGAAATGTGATGTAAACGCAAGTGCCGCTAAATATCTGATATCCCCCAACATTATGCCTACATACTATTATATTAATAAGCAATGGGAATCGCAGTGACTTTTCGATGAAGTAGGGGTCTGTATTTGGCCGGACTGTCAACCCTACTGACAGATTAGTGTCGTCCTAACATCTGCTAAAATTATTGATATTTTCATCTTAGTTTAACCGAGATGTCCTTAATGTGTTTTAAACTATTTATAGTGTTATCACATAAATGTAAAGCGGTATAGATTAGTAGTAATTATACAAACTGGGTAGTTATTGTAATGTTTGAAAATATACATATAAAATCTTTAGTCATATAATATTTTTATAATTTTTAAATACTTTTTAAAGTTTGATCATTTCAAAGTTATACTATGTAAGCCGTTTATTTTTTATAAAAGAAAAAAAAAAACAGAAATATTAGCTCAAATAAAACGGGCTAATTATCTCCCTTTAACAAAAAAATGTTAAGAGACATGTCTCTTATACCATGAGTTGACTATGTAAGGGAGACATAAACAACATCTTATTAGAATTGATAAGGAACAATTTCCTTATGTGAAATATAGTCAATTTTTATTTTGTTGGATAGGGGCGTGATAAATAATAGTATTGAAAAGTTGTTGTTTTTTTACTCTCAAATCAAGCATAATTAGGTCGCTAATTATGTCGCTAGTGTATGTGAGGAACCCAAGAGATAATACATCCCCCTTTATCATGCAATTCTATATATCACAATTTTTAAGGTCATTAAATTTCACTCACTTCTTGGAAGAGTATGCACATTTATAAGGTTATACCTCTAAGTGAAAAGACAGAATAAGGAAAAAACATACGTTTCACTCACAATAGTGCATCCATTCCCCACTGCTCTGAATAGAATATGTACCCTTATCGGCACGGAAACCCACAGAGCATGGGAGAGATAAGGTTCTGATAACGTTGATGTATTCTTATCTCACTAGCCTTGTATAAAATAGTTATAAATAGTTTGATTCTCGATACAACGGTTATGCTTTAAAATCAATGTTCAATACTGGATACAAATTAGCTAGGCCTAGTTCTTAACGAACTCCTTTGCATTGTCGAGTTTCTTCAACTGTAGGTCTTGCATATTTGATTACTGTACAATATCACTACAAAATAGAGTACTTAATAAAATCTTCAAGGACTAATTTAAAATAGAATTACTGTAGGAATGAACTGTCTGGTGTCAATAAATGAGTTTGTTCCAGGGCAAGGAGCAGTGTACGGATGAATCAAAACTAGACGACTGACAAACGCATTACGTGCAGGCTCAGATAACCACGGGATAGTGGTTATATAAATATATATAACTGATAACTCATTTGTCTTATAATATTTTTAAGAGCAGAATTTTATTTAAAGTAATATTGTTAAGATATTTTACGACTAGAATTATAATTTATTATTTAATGCTAATGTAGAACTCGAAGGATTAAAAACAATTAACAATTAACATCCATAATTTAAATAGAATAACAAAATCCATAAAATATTTTTTTTTTCATTTCATTACAGTGTGGAAAAATTAAAAAGCCTAATCTTGCGTATTTAACTTTTAAGCTCAAATTATTTTAACTAATATTTATTTAAATTTAAAATTTAAAACTCCCATTTTAAAAATTGCAAAAGGAAAGACGTGTGATTCTAAATTTACTTACTAAGCAGATGGTCAACGAAATGGTGCGCAGAATCGCACATTTTGAAATATATTTTATAGAAGTTATTAATGATAAGTAATGGATTATAATGATATATTGACATACCTACGACTAGAGGATAAATAAGCTCTTAATGATAAGTAATGGCTTAGAATAATAGATATTGACATACATACGACAGCTTGAGTATTTTACATACAACGTAAGCCTAATAGACGCATTATATTTTTTTTGAGTATCAACAACATCTACTTGACATTAAAGACAGGCTAATCGCTCAGATTGATCAGTAATGTACCATAAAACAACAAATTTCGGGTTTAACTTATTTGGGTGTCACTTTTGTACCCATGAGCCTGAAAGTGGCGAAGTGTGAACAATACTGAATCCCCGAGTCTGACCAATGCAGATGCATGGGTCGAGCGGTCGCCGAGATGCTTCCAGATCACTTCTATTGTTGCTGGAGAGAGGCTAGTCTTGCGATGAGTAATACTTCTGGCTAAACATTAATGAACTTCTAATAAGAGCAGAAAACCCTTACAATTTAATCAAGAGTCAATATTGTAAATCCACTAACAAAACTGATTAGGTCTGGAAGAGAACATTTGCAATCACTTGACAAGAAGCACGTGCTGTTTGTTTACTTCTTCTAGTGCTGACTAATAGCAGCCGCATTAGTGTAGGTTTAAGAAGGTTTTATTTTTAAATATCATTATTTCAACAATGAGACGTGCACATATATAAAACTGTGTAATGCGATGAAAATAAAATTCAAAGTTAAAATTTAAACCATTAAAATCAATGCAATAAATTCCGTAAGAGCAGAATATATAATTGAATTGTCAAGTGTCAAAACTTACTATCTAAAAGTAAAGCATAATGCAGGGTGTGAAATGTTATATGCAATAGAATATCAATTTAAAAACCATAAAAGCCATAAATCCTAACTCTTGTTTACTTCGTGGATGGACTACTAAGGTATAGCAGTTAAATATCAAGATTTATGGAAACAAATTCCTTATATTTTGGGTGTAAAATAGACAATGTAAAAACCCTTTTATTCCACCATGTCTCCATCATGGCTTCTATTTACATAGTGACGTGACCTATAAAACTAAGCCACGCCTATAATAAATGATCTATTGTTGGAGACCGTCAATAAATATGTCCACATTTGACAAATAAAATGTATGCGTATAGACAGATTGCAAAAGTCTGCAAAATGTAGACTAATATTTTCAGAGGTGTTTTTCAGAACTGACATGTTAAGATTTAGCACAAAGGTATTTATTGCTTGTCAAAAAAATTGACATGTCCGTTACTTGCTGGGTTTATCAAATAAAGTATGAATTATTTATTAGCCAGTCCCAGTTTGTCGTTCTAAATAAGTAATCGAATGGGCTGTTTTCAAATACTTCAACTCCCCTCCCCTGCCCCCGCCAAGTTCGAAGCATTATATTTTCAGATTATGAGAGTTGTCTTACTTATAAGCCTTACCTTTCGTCTATCTCTTTATTATCGTCGTAAAGAAAGTCAACTGTTCAATATTACGATGGAGAGATATTGACGATGAGTCTTATCAATATTGACGCAGCAGATTTCGTCACTAATGTAAACATAATTTAAATGAAAATCCCAAATCTATTCAGTCGGCATAGTCGTTGTTTTTATTTTAAACCAATCTGTATTCACTAGACAGAAATGTTGCTAATTAAATCGAACGCCCCTTGCTTGACAAAGGCGGTAAATGAAATTTGACAGGTTTCTATGACGCACATAAAGTAAGGTCTTTCTAATACAAAATGTAGAAATTATTAAATGGGCCCATCGCTTATATCATGGGCGAATTCATGTTTCTGCTATTAGGACACATCGTCACATACCTAAAGAGACTGTTTTATTTTATAAACGACTTCTTCCATTAATTTCGCAAAAACGGTAAAGTTGTGCATTTCGTTTTTCTTTGTGTGCATCATTGATGTGTGAATGAGGCTGCCTTCATTCTCTATAAATTATTATTGCGCAATAACATCGACAAATACCGAGGTAAAAGTTATGCCATATATATCTACAGTCTATATCTACAGTTGCGTTGACTCGGCCAAATACGACCCTATTTGTCCACTGATTCTGCAAAGACACTGACAGTCGCCCTGATACTTATGCGTATTGACTATTGTAACGCCCTGCTAGCCGGCCTGCCCGAATACAAAATCGCCAGGCTACAGAGAATACAGAACAGTATTGCACGCTTGGTTATGCGCAAGTCAAAACGAGACTTGGGAACCGCCCTTCTACGCTCGCTCCATTGGCTCCCCGTGAAAGCCTGAATCGAGTATAAACTGGCGCTACTTTGCCATCAGTGCATTTTTAATAACGAGTTTCCGTCCTATCTCAAGGAACTAATAACACCATATGTCCCATAAAGAACACTTCGTTCTGCCAACTCATCGCTTCTGGAAGAGCCCCGTTTCTCTCTGACGACCGTTGGCCTTAGAGCCTTCTCAGAATCCGTTCCGAAGGTGTGGCATCTACTTCCCATTCAACTCAGGCAAACATGATCCATTAATTCCTTCAATCAGAACTTAAAAACTCATTATGTCAATATTTATCTCAGTTAACATGCTTTAGAGCTCCACTGTCTTACTTATATGTTAGGTCGGTTATTTTGCTTTAGTTTTTTTTTATCTATGTTTGTAAAGTTTAGAATCATCATTTAGTTTTTCATCTCTTGGCCTATAGATTGTATCCATGTTCTTAGTTGTACTGTTAAATGCGCTCTGAGCTTACATTATGTTTGTTGGCAGCGCTATACAAATGGCATTATTATTTAGACACAGGAAAATCAAGACTCATCCTCTCTTTGCCATTTAAAATGAGCGGATAGGATGGACCTCCGGACACTCCAAGTCCACCTTTCGCTAGCTTTGCTGTTACTGTAACGTTTACTTTAATTTCTAAATGCCGGCATGACATAATATTTGATTTTTACACATTCAGTATCTTTATAAACTAATATAATTTATAGTATAATTGATTAAATGTTACCTTGTTTGTTCAACAATCTTTAACGCATTCTCAGAGCCTATAAATAAAGGCCAAATGGATATTTAAATTGCTTTTTTTTTATTGATGTCATTTTATTATATAATTTGAAATATACTATTTTATGATAAATTTAGTTTGGGTAATATATTCAATATTATACTGTATCAAAACTTAATTACTATTATAAGAATATCCAGTAGACACAAAATAGAAGTTTATAATGGAAGTAATAAGTAAGATCTTGAACATTTTGTAAATTACATTTTCAAACTGTTTCAAAGATTTGTCTTTGTTTCGGGGCTACCTGTTCAGTAGAGAAAATGATATATTATTTCTACGACTAGCATTAGAATTGGTTATTATTGCCAATGTAACGTTATAAGGCATAAAAACTGTAATTTAGATTTATCTTCAGCTTCAGTTTAAGTCGAGCTATCACCAGGTGGTGGTCAGACGCCCCATCTGCCCCCCTTTTCATTCTGACATTTTTTAAGTATCTTCAAAATCTCTTGTTTATGCAGACATGGTCTATCTGGTTCTCTGTTGTTTTGTCTGGAGAAATCTATGTATCTTTGTGGATTGTTTTTAGCTGAAAGATGCTCCCTCCAATGACCATAATGTTGAGCGCACAGAGATCTGCGAAATTCTCTCGGTTCTCTTTCATCATTCCAAGCGAAGGTTGGCCATTACGTGTTCGAAGCCCGTATTTTCGTAACTAATCTTTGCATTAAGTTTACCCATGAGGATGATGATATCCTTTTTGGGGAAGGTCCCAATCATCTTTTGTAATATGCCATAGGGCTCGTCTTTATCCTCTTCTTAACCCTTCCCGTACCGACCTACTTCTATCTATGCTGCCTTCAGTTCCGCTATATACGCGCCCGGGACTGTAAGGGTTAACTGTCGTTAATCGGTGCGTAACATTGGACTGTATTTATTTTGATCTTCTTCTTCTTGGTACGGAAGGAGGCTGTAATGATCCTGGGACCATGCGCTTCCCTGCCAATCAGGGCTCCCTGTGCTTGTTTGGACAGCATGAGGCCAACTCCCTCTGAGTGTATTACCTCTTCTTCTTGGTGTCCAGAGTACAGCAACATCTCTTCTAATATCAGTCTCCTTTGTCCAGCTTGTCTCACTGATCTCCAATACGGTCAGCATATTCCTCCTCATCTCTGCTGCTACCTGTGCCATTTTTCCGACCTCATACATGGTCCTGACGTTCCATGATCCGATGGGGATGTTCCTGGTTGTCAGAAGGGTAGTCGGCTTTGTGGCTTCCTTTCGGCTTTCCCCGCTGAGCTTCATAGGTCTTCGTGGTGAAGAACCTTCCTCTTCCAGGACTAGAGTGTCTGTTGATTCTGTGTTTTTGTAGCAGAAGCTTGTCTCTACAGGATGGGGTTGCTAGCCCTACGCGCATCCCCTTATTTTACGCCAATGAGGTCATGACTGTTATCTTTGGTCCGAATCTCTACGGCGGATGTTCCCCGATCCTCTAACTGGTGTATATACCATACCCGATGGGAGGACAACCACTCCACGCGAGAAAAATGTGTAAGCTCACAATATTTTAAACTAATAGTTATTTAAATTAAAAATTTTAAAAGACCATTGCTAATATTTAAAAAAAAAGCAAAAGGAAAGCCATGTGATTCTAAACTTACTTACTAAGCTGATAGTCAACGAGATGTATGAGCAGTAGCATAGAATTGCAATGAATTTTATATAAGCTCTTAATGATAAGTAATGGTTTAGAATGATATATTAACATACACACGACTAGATGCTACATTTTATTAAGCTCTTAAACGATAAGTAGTGGCTTAGACAAAGATTCTAAACCATTATTCGGCTCGCCGCCCCCTTTTTCATTTCATTATTCCTCATCGACCCCCTCAACAATCTCCCCCCCTACCCAATCAAATTAAAGAGTGATATTTGCTGCATACAATTTATGTAGGCCAATTAAATTTGTGTGCGTTTTAACGACCCGAGATGAGCAAGTGATATTGTTTTTTTTCTTAAATATATAATACAAACAGATGTACTGCACAGGTAGTTTTTAAAATAAATCAATATTAAATTGAAGTTCGTTCCTGGTAACAGTTTGTGTATGTTTGGTTCATTTTCAGTTACCGAAACCTTTGGGTTCCCATGCTGCATTACTTTTAATTTGATTTTCTTTAACGACAACACAGTGATAACATACCAAATACCGGTCCCACTAAACAGGGCAATGGAAATTAATGAAACATTGATGCCAAAACACAAAGACCGAAAGAAATCGATGGATGTCCTTTTCCAATAAAAAGTTTGATGAACGCCCATTTCTTACAAATTATACACAGCTAATACATGTTGCGCAGACTTTTTATAACACGAAATGAATCCACGATAGCAATATACCATCACAGATGGCTGCAAACTGGCTTTAACTTAATGAGGAAAATTACAGAGCCAATTTTTATTTCGTCAGACGCTTGCCTTTGGAAGGTCGCGACGCTATTACATCGAACAAAATTGGGGCTTCCAAAATCCCGATGTTCAGCAGAGACATTGGCTTTTTCATTGATAGTAATCTGACAATGGTTCCACTGTCAGTGCTGTGATTAAGGCTTGTTCATTTTACCTACGCACTCTGGGTAAGCTGCGACCTCAAAAGGAGAATGGCCAATGTCGTAGCAGTATTTCTAATCCAGTCAAGGTTGGATAACTGTAGTAGTTGCCTGTAGGGTTTGCCCCATAATAAGCTGCAGAGACTCCAGAGGGTACAAAACACTGTAGCACTGCATAACCTATTGTGTCAAGGATCATATGTCTTCAGTTGTACAAGTTCTCAATTGGCTCCATGTGCTGAAGCGCATAAATCACAAAAGTATGTCCCTTACCCTCGGATGTATAAATGGCACTGAATATTCTTATTCTCAAGAACTCATATCAAAGCAAGGCGCCATCCAAGGTACTGCACTCATTATCACAGTCTCTCACTAATTCTCACTATGGTAAACACAAAAAGAAGTCATTTGGTGTGCGCTTGTTTGAATATCCTAGATCTATATGCAACAGCTTGTTATGACACTGAGTGATTCTGAGGCAAACGAGTCTTTGAAAAAAATATTTCAAGACAGTTGTAAATTAACTAGTGGATGGGTGGATCATGATGAGTGTATATTTTATAGAATAATAAACACAAGACAAGATAGTGAACTTTTACAAAAAGATTAGATGAACTACACAAATGGGAATCTAACTAGAGCATGTCTTTTCAGACAGAAAACTGCCAACTGATAAGGGTATTCAAGAAAAAGAAACACATAATAACAAACTACTTCATTAATGGCAAAGAACTAACTCAAACTAACAGTGCAAAGTACTTAAGAGTAATAATAAATAAAAAGTTATTATTGGAATCCTCATATTGATGAAGTATTTAAAAATCATACAAAACATTAGGATTCATAAAAAGTAATTTTTACAAATGTAATAACAATATAAAACTAAAATGCTATCTCACATTAGTTAATTCTATACTAGAATATGCATTATCTGTGTTGGGACCCATCAACTAAAGAAAACATTACAACATTAGAATAAATTCAAAAAAGATCGACAAGGTTTATAATGTTACGTCCACAATCCCCTTGTGGCCAGAGCTGTGTAGATCTTGCTGAAAATTCTCGTTAGTCCTAGGGGAGACTTTAATTATTATTATTTATGTTTCAGTATTACACGAACTCTTGTTATAGTCCTGGGCACAAACTCAGTATTTGTGTTCCAACAATTCCTTTCCTGGACATTAAAGTAGTAGATAAATCTTATAGTAATGTATACAACACAATAGAATAGTAACTTGACAAGAAAGCTTCAGTGTAAATGTTGTTGATAGTTTAATTCAGGTGATATGTTCAATATATACAATATATCTATTATGTACAGTTAGAATAAAATAGTGCAAACACAAACGTTCTCAAAGGAACATATTTTGAAACTCTCTGTCTTTCAGACAAACAAATCATTAAATACTATCCGAGTGGTGCAAGGGACAGACCCATTACCAGTAGGGGTGAAAATCATGGTATCATTACAAAACTCATAACAAAACGATAGGAACTTCCCCTATTAAATAATGAGTCGTTCCCAGACCCTGAGAATTTGAGATCAACACAGAATCCCAACATTAAGTAGAATCATTTGTCTTCCCACTAAATGTCAAGCGATCGGAAGCCTAGGCCCCGCCCACAAAATCCTGTTTAGTGAGAAAAAGAGGGGGAAGAAGAATAAACATTGCGTGTTCTAATTCTTGGAAAAACAATATATATGACAATAACTAGTGAATATTACCAACTAACAAGAGTAACCATTAGTCAAATCACTAAACCCAGATACACTAGAGCAGGAGTCGGCAACCTTTGGATAACATTGTGCCAATGTAGGATTTCTAATTCATTCAGCGTGCCGACAGCCTAAAAGCCATTCCGCTGTAGCAGTAAATTTCCTGTAGTAGAGACTTGAATTGACTTTTAAGACCTCTTACGCGTGCCATTGAAAATTCCTCGGCGTGCCAAGTTTGGCACGCGTGCCGTAGGTTTCCGACCCCTGCACTAGAGGACAGAAGGGCAAAGAGTAAAGTATTAATATTACATAAGGCATTAAACTGTAATTTAGAAATACAAGCCAATAACAGCATGTTGCAATGCTCAGATAAACATAAAGACAAACACACTTTCCTTATCCCTTATGCGAGAACCAATACATATAAGTATTATTTCTTACCGATTGAAATTTAGGAATGTATTGGGTTTGCCTGAACAGACCAGGAAAAGATGTAACTTAACATCATTTAAAACATTAATACAGATGCAAGACTAAACTCGGACCGCGGATGAGCGTAGGACGCAATAAACATCTTTTTAAAAGGAGCGTCTGTAAATATAAGATAAAATGATGAATATCACGAATATTATAATAAAAAAAAAGATTGTGATCCTTGTTAATTGTTGTTTCGTAAAGTTGTTTTTTTCTCTTAAAATATAAGATTTACTTCTTTTAATTACGTCACAGTTGCGTTCAAATAAAAATATGGAATGGTTAAAAGTTGAAAACACTATTTCAGTCATCTTGTGTTTAATTTTTCAAAGATGTAACATCTATAATGCCATTCTCTTGAAGTTGAACGTACTAGACGTGATCTCAACATAGGAAGTAAATTAGCGTTATATATTAGTTGTTTTATTAATCGTTTTAAATTACATAGTATCATTTATAAAAGAGATGCTTCTTCTTGTAAAGAAGGTTATTGCGTGATACGCTCATTCATGGCCTAAGTCTAGTCTTGCATCTTGTCTAGTCATTACCCTTCTGTCCTCTAGTATTTCTTGTTTTAGTGATTTAACTAAATTTTTTTGTGAATATTCGCCAGTTTAATTTTCGGCAATTAATTGTAATAAAGTGTATACTATAGTTGAACCATTTCATTTTTACATTACAAAAGGCATATCCATGGGTTTTGGGTTTGACATTAACAGAGGTCGGGTTTAGGTGTTCAATCGATCCATAACTCTAGTCTGAGGGGTGTTCTTAGCAATACAGCTATATCTTATCACCGTCAGCTCATCATACAAAGTCCTAATGTTGTCAAATAACTAATGGACGTTACATAATGCACATACATTAATAAAACAACGTAGAAGAAAAAAGGAAGTCATATCCGTAAATAGCCTACTATATAAATGGCCCATGTATAAATTAAAACTGGCCCATGCATACTATATAAACGGTCCATGTATAAGATATATTGGCTACGGTCCACGCATACAATGTGAATGGCCGTGAATAGAAATAAATGGCCCGTGCATACTATATAAAAGGTACGTATACAAGGTATAAACGGTCCATGCCTACTATATAAACGGCCCATGTAGTAGATATAAACGGCCCATGCCTACAATATAAACGGCCCATGTATGAGATTTAAACGGCCTATGCATACTTTATAAACGGCCCATGTAGTAGATATGAACGACCCATGTCTAGCCTACTTTAAAAAAGGGCCCGTGTATTAGATATAAACATCCCATGCATGCTATATAAACGGTCCATGTAGTAGATAAAAACGGCCCACGCCTACTATTTGAACGGCCCGTGTAAGAGATATAAACGTATTATTTCTCTATCTCTACTTGTTTTATTTATTTAAATATTTTATAAATACTTTTTTGTATGTATAATTCCAGTACATCTTTGGAAGACTAGTCGATCCAGTTACCATCATTCCATGAAATTGATGCTTGGCACATATACTTTAAGCCGACCACAGCGCATTACATCAAATACACAAATAAACCCAAAAGATTTAACTAATTTAAAAAAGGGAAGAAGTGAGTGATATAATTTGTATTTTATTGAAAATACACATCATTGTTTTTTGTTTGTTCTTTTAACTTCGCTGTTGTGTTTTTCAATATTCGTGTGTGACAAAGGGCAAAATCACCGAGATACTAAGCATTGCATAATATACTAATGCATGCATACAACCTATAAATTGAATTTAAGTTGCAGTTTTTATTTCTAAGAAAAACAATTATTTTTAGAGAATTGTTAAATTATGTCAATTTTATGTTTTTATATGTATGTCTTATTATTTACCCATAGATGATGTTGATCACGTGTCTCTACATATTGAGTCAAGTCAGTGGCATATCAGGTATAATACCGTTCCTAGGTTTGCAGCCTAGGCATAGCTACTACTTTTATCATTGTTTATCGTATTTCTCTAAAGTCCTACTTTTTTTATGGTATATAATAAGTTTTGATGTCATATTGCTCTTTATTGGAAATTATATACTGAAACGTTTTTTGACATGCATCTTAGGTCAACAATAGTTGATTGTCCTTATAAGTTTTACAGACGTTCCTCACAAATAGAGGGGGAAGGTGGCAGTACGGCAGTGCGTTCGGCTGGCGAGCCAAAGAATCTGGATTCGAATCCTGGTGGAGACTAAGACTGTTATCCCGGGTCTGGAGGGTGTCCCCGAATCTACCCAGGTCTGATGGATGCCTGACCTTAGTTGTGGTAAAATAAAGGCGGCTGTTCTTATTGCTGGTCACGCAATCACCTAGTATGCCGTGGTCACAGAAAATGATGAAACGCTATGTATCCATTTTGTCCAACAGTACACCTTCTAGATAGAAGATTTTTACGTCCTCAGGTTCAGCAATGGAGTAGATCGTTGGAAACATAATATAAAGGGTGCTGTTTGAAAACAAAAGGCTTTATCGACTTGTCCTACAGTAGTCCTTATATCCTATGAATTATCATCAGAGTTTATAAAGCAAGACTAAGTAAAAATATATTTTGGAACCTAACAAAATGGTACTCAAGTAGATGAAACCGTTAAATTAGATTAAACATTATTCAAAAACTCGTTCTCCCCGTAAATCTATCTCACTGGAATAAGTTATGTCAACAATAACTATTGTCTCTTTCTATAACAAATTACTCTTCTAGATCTATATTATAGTTGTCGTTTTTAGCATCATCTATATTTCGTAAAGTTCTATTTTTGTCATGGTTTTTGTTTTATGGTTTCATATTATTTCCTACTTTATTATAATTGAAACTAATTTATATTACAGAATATTGTATTATTCACGATAAACTATAATTTTAATTGTTTATTATTTGTATTTTACAGTAATATGTAATTTTGTTAGCGATATATTTATAATAATAACAGCTATACATCTAATTATTCCATACATTACACTAATTCTCTACAATTCCAATAACTTCAATATGTTGTATTCTCCTATTCCCAGCTGTGGGCATATCGGAAGGAAAAGAGTTTCTCATTTCTACGCCTTCCATGAAACTCCCTTTCAATAAAGGAACAGGGTACCCAAGACTTGTGCTAACACTGATGTCAAGCGTTTCCAATACGGTAAGACATACACAAATACGGCGCTTCTATTATTTGATATCTGTCTCATAAGATAGAACAGTGTACTACACTTGTATCCAGTTGACTCTGATCATACTTTATAAAAAGTTCTTAAATAATGTAAGGGTTTCAATATTTGTTCAGGTAACTACTTGGAAATAACATATAACTTAAATTAAGTTTGTTTTTGTGTATAGAAAATAATATTTATGTTAAGGCTGGGTACTGCACCCCGTTTTAGGGGTATTCAACTCGGGTACTGTTTTTTAGGTTTTACTTAATTAAATAACTTCAACCATTTCGGTATACAAAAATGTCACTCTTATAGTAAAAAGCGCAATAGTTTTCTTTTATATATTTTTTGAAATGGTATGTATGTTGCTAAGCGGTGAAGAAAATGTAAAAATTTTCAAGAGTTTGACACCTCAAAACTGAAAGTAGAAAAGGCAAAATGTTTATAGTTCTTTATACTAATAGATACGTAATTTTATCCTACGCAATAATCATTAAAATTGGTCGAGAGAAAAAAACAAGCAATTTTTTTCGAATTTTTAGAAGAAAAAAAAGTTATTTTCATGTTTTCTGACTTTTTGCGCTTTTAAAAAAATATCCATTTTTACTTTTTTTTTACAAGTTTCAAATTTCTTAACATATTCTATTAAAACTTTGCCATTTTTATCTTGATACTAATTACAATAACTTGACACAGCTAGATTTAAGTATTAGTTGGTTAATTTTATATTATATTATTTTATTGTTTTATAGGTAGAGTAGGCCTATGTATTTTTCGTAAAAAAAATGTTTTTACGAACTGATCAAAATGAAATTATTTTGTTTCAGTATTCTGTATACTATTGCTAATAAATTTCATGTTGACAAATTTCTTGGTTTTCAAACTTTTATAACTTGTTTGCGTTTTACTTAAAATAATTATGTTGTACCTTATTTTTTGCTACTTCTCTCACATTTCTTTACCAATTGTATTGTGCTAGGCTGTGTAGCCAAATCACCATATAGGTTCGGTGAAAACAGTTGACCGTTCCCATCCAGCCTTCAATACCATCCACACCAATGACAGTCAAAGTCCGGCAATCGATACAGTATCGTTAATCAAATACGCCATTGACACAGTCTTTGTCGGCCTTGTTTCCAAAGATGACAGTGTCTACTACAGAAGGACTTCAGATTTCAACAAATGGTGCGCAGAGTACTACCTGATACTGAAAATCACAAAAAAACAAAACAAAGACATGATTGTAGGAACAACACAAGCTGACTGACTTACAAATAAACAACCAAAAAATAGATCAAGTCGCGCTTTATAAATATCTTGGCGTCACAATCAATGACAAGTTGTTTTGTGGTCTGATCACCGCCACAGCCTATGTAAGAAAATTCGTCCGATACTTTTCTGTCTTAGTAAATTAAGACATTTCATACAGAGAAAACCATTATGAATCTTTTACTTGGCAACTCTTGGTAGCACCATCGCCTTAGAAATCTCGTGCGTGTATGGCAATGGCACTACATTGAACAAACACCGGATAAACTGCCTAATAAACAAAGCCTCTCGTACAAAACAGACACAACATTTATCTATTCGAGATCTTTTCACTTCAAGGTGCCAATCTATGATTGATAACATCCTTCAGGACCATGCGCCATGCACACCACCCTCTTCACAACAGCTACATCATATCTAGTAGAAGTTGTCGGCTTCTTACAATAAGGGCACGTACAGATATATTTAAAAACTCATTTTTTTCCACATCTGTGACAATCTTTCAAATGGATCGTCAGTCAGCCAAATAATACAACAGCTGACTACTAAATGATACTTTTATTTTACATGATAAATGGTACGATAATGTGCTTGAATGTCGTTTCTTATAAGTATATTTATTGGCTTCCGATTCAAAACAAATGATTTTATTATATTGTTTTAAATATGCTGAACAACGGAATGTAAGCAATCAAGTCAAATTTCTCTTTCCTTAGAACAATTAAGTAATGTTATCTTATAGCCTTATGTTAAATAGTTTGTTTTTTTAAAATCTGTAGCTTATATAGAACTATGTAATTTTTCCCCGTGTAACGCCGAGGATTTGAGCTTAGATTTATACATATAATATATATATATATATATATATATATATATATATATATATATATATATATATATATATATATATATTCTGCATTTTCATTAAATATGCATTCATTTTAATGTATGTATTAGGTCAAAGTAGTCACTGAAGGTTTGAGAAATACCAATCTTTTTTTGCAAAAAGAATTGAACCTTCCACCGTTCCTACCTGTGAAATTTTACGATAAAAATCTTTTCTTTGGGTAAGTGATGCTCTGTGTAATAATAGTTCAAAACCATAAGTCGTGAATATAGTAATAGAGTTATTTAGTATAAGTAAACTCTTTTTTTACAATTTTTTTCTACAAATTTTATTAGCAAAATTATGTGTTGATAATTACTAGCGTTCTGATAAATTGTAACCCAAACTGTCTACATTTTGCAGTTTTCGCACTCATTAAGATATTCACGCGCATATATATATATATACAGAAAATATACATATACATATACATAAGGAAATGAAAAAAAGTCCTAATTACAAATAGTATATAGATAGTATAAATATAAATAGTAGACAGTGAATTCGTAGAGGTAAGATTGCATTAATTATATTAAAAGTATTAGATAGCTTTCAAGGATATATTTATATAACTTAATATATATATATGTATACATATATTAATTATCATCATCATCATCAACATATATAATTACCGTGAGTTTGTTTATATGTTTGTTTATATATATATATATATATTTATATATATGTTTGTTCGCTATAGGCTCCTAAGCCGTTTGACTATTCGGGCCAAAAATTAAATGTATAAATTGGAAACGTCCTCCAAAAGATAATTTTATTTTATCACTTATAATCATAAATGTGTTGATTTAAAAAATCCAAAATGTCATATCCATCTATGCAAATAAATATAACGGTACATAGCAAATGGCCATTTCCGTTCATTTACTATATTGAACGCGACATTCACTATGTTGAACGCGAGGGTCTTTCCGGGTTTTCCCAATTCTACTGTTGTTTTTTTAATGTGGCGAGACCTTTTTTAAAAGCTACGCACTGCAATTTGGCTTAGAGAGTTTCAATTGTTTACTTTAAACAAAATACTAGCGTATGACGTAATGTCTATAAAATTATTTTTTCATTATTGATGTTTGCATTATCCTTTTAAGTAAAAGTAACCAAATGTTTTAATTATTTACTGGATTTACGTTGTTATTGGAGAATATCCTTTAAAAGGCGACTTTACAAAAAAAAAAGTTAGGCTTATAAATGATTACTTTCAAATACCGGGTACCATAAGATTGACAGCAACAATATAAAATATAAACTAAATACCGAAAGAAACATTATCAATACTGTTTTATTGATACAATAAGCAGAACAAAAATTAAATACCGAAAAAATCTTTCTCACTTTAGTTTTTATTTCATTGAAATATTATTTTCTATTATTTAAAATATTTTTTTACCTTTTTTATTGTTTTGTATTTATGTTTTTTTTCTTTCAGATTGTATATTATTTTTAATTTAATATAATTAATAACAAGTCAAGTCAACACAACTGTTCGCTACATTTTAATATCGAATTTAAAAGTCTCTTTAAAAAACCCGGACTAGCCTTTCGGCTCTTGTGTCAAGGGCGTAACGCTTAGGATTGAGCAATCTCTGTCAAGGCCCCAGCCACCCAACGACACGCCCAAGGCGTGGCGTGCCGTGTAACGGGGAAGGTTCCCCTAAGGATCATTATCGTAGTGGCTCGCCCGTATACCTGCACTGTCACCCGGTAGCACAAATCCTATACTATAGGTACATGCATCCAGGCACCGGGTGGTTCTCGAGACGGGATTGCAGCGTCCATTGCTTCCTCCCCCTGTGCCCCATGCGTTCGCCCGCCAGTGTATTCTTAATGGGAATGTATCGGCGGTTTACACACTACGCCAGTCCTTGAGGCCACAATTCTTATGCATATGTCAGGTTCAGGTCGACCAGAAACAAAAAAAAAAAATAACAAAAACTAAATACCGAAAGAAACATTCTCAACACTGTTTTATTAATACAATAAGCAAGAACAAAAATTAAATACCGAAAAAATCGTTATCACTTTAGTTTGTATTGTATTGAAATATTATTTTCTACGCTTTTTTTATTATTTACCTTTTATTGTTTGGTATTGTGGTTTTTTTTTCTTTTAGATAGTATATTATTGTTAATTTAATAGGCTATTTTTAATAACAAGTCAAGTCAACACAACTGTTTGCTACGTTATAATATCAGACGCTTGACAGTAACAATTATTATGCATATGCCAGAGTCATAAACAATTAAAAAGAACAAAAACTAAATGCCGAAAAGAAACGTTCATTTTAATAGTCTCTTTTCTTTCTCTCTTAACATTAATATTAACTTAACTTAACTAATATTGTAATATTGTAGTCGTTCGTTTCTCCGTCATTTTGACGGGCATAACCACTAGTTAATCAATATATTTGTTGACCTTGAATTATACCGGCTGACATAAAGAATGATACATTAAATGTAAAATAGCTTAAATATATCAATAACTACAGTCATATTGTTATGAACTATTTTATTGTTATAATATATTTATTATGTTCTTTTAATTAAAAATGGCAGTAGCCAGTAAAGGGTTTCTGCCTGATAGTTTCTAATGAGATGGGGAGGAAATGAACACAACAATATTGAGTTAAATTCTGACCCCCCCCCCCCCCCCCCCCCCCCCCCACTAATGTTAAATTCAATTTTCTGGCTCGCTGTCAAGTCTAAAGTATTTCTCTATTGTCCTACTTTGTTGACCATTTCGAGGGGACCAATTAGAATAATTGTGAATGTATTACCCCCTTGGCGTCCAACTTACAATTAGCTTAGATCCATCGATGCCCTTGTACTGAGGTGACAAGCTTTCTTACAAGTTATTTATCCATTAGTTTATGCTTGAAAATAGTTAAGATGATTGAAGCGTACACTTTTTCTACACTACGTGTTCCTAAAGTGTTGTATGGAATTGTGAAATTTACTAAATGCAAGGGAGTTATACCTTAAATATTTAATGGAGTGATAGCCCTTAGAAAAAGTTTTATTAACTTGAAAAAATCCTAGAAAAAATCATGATTCCTAGAAAATCATTAGTGAAACGTATCAATATATACAGAGAGGGAGATATATGAATAGATATTTAGATAAATACACACACAAATATATATATTTAGTATTTTGCACTAGTGTTATAGTCTATGCCTGTACATATATCAAACTAAAGCCTGTAGTAATTTTTCCTGACATTGTTTAATATTACTTGTTTAAATGTTAAGGCGTGAGAACTCAAGATTCACACAGGTAAAATAAAGTCATTTAATAACCCTTACAGTCCCGGGCGCGTATATAGCGGAACTGAAGGCAGTATAGATAGAAGTAGGTCAATACGGGAAGGGTTAAGAGAAACGAACCGACCATGGAAAGCGACATGTAAGAATGGAAAGAAAAAAATGATTATTTGTATTTTCTATTTTCTTCTGCAAGTACAGTCCTGACCAACAGTCCGGCAATAGATGGGCGTATCACTTGACCGGCGACTACCCTTTCGCTGTGACGGTCAGTATGGAAACGGACATGTTCGTAGCGGAGACGTTCACAGCCGTCCCTGTGTCGAGCTGGGGGTCTCGTTACGTTATTACTACCCTGGAGTAAGTTTAGATTCTATATTCTTTTCAATAGACGTTATAACAGCTCTTCTCTAAACAGCTTGTTTATGATAAAATATGGTCATTAACTGTTTTAGACCCATTTCATTCCTGAGGCCGGTGACACTGCTTTTATAACGTTCTGTTGTCACAAAGAAGCCATAATTTTTGTAATTTCCTGAACTAGTCTCCCCGTTGTGTAAACATTGGGAAAACATTCCTGATTGTTTTATTGTCGATCTTTTAAACGTGTGTATGAGAGACACTATAAATACAATGCATTTCTTTGTTCTTGAAAATATGTCTTAGTTTTCTATTGACCCCTCAGCCGTTAGACCCGCTTAGACAAAACTGTAAATACTTACTGTAAATTTCTAATAGTTGATCTTTCATATGGATATTATTATGTTTTAATGTACTTCAAATAAATGTATTAATGGTAAAGAAAAAATGTGTTAAAAACTTTTCGAAATAATAATGCCCATCGGGGCCTACTTAGCCAGACTCTGGCCTAACTTCGACTCGCGCTGTGTTAACTATGAGCAGGAGGTTTAGACAGTGGAGCATACATCTTTGGGAATGCCCAGAACTCGTCGACATTTTGAAAGAATGGATCAGGTGACCAACTTTCCATTAATCTCTACGGAGACATAGGCGTAATTAGAAGTACGGCTTATTTATTATCTAAGGCGCTAAGAGATTAATATTCTCAGCCCTAGAACCAAACTGAATTCAAGTATGGTTTGACGATAATTGGTCTAAGTTGTTTATTAAGGGGAGGAATTCTCATGGGATTGATCTAAATGTAAAAAAAATGAATTTCTGTTATTATACTTCAACTATTCTTCGATCTAAAATATTTAGTTCGGAAATTATTTCAGTGTAAAAATTGCATTTTGAACATTATAATGTTTTTGTTAAAACATATTTACACTACAGTAATACAAAAAAAAAGAGTCTAATTCTATATTGCTATACATTAAATTAAAGGTTAACATCTTGGCTTTGTGTGGAAAAAAAAAGCTTACAAAAAAAACACTTAAAAATTAGATGAAGAAATTACATTTCCGAACATTTGACAATTTGTTTTTCTACACTCATCCGTTTATCGAGTTAAACATTGCTAAATGTAATTACATTCTATTGCTAAATTAAAAAAAAAACAGTTTGGCTTTTTGTTTGAGTAAAACATAATATTTACGAATACACAATGGCCGCCATCACCATGGAAATAATTGGTTTTTCATTGTTTTCACATTACTACATTTATAACGATGTCTTTGTCTGCTTTTGCTGCTCATGCTCTTGTTCTTCTTCCAAATCAAAATGCCCAACTTTAATCATGCACACAATGTGCCCTGGGGTCAACTTACTCAAACGTAAAACATTTTACTGGCTAATTTCCTTTTCAGTAAACATTCCTCTGTTGTGCTCATCAACGGAGAATTGAGAAATAAGCTGACCTTCACTTTAACATTTTACAAAAATCACACCACGCTATTGGTGAATGGATTAGAGCGCAAGAAAGGAGACGAATTCCAAATTGAACTTATGAGGTTGGTTTATTGTCATTTCTATGTTTTTAATAATAAACATCAGATCGCTGTTTGAGAAAAAATGTGTTAGATATGGAATCTATGTGTACACGTCAGAATAATTTTATTAAGAATAGGAGGGGGGGGGTCCACAGATTCTATCTAGATAGGGTTAAACAATAGTGTTTTAAGCATTGTGTTAATCACATAATCTTTAAGCCGTAAAAGTAAAAAAAAAGAACTTAAACGTTCAGTATCTCTAACAAACCATAGAGCCCTGGAAAACATACTAGTCTTCATGTGGATTAGAGCTCAAAACTTTTGCCATATTAGCCTTGTTAATATAATATAATATATTTGTGTTAGTTGTTTGTTGTTTTTTTCTTTACAATATTGGTGCATCTTTCTGTTTAAGTTTGTTTGTAATTCAACTGATTCAGAAATCTATCCTCGAAATGGAGACAAAATGATATACTGCTGAATAAGTTACTTACTATCAGTTTTTTATTAAAAACTTTGAAACACAGACAATTATTTGATGATTACGGCACTATAGGGCGTTTGCAATCACGTGACGAAAAACACGTGATTTTTGTTTACTTTGTGTAATAGTGGTGTACAAGTACAAGGCCGATGTATTAATAAAGTTTAATATAGGCTCGAGCTTTTTTAAAATGATGTTTTATGTTTTAAGTCTGATTAAGATTTAAGCTGTATTATGTCTGTTAAATAAAATAGGCTATTTTATTATTATCATAAACATAGATCATAGACGATGTGAGCCTATTAGTGACTTGACTAGATAGTCTATTCAACAACACTATCACTTGGCATCGTTGCTGCCCTACTTAGCCATTAGCCTAGCCTACGAAACGTTAAAAGTGTAGGCCTATAAAGTGAAATTGAAAGTGTAAATAGGTCTAGCCGGCCCTAGCCTATTCACATTAATCAATTAATCTACAATACTACTATTTACCTCCTTTTTTTTAGTAGGATAGCCAATATTCAGATGTGAATTTGGCATGATAAAGAAGTAGCCTACTTCACCATTTTTGAACACCAATAGTGGCTTCTATTTACACAAATACGTCACTAAAAAACCTAATCCACGCCCATTGAGAACGCTCTATTATAGTCGCATTCAAATATCTTACTTCACAAGCCCAAAAGAAAAACCTTCAATCTAAATGTCAAGCCATTGTCGTCTGCTCCTCTTAACAAGAGCATATCACTTAATATATTTTTATTAAAAAAGCTGCTGACCCATATATATAAGCTTATTTATATATTGGTCAGCAGCTATATATATATATATATATTTATATATATATATATATATATATTTGGCTATATAAAAAGTTATAGAAACACTAGAGGACAGAACGGCAAAGAGTAAAGTAGTAATAATACATACGTGATAAAATACTAATTTTTTAATCAAACCTATTGACAACCCGTTGCAAAACTCAGATAAGCATAAGTACAAATAAACATTTCTTATCTCTTATGCGAGTATAAATGCATATAAGAACTAACTCCTTCTACCCGAATGGCATTCGGGCATGGAATGAGTTGCCTGAACAAACCAGGAAAACCGGTAACATATCATTATTTAAAACAATAATAAAAATGCAAAACTAGTATGTTGCCAAGATCCACGGCCGGCTCGTCCATATTGGCAACCTAGGCGGCACAATTTGGAGGGGGGTGCATAATTGATTATTTTTTTTTGTGTGTTTAGAAATGTAAACTAAATTAAAGTTTAGTACTTCTGCGCTCTAATATCATAGGCAGACGAATTACTAGGTAATGAAAGGCGAAAGGCATTATATTTAACACTACTCAGCTACTCCCCGCTGAAGGCACTTTAAAGTGGGCGTAGAATTAGTTTTCGCATAGGGCGTCAAAAACCCTAGAGCCGGTCCTGCCAAGATCTTAAGCTGCGCACTTTACTCTCTTTTAAAGGACATGTCTAAAACTATCTCTACATTAATTTTCTTCATCGCCAGCGAAACTATAACTAGAATATTAATCAATGAATTCCTTCTATTTTGACTACAGATACCAAGCCTACTCAATCGACGATTGTGTGAAAAACGATGTTGGCACACTGACAGGTAAGTAAAATAACCAGACAGGCGTTTGTGTTGCTCTAGCAATTATACCAGACCACCGGAAGAGTTTAGGGAAGGTGTGAAATCAACTTCATAATTATACATGAGGAAGAGTTTAACTCTATTACGCAATAAAGTATAACTTTAGAATAACCATATACATATTAGACAAAATAAAATAAAAACTCCACCCCTCGTTGCTATAGCAAGCCTGAACTGTTAAGGGTCACGGCTATGACGATACTGTAATCATATTTGTTATAATATTTAAACAATGATTACTGTTATAAAAGTTCTTAGACCATGTACGGTAGCCAGAGGATGATTTGTTTAAAACTTTGAACCTTTTAGAACTAGTTTTTTTAACGGGTAAAACAGCTTTGATGAAGTTGTATCTATCAAGCAGTCAGTAATTCGTCTTAAACATCTAAAAAAATGTACAGATAATTGTAGATCTTATTATGTGTAGCCTCAACCCTTGTGTTTTTGCATTAAGTTCTTATGTGTTGATAAAGAAAGCATAACATTTTTTTAATACTTTTTCTTAACCTATATTGATGCTAATATTTAATGCGGGAAAAAAAAAACTATGCCTATCCGAATATATGTTACAATTAATTCTTAGACCATGGCTATGCAGAAAAATAATAAACACATGTATTTAATGTTTAGCTGGACTCTCTAAGACTACATATAGGCTTTTAACATATATATATTATATATATATAAGCTTATATATATATATATATATATATATATATATATATATATATATATATATATATATATATATATATATATATATATATATATATATATATATATTGTTACGAATGTAAGTTAAAGATGAATGACTGTCCAGTACATTAAACTTTTTTATAAGTGCGTATTAGATATTACAAGAGGCCAAGGGTTGACATTACAGTCCTTAGTGCATAATTAAATAAATAATTCGCCCAGCCCCGTGGAAATTGAGAGTTAGTTTCTAGATTCTTTATCGTAGTATCCTATAGCGCAGTGCAATTTAATTGCATATTAGGACCCTGTAGAACATTCGATGATCGTTTTCTTTGTAAAGCTCCTGCCTCATTAAAGTCAGTTCTAATGTTTGTAGAGATGAGTCACTATAGTTGTAGTTGTACATTTTAGGGGTTAGGTTAGGAAATTGTATGAAACTCTTATGTTCGCCTGTTTGATGCATTTATTCGAAGTTTATATTGAGTCTACAATTTAAATAAAAAAAAGGTTTATTCAACAACTGAAGTTGTTTAATCTATCATTGTTGAAAGAAAGGTGTTGAAAATAATTACACATAATATTACTGCGCAAACCTGTCAGTCAAGTAACCCTAGCCCTGACTCCAGACCAGCAGAATCTAGAAGTTTCTTATAAAGATACGACTATTATTTGAATCCGATTTAACGAGTCGTAGCAATATAAACGAACTCACTGTAATTATGTATATTGATTTTAAACTTTAAAGATTATATAATTAAAAAAAAAAACACATTGCGTATGCTAAGTATTTTTTCAGTTCATAACTGGGTAACATTTGTTATATTATTATGTAACATTATATGTTATACTATACTATTTAAATCCAGGCTCTAGTGTAGAGGGTATTCTTCCGTTTGGAGTTGTTAGCGGAAACTGCAATGGCTACGCCCAGATCGAGAAGTGCTCTTCCGAGCCAGACTCAGATGGGGTAGATGTGCTTACTGGCAGCACCGTTGCAGGTGAAGTGCACACTGATATTTTAAAGTTGTGACTAGTGAAGTCTCCACTTACTGCACGCTACGCTTACAGCTCATGACACACCACCTTTACTAATTATCACATGTATACGCAGTAAAAATATTTGTTGCAATGTTTTAATGAATTAATCAGACATAGCCCATGGGGAAGCCCCCACCCCCTCACCTTATTTTGTAAGCTTGCTCAGAATTAGGTATATATGTTTTAGAAAAAAATGTAATATAGTTTTAAAGATACCAGTGGATTCAAGGTTTAAGAACAATGTGACAAAGATGGTATTTTATAATGACTCTACATTGATACACTTCCCACCATCCTGTTAATGTCTGACTCGGTAAGCAGACGTTGTCACTGACATCATCCTCTACCGAATTACACAAGACAAGTATTCATGTTCACTTCTGTGCCGAGCAAACGAGCAAATATTCGGAAGGCAAATCGTAAACACGTAGGCCCTATGTAAAGCCTGTTTATAATAGTCGTGTTTGTTACATTCTCAATTATCAATTCTTTATTGTTTTTTATTTTTGTAAGTGACAAATAGCAAAATCGTGTTTCGGCAAATAAATAAATAATGATTTCACCTCACATATTTTGACATAATATAAGTAGGCTTTCGTGAAAGTGTCTGATAGTTGAGTAAATTGTCTGGATATTTTGGCTGCATTTTTTTTAATGTGTTTGCGTGTGTCTTCGTGTGTGTGGTGGTGGAAAAAAAACAAAGACAGGGTCTATATCTTTAGCCCATACACGTGTAAGGTAGAGGCCATGTTATAGCCATAATTCAATCGCGCTCTGGCTTCAATGTTCAAGGTGTGGATGCCTGGGAGAATATCAACATTTTCGTCACCCGTCAAACGTAGGTCACATATGGCGATCCAACGTTATGTCGCTAAGCCACAGAGGGCCATACTATTTACACAATAAATAACCCGATTTTCTAAATTACAACAATACTAACAAATTTAAGAAAAACTAAAATAAAATATAAATAAAATATGCTTATATGTGTTGTTCAATTATAACAGTGATAGTCTAGCCCAGGGGTCGGCAACCTTTTGTTAGCGGTGTGCCAAAGTAGAATTTCTAACTCACTCAGTGTGCCAACAACCAAATAGTCCACCTCTGCTATATTTATTATTTTTAACAATAATTATTAAATGTATGTAGCATGATTAAAAAAGGCGCTTTACTAAGTAGGCCTAACTGTACAAAAGTCAACACAGATTAGTGATAATAACAACAATTACGTAATGTAATGCTTGTCTATAGATTAGCCTACGCTTTTAAGCTGCTGTTGTTTTTTTAAAAGTTAAAACAAATAAATTTGATCTCTATTTATTTTGTGTGCTTTTGTAAAGAAGATAACAAACATTTAAATGCAATTTGTCTGTATCACTTAATGTGAGCCTTGCTTAATGCTTCAAGAGTTATTCGACTTTCTTATGGGATTAAAAAAGTGTTATTGTATGATAAAATCTTTTATGAAAAAATCTGCTTAAGAGTGTAAGTTGAGCCAATAGATGAAAGTAAAACAAATGCATCGTTTTTCAAACAAATAAACGGTTTAAGTATAGCTTATAGCTGATGACCTTTCTAAGCAGCGTTCTTCTAGATTTGTTCGCAATTCGGCAAATTTTGATGTCCATAAATCGGGATGTTTTAAATATATTTTACTGCATTTCAAAATAGACTTCAGCCAGAAAACTCGCTATGAGTGCTTCAATGTACTTCTTAAGCTCATCTAGGTGTAATGTATATAGATCTGAATGAGTTTTAACATAGGGGAAGTAGCCTACTATAATGTTTTAGTAATATCAGGGATACATATGTCCAATGTCCAGTTTCAATCCAAATTCTCTACAGTAAAAATGAGTAACCAAACAGTTCAAGAATTGTTTGATCCTGTCCTTGTAAACACAAGTTCAACATTTAAATGTGTCTGTCAAAAACATCAGGCATTCTTCATCATTCAATTACGAAAAATATTGTTTCATCAAGAAACATCTTAACTGCTTTTAGACACGAAACGAATATATTCAACACTTCACGTTGACTAAGCCAGTGAACTCTGCTGTACAACAGAAGATCTCCATATCCACTTTCAATTTCGTGTAATAAAGATTTGAATTGCCGGTCAATCAACGAAGAGTGTGAAACTATAAAGTTGACTATTTTAAAAACAGTTTCCATTACGGAGCGCAAATACAATAAAGAAATATTTGCACACAAACTTTCATGGTGTATAATGCAATGGAAGCTTAAAAGCAGCCTCCCAATGTGGTTTACAAGAAATTTGAATTTTTTTTTTGCTTGCCAACCATCGCAGCAAAGTTTTTGTCATTTTCGGCTATTTAATGGGCACCTATACTTATACCTTGATATATCGTCGCATAATAAAACATTTTGAATAAATGTAAACGTTTTCTATCAAAGCTACATAGGCCTACATATATGGTGAAATTATATAAATTTGAGGAATATCCTCTTGTTAAGATACATTTTAATTATCAAACCGGAAATCTGAAATCGATTAAGGTTGTTGTTTATTTTTTATTATTCGGGGTGGAGGGGGGTTCATTTCGGTGGCACACTATTTTTTTTTACGTTAAATTGAAGGATATACTTTATAATAAAATTTTATTGGAATCGCGTAAAACAATTCAGTTATTGGTTTGCAGATACTAACCACTTGCATTCGATATTTCTTAGCTTGCGATATAATACAAACAAAACCAAACAAATGTAGAATAGTCGGCACATTCTTTCGATGTAAGCACAGGAGACGCAAAGACTAGTTTTTATCCGCTGAAACTGAACGCTTTCGAACAGGCAGACGACAGAATTTTTTATTTGAAAAAGATCAGCGAGAGCTAATTTAAAAAAAAATGACATGGTAGACAGAAGCCATTAAAAAACACATTTTTTTCGGGGGTCCTCCAGGTGCCAATGAAAAGGGCTCCGCGTGCCAAGTCTGGCACGCGTGCCGTAGGTTGCGCCCCTTGGTCTAGCCATTTCAGAACAAAAAAAGCACACTTGTTTTTTTGAAATACAATTTTCAGTTCAATGTTTTTTTTTTTATTCTATAGAGATGCTTCTTCCTGTTGAGAGTCTCGGGAAATATTTCATAATGTTATGCATGACGTGTCATTTAAGTCGTGGATATATCATCATGGTGGCATCCGAGAGTTGGACTACAATAACATTTAGAGCAAACGCATATGGTCCCGAGACAGAACAAGATCTGAGGGAGAAGGGAGACTGGTACAGAGTATGTATATTTCAACTTCTTGACGCATCCTTTATGCTAAATAATAACAGAGAAAAAAATATGTCAAGACAATTTTTAGTCTGACCACGGTAGTCAAAGAAACTCGCTATTTTAATGGGGCAAATCCTTGGGGATGCTATCATCTCCAACCAAACGTGTACCCAGGTGGCGGATAGGGGAATGACCTTTAGATAAAAGGTGTAGGCGTGACTACTGAATGAACGGCCGTGGACCAACCGGTGACTACTGAATGAACGACCGTGGACCAACCGGTTTTCTGCCAAAGAGGTAATGGTAGGGTATCACGTAGTAAGGATACTCCTTAACCCATTAATGCCCAAGGGTATAATCCTAATGACATTTTCTGTGCTTTTGTGTGTGTGTGTGTGTGTGTGTGTGTGTTTGTGTGTGTGTGTGTGTGTTTGTGTGTGTGTGTGTGCGTGCGTGTGCGTGTGTGTGTGTGTGTGTGTGCGTGTGCGTGTGCGTGTGTGTGTGTGTGTGTGTTTTCTAGTTAGAGTGCAACAAAAAGTGGGTACATACATGTGTTTTGATTTGTTTTCGATTTTCTCGAAGGTTACAGGCGGATACTATGGGAGAGTGCAGGCACTATAGAGAGGTGCAATGGACATGAATGGGGTATGGGGTTTTCTAATGATATACTGTTACGTCCACAATCCCCTTGTAGCTAGAGTTGTGTAGATCTTGCTGATAATTATCGTTAGTCCTAGGGGAGACTTTAGTTATTAGTTTTTATGTTTCAGTATTACACGAACTTTTCTTATAGTCCTGGGCACAAACTCAGTATTTGTGTTCTAACAGTTCCTTTCCTTGACATTAGAGTAGTAGATAAATCTTATAGTATTGTAGACAACACAATAGAATAGTAACTTGACAAGGAAGCTTCAGTGTAAATGTTGTTGATAGTTTAATTCAGGTGATATATTCAATATATACAATATATGTATTATGTACAGTTATAATAAATAGTGCAAACTCAAGCGTCCTCAAAGGAACATATTTTGAAACTCTCTGTCTTTCAGACAAAACAAATCATTAAATACTATCCAAGTGGTGTAAAGGACAGACCCATTACCAGTAGGGGTGAAAATCATGGTATCATTACAAAACTCATAACAAAACGATAGGAACTTCCCCTATTAAATAATGAGTCGTTCCCAGAAACTCCGAGAACTCTAGGTCAACACTGAATACCAAGTTTACCAAGAATCTCTCGTCTTCTTACTAAACGTCAGGCAATCGGAAAGACTAAGCCCCGCCCACAAAATCGTGTGTAGAGGGAAGAATAAATATTGCGTGTTCCAATACTTGGAAAAACTATATACATGACAATACATTACATGCTTGCTATTGAATGTAATGGATAAGTTTGTTTGTATTGAAATAATAAAACCTAATAACAAGATAAATAGAGACATTTATTTGTTTTATGAATGTTATATCCCGATTTCTTTTATTGAAAACAACATAATATAACCGTAAAAACAATTGTTTGTTTCTTCTAAAATATTTTTAAAATTCTTAATTTTCCTTAGGCTTCTTTTTGAGGCTTGAAAAAACATTTTAATAAAAATTTAATATATATTTATCGAGTTTTATATTATTTTTTTTTTAGTATTTGTGTATGAGACATAGGCAAATCCATACAAAAAGGTTGAAACAATGTACAAGAAGATTAGCCTATATTTCAGGCATTTTTTTCTAGTATTGCGTATTTCTCAATAGTATCTCTACAGTTTTTCTCGTCGGCATTTAGCAAAACATTTTGTTACAGTGATGTCATCAGTAAAGTGTCCATTCATATCTAACCTGAACAGGTCACTGACACTAGAAAACTGTGGTGTACCGAGTAGTTGGTGGATTCTTTGGATTACCGTTCATCAAGCTGACAAGCAGACGCTATCGGATACTTTGCCATGATAGGCCGAAATATCAATAACTTTAGCAGCATGTCCTTTTCTGTGTTTCCGTGATTGTCCTACTGGCAGAACAGGGTCGCAGATTGTTGCAACAATTATTGTTCCATTGAAGGACCAGCAAGTTATGGTTGGTGTCCTGTTGAAAATTAATTGAACCTTGATACCTATAACAGCTAGACACATCTTGTAAGGGGATTTCTGTTTTATAGTCCCAGTGCCCTTTGCAGCAACGCAATGCAAGTGAGATAAAGGAGTTATCAAATGTCAAGTGGAAAGAAAGCTCAGCTAATTAGCAGATCAGGTCCAACACAACCGCTTAGTCCAAAGATTCCATACTCAGCAACACACATATAAGACTGGACACAATAAACAAGTGGTTGTCTTATTCCTTACTGTCACCATCATTACATAATTATCATCAAGTGGTGTTATACAAATAATAGCATTTATCATCTCCTCATCTCTTTCCAACATTGTTAACACATTGTTCATTGTATATCATTTTCATACACTGCAAAAGATAATTAATCGATATGATTTATCTAATTTATTTTCTTAATGATTTAAATGCTTTAACTATTCAGTTCGTAGCATAGTAAAAACATTACACTTTTTTAATTGGTAAAAAAATATGAAGACGTATATGCATATTTTGATACTATATTTAAAAATGACCCAGGACTCATTTTACACAAAATTTTGAATTTATTAAAAAATCAGTTATACCGACTTCCGTACCGGTTCGTGGGATTGCATCACATTTTGTACTCCCCCAATGAGGGAATGCATTTCTCTAAATAAAACACCGTACCCGTCTCGAGTCCAAGCACTCTCAAGCACTCTCAAGCACTCTCAAGCACTCTCAAGCACTCCCAAGCAGTGCAGTTATATTTCAATCTGAAGTTCAAAGGAACTTTTCTAGTCAAGTAACAATTGTATATTCATGGATTCACAATTAATTAAAGTATCATATTCATTTTGCCTTAATTAAGAAATAATTTTGTTTACTTACCTGTTTGAAGTAGAAGGAAATGTTTTGAGGCTGCTTTTTTAAAAGGCGAGCTACAAGAAACTAAGCAATAATAATTACTTTGAAGATGATAAATAGCAGTTAAAAATATTTTTAGAATAAAGAAAGGCATTATTTTAATTATTGTATGATAAAAAGACATTCTGCAATGTAAAAAGAAATGGAAGCGAAACATTGCAATCTATGAGAGTACAAATGTCAATTATTGTTTAATAAATGCTTCGTAAATCCAAGAAGATGACTGCAAAAAAAAAAAATCCGTACAGATAAGGCCATTAGCTAGGAAAATCAGTCATCTAGGAGACGTCCGAAGAAAAAAACACCGGCCTATCTAAGAACGGATAGAATGCATTGAGTGATAAGGAAAAAAAAATAATATTTCTTGTGTGTGAATTAAGTTAACACTTATACAATTCCTACATCATGATTGTATTGGTTCAATAATATATTGATGTAACTAAAACTATATTGTTACTTCATCATTTTCAAGTTTGTATTGCAATATTAGCTAAACTGTAATGAAACTAATAAAATGCTAGAAATCTTATAATACTCATTAAGCTAACAACAATTAATATAAAATAAAATAAGCACTAACACAGACTTTGCTGGTGTTTCCGTAACCGGCTTGTTTTTCCAGGACAGAGATGTAAACCCTTTGTAGAACCCCCAACCAGGAGGACCAGGCTACTAGCTTTATTCTGACACCCCCCCCCCCCCTTACCCGCGCAGAACTCTCAGCTTGGCTGAAACCTGACTGCAGTTAAATATTAAACATGTGTAGCTCTGGTGATTGTCGGGGAACACATTTTGCCAAACCGCGCTAAGGCCTTTGACTAGTACCGGTGTTGCAAGGACTGTATTACTTTTATATTAAGTCGGTGAGATCTATATAATTTATTTTTTTTTCAAATATCTCATTAAATGTATATTCTGAACATTGTGTTTGAATGTTTGCGAATGAAAATACTTATTGATGCAGTTACATTAATATATATCTTGAAGGAAAAGAAAGATCTTATATCAATCGAATCTGACAAACCGATTTATGTTATGTACGTTCGGTATCCTACCTGCATCTTGATCAATGAAGGTGGCCCAAGTATCATGATGCTGATTCCTGTAGAACTGTTTTATTTTATATACAAATGCATGTAAGTATTTTAAAATTATACTCATAACTAACTATACTTAAATTACATAGAATACAAATGCATGTAAGTATTTTAAAATTATACTAATAACTAACTATACTTAAATTACATAGAATACAAATGCATGTACGTATAAAAAATTATACTAATAACTAACTATACTTTAATTACATAGAATACAAATGCATGTAAGTATTATAAAATTATAATAATAACTAACTATACTTAAATTATATAGAATACAAATGCATGTAAGTATTTTAAAATTATACTAATAACTAACTATACTTAAATTACATAGAATACAAATGCATGTAAGTATTTTAAAATTATACTAATAACTAACTATACTTAAATTACATAGAATACAAATGCATGTAAGTATTTTAAAATTTTACTAATAACTAACTATACTTAAATTACATAGAATACAAATGCATGTAAGTATTTTAAAATTATACTAATAACTAACTATACTTAAATTACATAGAATACAAATGCATGTAAGTATTTTAAAATTATACTAATAACTAACTATACTTAAATTACATAGAATACACAAGCATGTAAGTATTTTAAAATTATACCAATAACTAACTATACTTAAATTACATAGAATACAAATGCATGTAAGTATTTTAAAATTATACTAATAACTAACTATACTTAAATTACATAGAATACAAATGCATGTACGTATAAAAAATTATACTAATAACAAACTATACTTAAATTACATAGAATACAAATGTCCATTAAATTGTTGTCTAAACCAACAAAGAACTTCAAAACACGTTTGAAATAGCGGACTACTCGTATAAATATGGGTAATTTATTTTCCTATTAAATCAGAATTATACTTGTAATCGGATAATACAAAATAATAATAATAATAATATTAATATTTGTATAGCGCTGCCCACAAACATAATGTAAGCTCAGAGCGCGTTTAACATACAACTAAGAATAGAGCGTTCTCGGTGGGCGTGGCATAGATTTTTAGTGACGTATTTGTCTAAATATAAGAACCCACTTGAGGTACAAACATAAATTGGTGAAAGTGAAGTACTTCTTTATCATGCAAAATTCACATCTGAATATTGGCTATCCTACTAAAAAAAGGAGTAAATAGTAGTACTGTAGATTAATTGATTAATGTGATTAGGCTAGGGCCGGCTAGACCTATTTACACTTTCAATTTCACTTTATAGGCCTACACTTTTAATGTTTCGTAGGCTAGGCTACTATGTCAAGTGATAGTGTTGGTGAATAGGCTATCTAGTAAAGTCACTATTAGGCTCACATCTTCTATGATCTATGTCTATGATAATAATAAAATAGCCTATTTTATTTAACATATATAAACAGCGTAAATCTTAATAAGACTTAAAACACAACACATCATTTAAAAAAAGCTCGAGCCTATAAGAAACTTTATTAATACAGCGGCCATTATTACTTGTACACCATTACAGAAAGTAAACACAAATCACTTGCTTTTTGTCACGTGATTGCAAACGCCCTATACGGATATAACAGAAATATAGTAATATTTAACCTACATTAGGGACTGGCAAACTACGGTTTGCGTGCCCCACTTGGCAAGCATAGCGAAATAGCACTTTGGGGACCCACACGAAGGAAAATCACGTTTTCTTCTTAAGTAACTGATTACCGGGGCCATTTGACTTTTACACTGAATGAATTATAATTCTCACTATGGCCACACTTTCGCCAAGAGTGTTTCTATCCTTTACCCACAAGTATAACTTTTGTATATATTTTAACTCAATGCTTTTTGTTTCTAGGGTTCCGGATACGACAATGAGACATTATATCGTTTTGGTTATCAATGTACACTTCAGAGACAGTGTGCAAGCTATGTACTTTGAAGGTGAAGACCCCATATTTGGGTAAGTATCTGGGTATTTAATAAAATCACTTGATAATGGCTAGATATTGCCGAATTTACAATATGGTCAACGATTTTGATTTGTTCAAAAAAAAATGTGTGATATTACCGGCTCCTGAGGCCACGACATAAATTTGGAAATGTAATTGGGGGGGGGGGGGGCAAGAGGGGGAGGGCAAACCCTGACCTTGACTGAGATATGCCGCATACTGTAGGATATGGTTTCCACAGGCACACACACTACATTTTTTAGCCTCTGTGGAATTCCCACGGATTATATTAGAGGCAGAATAGTAGTATACCTGCATTGTCGACCGCTAACATACATTACAGACTAAAGGTCTGGTCTTCCGGGCACCGGGTTTCGGCGAGACTGACTGATGTGCTCATTTGGTACTCCGCATGAATTCTCGGTGGCTTTGGACAGATTTGAATGCTTAAACGGAATAGCCTAATTCCGTGGTGGTCTACGAGTTTATAGCCACGTGATCTTTGGGATCTAATTTCCCATAACTCATTTTAACAACAGACGTTATTTCCTTTTGTTTAAATAACAATAAAATTCTAAGTGGTTTAAACTATTCCTTTCCTTGAATTCCACTTAGCCTTACGCATTTCTTAATGTCTAATTTTAGTCTGACAACACATCATTCATTGGATTTAAGATTCCGTGACTCCATCAGGGATTTCTACTTTTTAGAGTATGAAGTAAAAAGAGGTGTGAGTTTCATTCTGTACTCACTCACATCAAGGTTCGGGTGTTACGTTCATGGTATCAGCCCATACGCCACATACATGCATCCAGCCGGCTTTATCTCCTCCAACATCAATCCCAAGGTAGGCTAAATCTTTTGGAGAATTCTCTTTTTTTATAATGACACACATTATAATTATTTACGAAAAGGAATGTATTTAAAGGAATTGTGTATTTATTGTGGGATTTACATAAATATATTCGTTGGAATGATGTTGAACGACATATAATATGGTATTCTTTGTTTATAAACAAAAGTTATATATAATTTGTATAATTATTCCTTTAGAATTTTTTCTTGTGGTGCTTTATTGTCCCTTTTTGTACAAAGAAGCATTTGATACAAAATATATATTATATTATGACTAAAATAAAATCATAGCCCTAAATAAATATTTGTTTCTTATTGATTTTTTTTTTCTATTATTGCATTACTAAACATTTTATAAATAACTAAGACAGAACATATATTGGACTGTGTAAACTGCGTATTTTAAAGTGTAAACATTATTTTTTTAACATTTTAAAAACTTGCGAAGTTTTGCAAGAATTCGGAGAAGAGCATGAAAAAAGAAGATTTTTTGGACAACGATTGTGATGGCAAGGTAGACGAGGAGATAGCCAATGGGAAAGGTTAGTAATAGACTTTCATATAATTAACACAGCATCAGCAACAACAACAATCAAACAGCAACAACTGCTTGCTTTTTCACTATTGTTTCATTTTTTTTTTCTAAAATTAATATATATATATATCTTAACTCTGCGAAACGTTGTGGTGAAAGAAACTTTGGAAGTCCAATTGATCACATTACCAACATTTTACTGACCTGAAACTTTGGCACACAGACTAGATGTCGAAGACAGCACACCCAATCAAATTTAGAACACCAGTGACAAACCTCCCATTGTTCCCTCCCACCTGTCTTTTGTAATTTTTTTTAAGATACAAATTGAGAAAATTGAAAAAAAGTTAATAAAATTTTGATATTTCTGGCTGCATATTTGTATTGAGTAATTGATGTCATAACATTCTGCGTTTTCTCTGTATCTCTACTGTTATCATTGTATAATTTAATAAAGTAGTATACAAGTAAATAACAAAGACAGACAACTTTAAAATAGCTATGGTATTAAACGATTTTTATGAATTATCTCCCTTATGTGTTAACACTGAGTTTGTTGTTTTGTTTTTTTTCCGCTATGTAATGGTCTACATAATTCATTTGATATACTGTATTTTTTTTGCAAGATTATTTATTGTTTTTAGTTGTCAGTTCTTGTTTTTAAGACAAGTAGAAATTGTCTTTAGTTGATCCTGTCTTATCTTTTGAAGGCGCTCCTTTTATAGAGAAGAATATTGCGTCCTACGCGTATCCGTGGTCTGAGTCTCCTCCTGCATTTGTATTATTAATTAAGTGATGTTATTTAACTGATTTTCCTGGTTTGTTCGGGCAACCCATTCCATGTCCAGATATCTCTCGTGAACAAAGAGCATTTGCATATGCATTTTAATTTGTTCTCGGATAATAGCTAAGGAAATTGTTTTTTTGTCGTTTTGTTTACCTGAGCATTGTAACATATTGTTATTGTGTTGTATTTCTAAATTAGAAATTAATATGTATGTATTATTTTAACTATACGCTTTCTCCTTCTGTCATCTAGTGTTTCTAGTTTTAGTAATTCAACTATTTGTGTTACTCTATTACTTGGGCTACTCCATAACTATATTTTTGCTTAAATTGTTGTACTCTATAATTTGATTTGTATGTAGTTTTTAAGCCTACAAATATAAATGTTTTATTATTGTTGTTTTTTTTTAACATATATTTCAACATGAGCTATTACAACATTTATAAAAACTATGCATAATAAAACGTAAAGCTTTGTGACTAGGGCGTATATGTAATTCTGTAGACAGGATTGGCGAGGTGAATTAGTGAGGGAAAAAAAGAGTCTAATTTGCACTTAGCAAAAGTGTTGGGTAGCGAAAAATAAATGTTGATTGAAACGGAGTGTGATGAGGGTATGTCCCCTAAAAAGTCCAAATTCAGTATAGTATCACACTCTTTTGCAATAATGTCATTAAACTAAATAACTATAAATTAATCTGTCGAATCTGTCGAAATAAAAAAATGTGGGTTATAAATGTCGTAAACGGAAAGAGACGTCATGAGTTTAAATGTGTTTTCAACTTTCAACAGATGACGATGTGTCCTATCCTCAAGAACCAAATCCAATTGATGAAGACCTTGGGTTCTATTTTGGTAAGGAGACATTGTTAATTGCATTGCAATAGTGTTACCTTGATCTTACCTTATTCATAGCTTATGTTGGCAATTAGTATACATGCCTGTACGTATACATTATATATAGCTTCATTCTCGCTATTGATTCATTAAAAATGATACGATGAAAAGTATTATAAGTAAGACGACATTTTATTCTCTACATAATAATATATTCATTTTTTCAATCTATGTGTACAGGCATACCATATGTCAGCAATCTAGAGATCATACAACGATCAGTTTTTTTTTCACTTCCATCCATTCTTCCACACCGTATCAATCCTCGTTCGTTCCCATTCACGCATAGCTGAGTTGAATAATACACGCACTCCTGCATTTACAGGGACTTTACCACTTTCGTTTCTCATACGGAACACTCACACCCGCACATGTTTTACCCCTTCACTCATACAACATTTCGTCTCTACCCTTCCTCCTTACATCCATGTAACATACATGTCTGACCAGTACAGAGCTCGCGCGGCGAATGTCTTAGCGTCCCATTTACTTCATTCATATATATACAAGATCACTACCACTGTCGCTTCTCATACGTAACACACACTCACATAATTAAACGCATGTGTTCCACTTACCCGTTCAACTAAAGAGCTAGTAGAATGTCTAAAATTCTATGTGAATCGGGTTGATAATTATATTATAATAAGATCTAAAACGTATATATTTGTATATGTATATTTTATATTTTACTCATTGTGTTTAAATGATGTTTATCTAAGTTTAAATAATATTCGTTACTATATATACATCTTTTTTCTTTATAATTTATAGAGAAGGGTGACACGATCAATGCCTTTTTGTCAAGTAAGTTATTAAATACCAAAAATATATTACTACAACCTTTACATTATTTTGTATATATAGAAAGCAGCAGACTGTACAATAAGATCATAATATTAATTAGTTATTAAAATAATTATAAACACTCTAATTAAATTGATTTAAAATATGACGCACATTTCGTAAGATGCAAAATTGAAACAATCAATTTCTACAAAAATCTTTTTGTGTACTATTAACAATATTGAAACTTTAGGCTACCACTTTCGAGTCAAATAACGTATTGCCTTTTTTATACATATTTTGTTATAGGAAAAAATTACTAGTTAGTGTGAGTTACTAAAATGTAACTTTATCTTTATCGAAAGATGTTCCAGGAAATATGCGTCAAGAGAACCTGATCACGTTTCACAAGGGTTACGACACGCATGCCCCTGAATACTCAACAAGCACTAAGAAAACCAGGACCACAGAATTTAATTTGGAAACGCATGCACCTGAAGTTGAGTAAACACCTCTAAATATTACATATTTTTTTTGGTGGTTTTATATTCTCTCGTAGTAGTTTACTAAACTGTTGTTGTTTTATTTTAAATCTTGGTTTATCTTTTATCCGTTTACCATTTCTCATAGTATGACCTTTTATGACATATCGGTAGTACAAAAAACACCTAAACTTATGGCTTGTATATACATTTTTAATGTGATCTCTATAATCAAAAACGTTCGGTTTGTGAGGGATATACTGATACGGGTGAATAGCTAGCACATCACGATTGTCTGACCTAAACTTTATGTTTTCTTTATCGCATTACATGTTTACGTTCTTAAAACACATTGTTTCTAACGGAACATAATATGACCTCCAATACATTTCTCCAGCCCACTCGATTGTCGGCAGCCTTTATTGGTTTACCACACGATAGGTTGCATCTTTTCATTTCATCATCGCAGGACGATCGTATCTCATCTCCTTCCATGAGTGCACCATTGCAAAGCCTGTCAAGTGATGTCAAGTAGGGGTTTTCGTAGGGTGTCCACTGCTATTTTCATGTGTCGATCTGATGTTCAAAGTCGTTTTTTTTCTGAACATTTTCTGTCCTCTAAATCTTTTTTATGTTACGTTAGCAGACGTTAGCAGACGTTAGCAGACGTTAGCAGATGTTTAAAGATTGTTGATTCGAGTGTTGATGACCCTACAGGTATCTGAACCACAAAGAAGCATCGCAATTGCTTTTTGTGTTGAAGATTCGTAACTTGTTTTGGGCACACAATTCTGTTGATATCCAGATTGGGTCTTAAGGGGCCGAACGCATGTCTCACTTTTTCTATGCAGGCTTCTTATATCTTATAAGTTTACAGACCTTCCTTCTAGGTAGAAGAATATTACGTCCATTAGGTCCAAAACTATTGCAGGGCAACAGGGATCCGTCGGTGACAGGGATAGTACCCGCGACCTGTCAGTTGGTTTATGGTTGACAGTCCGGTAAACTAACCGCTGGACCAGCCGGATTGATTCGATAGAGCCAATCAACCACTGAAATGAAGTTCGATTGAAGAACATGCATCCTCAACATTCTTAACAAAGCCGTTTAGGATTACATATAAGGATGTCTCTTACGAAATATGATGAATTAAATAATGAGAATTTAAGAGATTCTATAGTGGTAAACAACTAACCAGTTAGTATCTCTAGACCAGGTGTGTTAAGCTCGGATGAAGGCATGTGCCATTTTAACACTTAAGAGATGCGTCAAGGGCCGCACCCCCCCCCCCCCCCCGCAACATATACATTTGTAAAAAGAAGAGGGACCTAACCAAAATAGTCATACAAATAGACAACAAGCTACGGGTGGACTTCAAACTTTATCCATTGTGTGACAGAGGCTAAAAACTACAAGCACCTGATCACATATACCCATAATATACAACTAAAACCTTTACATAATTTCGTATAGATATAAAGCAGCAGACTGTACAAAAAGTTCAAAATATTAATTTGTTAGCTTAACTTTAAAATAATTCTAAATACTCTACGTAAATTGATTTACAATATGACGCACATTTCGTAAGATGCAAAATTAAAAAATCAATTGCTATAAAATCATGTTTGTATACTACATAGTATTTTGAAACTTGTACGCCAACATTATCAAGCCATATAACTTATTGCCTTATTAAAAACAGTGTATTATAGGAACCAATGCCTAGTTAACGTGGATCTTGATTCAACTAAAATGTAACTTTATCCGTATCGTATGCGTCAATAAAGCCTGAGCACGTTTAGCAAGTAATACCTCTAGTGCTATTTTTTAAAATAGATAGTGCTCTTCGTTTTATAAGCCATCTAACATTTTAGTTTTATAAATTCATTACAGCTAACAAATTACAGTTAATCTGAAATTGGCTTGCTATATAAACTTGAAAATGATGAAGCAATAATATTGCTTTTAATATTACATCATAATGTATTGGACCAATACAAACACATATACTTATTTTGATGATGAAGGAATTGTAGAAGTATTTACTTTAATTCACATTAAATGAAAGAATTTAATTGTTAAATATCTACTCAATGATAATAATGCTTTTTAAACATTCTTCCATTTTTGTATGCCGAGACTGAATCCTCGGGGCGGAAATAGTTACTTAGCAGACGACTACTAAGACATTCTATTTTTTTCACAAAAGATTGAGTCAGTGACATATATAGTTTTTTAACTGGCAATAACTAATAATGAATGTAAACATACCGATGAAACGAATACATAGGTTTCAATATATTTACCTAATAGCCTACCTTTAAATAACTAATTTGATTATTATTCTTAGGAGAGGCAATAACCACACGTGCCCATGTGTTCCCAACAAGCGCCAAGAAGTCCAGGACCACGGAATATAATTTGGAAAATGATAAAACGGAAAGTGAGTAAACACCTTGAAATATTACTGATGTGTTGGTGGTTTTACATTCTCCCGTAGTCGTTTACAAAACTATTGTTTTTTTTTTTTAATTTTGGTTTATATTTTATCCGTTTACTAATTCTCATATTTCGACCTTTTATGACCTATCAGGACTATCAAAACCTAAACTTATAACTGGTATATGCATGCTGTCACGTATGTTTTATTATTAGTCTTGATTTGTATGAGTATCAAATGATCTCGAACATTGATCATATGCTCTTGTTTATTTTTGCGTATGACGTCGTTGTTCGGAGGGAAGTGCGTAATAATTTCTTGTGTTGATAGTCTGTTTTTCAATGTCTTCGTTTTTGAGAGAGAAAGCTGGGTGTATCTATATCTATATTTGACTTATTAATGTTTCAAAGTTGTATTTTCATTAAACTTATTTTTTTAATGAAGGCGTCATGTTCTAATTCAAGATATTTACTGAGACCATACGAATTGTTACTTTTTAAGGAAAGTTACTGTTAGTGCTTATTTTCTATGATATTAATTATTGGTAACGTTCCATAAGCTTTCTAACATATCAATTTCATAAATTATAGACCTAGTTCAGCTGATCTTTCAATCAAAACATGAACATGATGAAGTAACCATATTGATTTACTTACATCAATATTTTATTGAATCAATACAAACACATAGATGTATAGATATTTTGATGATGAAGAAATTGTGTGAAGAAATGCTTACTTAATTCACATTCAAGTAAAGAAGTTAATTGTATATTTATTATCACTTAATGCATACAAACAACCGTTTTTAAGCCTAGTTGGGGTCTATGTCTCACCGGAAATAGCCCTAGCAGCCGACTAACAATATATTTTTTTTTCTCACAAATGATTTGGTCACTCAAATATATAGTTTTAAACTGGTAACAACTTTTAACGATTATGAACACTTACAATCAAACCAATACAAATGTTTCAATATAACTCCCTTAAACTAAAATGTAACTTTATACATGTCAGTAGTTGTTCCAGACAATATGCGTCAACAAAGACTCAGCACGTTTAACAAGTATTATGTCACGCCTGCTGTTAGTGCTTAATTATTTTATTTAAAAAATAGATAGTGTTCTTTGTTTTATAAACTATCTAACGTTTTAGTTTAAAAAATTGCAGTTCAGCTGATTTTGGCTTGTTATATAAACTTGAAAATGATGTAGTAACAATTGTGCTTGTAGTTAGGCCTATATTAAACATTTATTGAACCAATACAAACACAAATTAAACCAATTTAGACTCATATACATATTTTGATGATGAATGAATTGCAAAAGTATTTACTTCTATTCACATTTAATGAAAGATGTAGGCCTAATTGTTTAATATCTAATCAATGATAAGAATTCTATTTTAACGTCCTTCCATTCGTTATGCCTATATGAAAGCCTCTGGGCGGAAATAGTTAATTAGCAGACGACCTCTAAAACTTCTTTTTTTTTCACAAAAGATTGAGTCCCTGATATATATAGTTTTTTTTTAACTGGCAATAACTAATAATGAATGTAACATATCAATGAAACTAATAGATAGATTTCAATATAAATACCTAATACATTTAAATAACTTAGTTGATTATTATTCTTAGGACAGGCAATATCCACACCTGCCCATGTGTTCTCAACAAGGGTTAAGAAGACCATGGCCACAGAACATAATTCGGAGAAATATACAACAGAAGGTGAATAAACACACTGAAATCTTACATAATGTGTTGCTGGTTTTATATTCTCACGTAGTTGTTTACTAAATTATTGTTGTTTTATTTTAAATTGTGGTTTATATTTTATTTGTTTACCCATTCTCATAGTATGACCTTGTATGACTTATTGGTAATAGAAAGCGGCAAAAGTAACACCTAAACTTATGGCTGGTATATAAATGTGATCTTTATCATCATAAAATGTTGGATTTCTACGGAATATACTGTTAGGGGTGCCTGTACAAAATGTTCAAAATATGACGCACATTTCGTAAGATAGAAATGAAAAGGTCAATTTCTATTTATATAAATTTCTTTACTTTAAAGAACTTTGAAACTTGACGTCTATCACTTTCAAGTCAAATAAATTATTGTCTTATTATATTTATGTGAATTATAATAAACAATGACTAGTTAGTGTGGGTCTTGATTAAACCAAAAATGTAACTTTATCCTTAGCGGTAGTTGTCCCAGACAATATGAGTCAACATGTGCAGGTGTTCTCAACACAACAAATTATCTCATCAAGCACTAAGAAGACAGCAACCACGGAATATATTTTGCAAAAAGATAAATCGGAAGGTGAGTAAACACCCTGAAATATTACACTATTTTTTAGGTGACTTTATATTCTCACGTAGTCGTTTAAAAATTTTTTTTTATTTATTTTTGTCTATATTTTATATCCTTTTACCAATTCTAATATAATGAACCTTTATGACCTATCTGTAATTGAAATCGGGACAAGTAACAATTAAATTTACGTCTGGTATATAAATGTGATGTCTATTATCAAAAAAAGGGTTCGATTTGTGCAGAATATACTTTTACGTGTGAAATGCTAGTACATCATGATTGTCTGATCTAAACTTGATATTTTCTTTATTGCTGTACTAGCATTTTTCCATAAATCATTTTGTTTCTATTGGTACATATTATGACCTTCAGAACAATCCTCAAGCTCACTCGATTTTAAGAAGCATTTATTGGTTTACCACATGAAAGGTTGCAGCTTTTCATTTCATCGTTGCAGGGGTGTATCTTATCTCCTTCCTCGCAAAGCCTGTCGGGTAATGTCCTGTAAGGGTTTTCGTAGGGTGTATTCAGCCCACCGCTATTTTCATAATGTTGATCTGATGTTCAAAGTTGGTTTTGCTGACATTTTCTTTCTACTAAATCTTTCGTATGTTGCGAAGGTAGCCTTTGACAAAAAATTGGAGCTTGTTGATAAGAATGTTGGTGACTCTCCAGGCCTCTGAGCCACATAGAAGCAAAGCATTTACGTTTGTATTGAATATTCGTAACTTGTTTTGGACATACAATTCTGTTGACCTCCAGATTGGTCTGAAGGTGTTAAAAGCATGCCTCGCTTTCTCTATGCCAGCTTCGATTTGTTCTAAAGATTTAGCAATTTATAAAAAACCTATGACACATGTCATTAAAAAAAGTGTATATAATGTAAAAGTAGACTACAACATAGCCACTTCCTCTAAGTTTAGCTTGATTGCAATACATACATTTGTATTTTAAATTATGCTAATAGTCGATTATCCTTTTTTGTGTTCTAATCGCCGCCCTAATATTTATCAGATATCGGTGATAACTTATGTACAGAAGTATATAAATATATAGGCATCAATATAAACAATTACTTGAGTTTGTTTATTTATATGTTTGTAAATGTTTAAGTTTGTGCTCTATAGGCTCCTTAGCCGTTTGACTTATCGTGTCAAAAGTTAAATGTATACATTGTAAACGTCATCCAAAATATTGTTTACTTCGATAATTTCTTTCTCCCTTAACCGAAACACATTGTAGTCATTCTTTACTCCACTAGTATATATATATTGTTACGTCCACAATCCCCTTGTGGCCAGAGCTGTGTAGATCTTGCTGATAATTCTCGTTAGTCCTAGGGGAGACTTTAATTATTAGTATTTATGTTTCAGTATTACACGAACTCTTCTTATAGTCCTGGGCACAAATTCAGTATTTGTATTCCAACATTTCCTTTCTTGTACATTAGAGTAGTAGATAAATCTTATTGTAATGTATACAACATAATAGAATAGTAACTTGACAAGGAAGCTTCAGTGTAACTGTTGTTGATAGTTTATTTCAGGTGGTATGTTCAATATATACAATATATCTATTATGTACAGTTAGAATAAAATAGTGCAAACACAAACGTTTTCAAAGGAACATATTTTGAAACTCTCTGTCTTTCAGACAAAACAAATCATTAAATACTATCCGAGTGGTGCAAGGGATAGACCCATTACCAGTAGGGGTGAAAATCATGGTATCATTACAAAACTCATAACAAAAACGATAGGAACTTCCCCTATTAAATAATGAGTCGTTCCCAGACTCTGAGAATTTGAGATCAACACAGAATCCCAACATTACCTAGAACCTTTTGTTTTCCTACTAAACGTCCTAATATTGTGTGTAGTAAGAAAAGAGAGAGAGAGAGGAATAAACATTGCGTGTTCCAATTCTTGGAAAAACAATATACATGACAATATATATATATATATATATATATATATATATATATATATATATATATTGTTACGACCACAATCCCCTAGTGGTATGATTAGCGTAAATTTTAAGCATATACTTTAGTTAATATTATTTATACTTCAGCATTACGCGTAATCCATATTGTCCTGGGAACAAACTCAGGATTTGCGCTCTAACAGTTCCATTCCTTGACGCTGTAGTTGTAAATAAATATAATATGGTATTGTATATAATGAAATAGTAACTTGACACAGAAGCTTCAGTGTAAATGGTTCAATCAGGAAGATATTTATTTCAGATAACAAATCCACTACTTGTAAGTATATGCAATAGGATCCTATATTCAATAACAGTAAAACAGAGACAACACAAGCGTCAACCAACAGACTCAAGGGAAATTCTCTAGCTAACTGCCTGAAAGACGACGCTATCGCCAAAATATTCGCGGGGAAGAGCGGGGAACAGACCTATTATGAGAGGGGTAAAAAGAATGGTACCATTTGCAAAACTCATAATAAAGACGATAGTTTTAACATGTACTCCCCTGTACGTAAAATAACAACCTATTCCTAGCTATTCCTAGAATTTGCAGTCGATACAAGAGTGGATTTCTAGAATTTTGCAGTCGTCACTAAAGTAGACAAACATGACAACCATAAAAGGAAATAGTCCAAACTTAGTACCTCCCACAAAACTCGCGTTGAAAGAGAGCTCTGGGCGCTATTAATATGTAACTATATATATCATTGTATTAATGATCTCGAAAGATCAGTGTTGTATGTTAACAATGTATATCTATCTATACAGGGCCAGGTATAGGTTACTATTTGTTGTTAGCTATGCTGCTTGTAGTAATCATAGGTGTCCCGATCTATGTATTTATCACGATACAAAAGTAAGTAGCATTTACGTTTAAATTTAAATAGTGCGTCATTCGTATAACTAATCACTGATTCTGTGACGATGTGTTATAATTGAAGCAATTATCTATGACAAGTGTTCACTATATTATTATATAAACTCTATATATTTTAAAATGCTCCATGACAAATGTTCACTATGTTATTATACAAACTCTTTCTATCTAACAGCAAGAAGTCTAAGCTGTCCATTGTGTCTCAGAAATCAATCGAATCGTTTGGAGAATCAGATGTGCAGCCTGCAGATCGTAAACCCATCAATGCAGCATTATCCATGGGATCCATCGGGCAATCTGTATAAAATTGATCATACTTTGACTAGTAATTTTTTTTAAAAACAAACGAACATATTTTAAGTTATTAAATAATGTATCGCAAATATTAATGTGTTACGAATTATTTGTTGAGGTTTTACCGCGATCATTTAGGTAATTATTACATCAGTGGATTCAGGACTTTCTTATAGGCAGAGAACAAACAGTGATAATAAATGTCTCTAGGTCATCACCAATAACTGTAAACTCAAGAGTTCCACAAGGAACTGTTCTAGGACCCCTACTATTTCTAATTTATATCGATGATCTGCCAAATTGCATCAACACAGGAACAAAAGTAAGATTATTTGCAGATGATTGCATAATTTATAGAATAATAAAGGCAGGAAAAGATAGTGAACTTCTACAAAAAGACCTAGATGAACTACAAAAATGGGAATCAAACTGGAGTATGTCTTGTCACCCAGAAAAATGCCAACTAATAAGGGTATCAAAGAAAAATAAAAAAATATTAGCAAACTACTTCATTCATGGTAAAGAACTAACTCAAACTAACAATGCTAAGTATCTAGGAGCAATAATAAATGACAAGTTATCTTGGAACCCTCATATTGATGAAGTAATTAAAAAATCAAACAAAACATTAGGATTCATAAAAAGAAACTTTTACAAATGTAATAAGAATATAAAACTAGCATGCTATCTCACATTAGTTAGACCTGTACTAGAATATACAGCCTCTGTATGGGACCCATCAACCAGTGAATATTCGCAATTAACAAGAGTAACACCATTAGTCAAATCACTAAACCTAGAAATACAAGAGGACAGAAGGGCAAAGAGTAAAGTAGTCATAATACACAAGGCATTAAACTCTAATTTAGAAATACAACCCAATAACAACCTGTTGCAAAGCTCAGATAAACATAACGACAAAAACACTTTCCTTGTCCCTTATGCGAGAACAAATGCATATAAGTACTTTTTCTTCCCAAGTGGCATTCGGGCATGGAATGGGTTGCCTGAACAAACCAGGAAAACCAGTAACTTAACATCATTTAAAATATTAATAAAAATGCAAGACTAGCCTCGGACCACGGATGAGCGTAGGACGCAATAATCTACTTTATAGAAGGAGCGTCTGTGATGTATAAGATAATATAAGATTAAAGAATACGGAGTACTTATTGTACTATGTCAAGGAAGAGAGTATGGGCTATATAACATGACTTAATTCTTCTTTTCCTTCTTCATTATACTCGAGGAAAAAGTCAACACTGTAAGGATAAGTTGATTGCGAATGCTCTTGGATAAAAAATTTGCATTACTTCTCATAATATTTATAACGTACAACACGAATTTTAAGCTTAAACCGACGACTAATTTTCATTTGATTGTCTAACCCTTCTGAGATGAATTGAAAGTCGGCACCGAAAGGGGCACTGATGCAAGATTGAGATAAGTGGGCCTGTTTCTCTTGCAAAGATGCAATGTCACGGTATCATTTAATGCTGGCGTCCATTTTAAGGACATTTTTTAGAATCTAAATATTTCTTAATAAAATATTTTTTTTACAAACTTTAGTGTGTGAATTACACTTTGCCCTATAACATAAGTATAAACAAGAAAAAATAATACCTCAGCAAGATATGGGCTAAGGAGTACATTTGGACATTTCCAAAGATATGTTCTAGCAAATCATCAACAAAAAAAATCGACAAGGTTAAAAAGAACTCTGCTCTTCATGGATCAAAAACATAATTAAAGATTAGGGAAAGAATAGCTTATGTTCATAAAGATAGCAGTGTTTAGGTTTACATAGCAGGTGTGGGCAACAGCCGGTCTGCTTTCCACAGTACTGCATATAATGCCTCTTAGTGTGGCTTCCAGAACGTTTTCTAACGGCAGCAGATTTGGAGGGATAGTCAATAAATGTTCACACTGGGGGCCCCTTTTTCTTATTGCGTCACACGTCTTTGTGCGGCCCAACGACGAAAACATGTTGCACATCCATGGTATATTATATATCTCCGTTCATGCACAAAACGAAGCTGTCCACGAAGAATTCATACTTCTCGTGGACCTGCTTACCACGATCGATAGCCAAAACGAAAAATGAGAATGTATGGGAACGCAATATAGACAATCAATATGGGCACGCAAAGAATGACACGCAATAAGGAAACGCAATATGGGCACACAAAAAGGATAGGCAGCAGGATGTGACTAACACGACAAAAACATAATTAAAGATTAGGGAAAGAATAGCTTATGTTCATAAAGATAGCAGTGTTTAGGTTTACATAGCAGGTGTGGGCAACAGCCGGTCTGCTTTCCACAGTACTGCATATAATGCCTCTTAGTGTGGCTTCCAGAACGTTTTCTAACGGCAGCCGATTTGGAGGGATAGTCAATAAATGTTCACACTGGGGGCCCCTTTTTCTTATTGCGTCACACGTCTTTGTGCGGCCCAACGACGAAAACATGTTGCACATCCATGGTATATTAATTATATCTCCGTTCATGCACAAAACGAAGCTGTCCACGAAGAATTCATACTTCTCGTGGACCTGCTTACCACGATCGATAGCCAAAACGAAAAATGAGAATGTATGGGAACGCAATATAGACAATCAATATGGGCACGCAAAGAATGACACGCAATAAGGAAACGCAATATGGGCACACAAAAAGGATAGGCAGCAGGATGTGACTAACACGACACAGTGTTGGTAAGAAGAAGAATAACAATATTTAGTGTAGGGATGTTAAACGAAAACCGGAATACCGGATTCCCGTTTCGAAACTGAAAACCGGTTTTGATTTACAAAACCGGATTTCGGTTTGTTGGTTGGAAGGTATCATTACTTTAAGTAGCACACCTTTTTTTTCGGTTCTGATGGGAAAAAAAAGTTGGATTCGCACAAAACAATACTTGAAATGCCTTGCTAACACTAATTAGACTTAGATATTGTGTTTCTTTTTTCCCAAATACCAAATATGGGTTGCGATAAAAACAATATCAAACCAACTGTTAAGTTACAGTTATAATTAACAGGAATTTGTTTACTTGTCAACTTATAGTCCTTGATGACGCTACACCATCATCTCTCGAGACGGATGGATGTCGACGACGACGACGGACTCTTTGATGTACGCAATGGCGAGACGCAAGCAAGTTTTGTCCTGTGACCCTGAACAATTCAGCAATATTAAATAAATATACATTCTTTTCATTGGTGCCACGCGATCATTTTCATAAAAACATTATTTATAAATCTACGTCAGCGGTGTACCCATTATCTTTATCACCATTGAAAGCTATAAACGCTTTTCATCAATTAGCCCAGATTTTATTTTTGTTCTAAAGAATGTTATGGTAAAGTGAACAAAATCATTTTGTATTTACACAAATCAACCTCTTGAATGCCCTGCAAACACTAGTTAGGTTTGATCTATTTTTCAAATATTCCTACAAAGCTACGCACATTTGGATTTTCCGGCTTGCGACTTGTGACATTGCGCGGGGTAAGGGGGGAAGAACCAAAATCCGGTTTTAAACCGGTTTTATAGATCCGAAAACCGGTTTTGAACAACAACAAAAAACGGTTTTAACATCCCTGATTTAGTGATTAGAAGGGGGAATGTCGAAATAACAGTGAGGGCTCATCAGCCCAACTAAAGCGTAGCACAAGAGCGTAACAAGATGTCGAGCGAAAACACAGCAGTAAGACAAGGGTGCCCCAAATAACCCACACACGGACAATGAGATAGGTAAAATGGATGCCTGGTCTTAACGGAACAAATATATTGTTAAAAGCCTATCACAATTAAAGACCTCATCTAGGCTCTAATAATGTATGTCTATTATACTCTTGATTGTATTGATAACTCTAAGTTAATAATGACTGAATATAATACTGCATTGTATTATACTGTAGTTCAGGGGTCGGCAACCTAAGACAAACCAAAATCGGCACCCAGAACGTTTTTTTTTATGGTACGCCTGAGAACTCTATACACACAATTTAAGTCATATCTACAAGGAAAAAGGTTGCCTAATCCTTCTCTAGATCACACCTATATGTAATAATGACTGAATGCAATATGACATTGTATTATATTCTAATCTATGTCACCGTTTGTTAAATATATCTTGTCTTTGACAAGACACATGGCAAAACACACACATATTTATCGCACATTCTTGAGTTATGAAATTCAGCCAAATTAAACACTGAATTAATTAATTATTAATATGTTTATTCAATATATAATGTTATGACACCATGATAAATTAGTAGCCATTCGGACTATTTTAATACATCGCATTATTTATTTATACGTTGAGGTGGTTTGGCATTGTGCTTGTTAACTAATATCTAACAGAACAGGCTTAAATGGTATAACTCCACCACACATGTTTAAAAACAAGAATATACTCAAAGCACATGCTAAATTTAGAAAGTCTTATATTATATATTATAGACGCTTATTATATAAAAAAAAAGATTATTGCGTCCTACGCTCATCCGAGTCTAGTCTTGCATCATTATTAATTTTCTAAATTTAAATGATCATAAGTTACTGATTTTCCTGGTTTGTTCAGGCAATTCATTTCAAGCCCGAATGCCACTCAGTCGTTGGTATTTAACACCCTTGAAATCTTACCGCAAATATTTTTTTTAATAAGAGAACATTACTTATCAATATAAGCGCTTAGATTCTCTATAATACAAACATGATGTTGTTTATTATCAATTGAATGCTAATGTTAGGTGTAAGCGGCTTGCGATACACACAGGTTGGCGTATGTATGCCAATAGATTCAACTAAATAAAATAATATCATTCATAGCTTGCATTATCATCATTGCCATTGTGTGATTCTGCACTCACATCTCGATAACCACAAGCCAAGTAAGTACCTTTTGAATGACAAGGATTGCATTTTTTTTTCTTTTTTACATTTTTACAATTGATTTGTGTTGTTTTTATAAAGAAAATTAAATTAATATTTTATTTAATTCATATTTTGCACAAAATAATTAATTACAAACCTTTCAGTTGACAGTTGAATATTACATATTCTAGACATGTAAATTACTCCGGTTTTACTCATTTTAGTATTTTTTCTAATTTTTCTTCGGTTATTTTGTTATTTTTCTATAACTAATCATCGCATAAGGCTAAAACTGGGCAGTTTTCTTTATAACTATGTTTTATTTAATCCCATGCATGTTTTTGAAAATTCGTTGAGAACTTTTATAATTTTAGAATTTTCATGTGTCAATATGCAATTGTATATGCATTTTTAGTAGAAAATGCATATTTTTTAAATTATATAGCTATCAGCATTATTATGCATTGAAAGATAGAAAATGTATATTCAAAGCATAACAGATAACAGAATTGAATTATCTTCTTTGTAAAAAAATTTATAAGAACTTTTATAAAACTGTTTGTCCGCCAGTGTTATGGTTGCAAAAAAAATAACACACAGCTTAATGTGATAGGGAAAATGAATTGTCATGTATGCGAAATGAAAACATATTCTAGACTGGTGTCGGACCTTAAAAATATTGTTATAGTATTTTTAGTTTATTGATTATATGGAAATATGAATACATTAAAATGTTTGCTCTTTTTCGCAGCGTCTACATTGCCAATAGTAACAAATCCTTTTTTTGTATTATAATATATATATATATATATATATATATATATATATGTATGTATATATTTACATATATAGAAAACATATATATATATTATTTTTTTTTCTATAACAACAGGTAGTTCCCAAAACAAAGAAACTTAGTTGAAACAGTTTTGAACGTATTGTACAAAATGTTCAAGATCTTACTTATTGCTTCCATTATAAGCTTCTACTTTGTGTCTACTGGATATTGCTATGATGGTAATTACGTTTTGATGCAGTATTGTATTGAATTTTTTTCCCATGCTAAACTTATCGTACCAATATTTTCTAAATGATATAATTTTGGGATTTCTTTATAGGCTATGAGCATCCGTTGAATGGTGATCATACTAAACATAGAAGGTAAAATTCGGTCTACTAAATTATGTTATTTAATACTGTGTATTTTTTGTAATGAAATCAGCTGCAATTAAAAATGTTAGTTTGGAATTGTTAGTAAGTTGATGCCTAAATGACCGTTTACCATAACACTAAACGAAAATGGCGTGACACAATTATTTTTATCACGTCATCGACCGTGGCTTATTTACGTACTATTGCGTAAAATAACATAATCACCGCTAATGTAACACATATCTATCTATATATATATATATATTGAGTTGAGTGTGCCCGGCCTATTTTTATTTGAAGTTCAATAGTGAATCGGTTAATATAAATTCATAGAAAAAAACTAATTTAATTGTAAACTAAGGAGTGGGGTCAGGCTTTACTATAATGTTTCGCAAAAGAACGCTCCGTTCTGCTGACACACTTCAATATAGGCAACCTAGGGCGCAGATTTTTTGGGGGCGCATATTGTTATTTTTATTTTGGAGATTTAAAAATATATATTAAATTAAAATTAGTACTTCTGCGCGCTACTAGCATAGGTAATGACAGGCGAAATGCATTTTATTTATAGTATGCCCTAATCTACTCTGTAGCCGGTCTAACATCCAGCTAAGGTAGACTATAAACAGTTGTGTATTTGGTACCTATGTGTGCAGACTGGAAGATTGTAGAAAGCTATTGACTTATTTATATAGATTATTTTATCTATAAACACTACAAACGGTAGCTATAAATTTATATTTAATCGATTGACATTATCACTAGGTCAACAAAAGAGCATGTCATGCCCGAAAATCAAAACCCAAGGATTTTGGTTTAAAGGCGAAGTTTTCCTAAATAGAAATTCTGAAAAACGGTTTACATAGTGCCCAGAGAACAACACAATTTGTTCACAAGACTATTTAAATAATATACACATACAAATAATATCTAATTACTTTTTAACCATTGTATACAAGCTAAATTGCCCGGCGTTACACGTGGAAAAATCAAACAGGCCTGTATTAGCTACAAATAAAAAGTTATAAACTACAATGAACAGGAAGCTATAGGCCTACATCTAATAATTAAAGAAGAAATGTTTTATTGAAGACATTTAGGGAAAGTAATTTGTAGCATTCATTATAAATTAAATGAATAACTAGTTTGCATCCAGTATTTTGTTGAGTTAGAACAATATGCCTTAATTCACAAAAAAACAGTTAAATAATAATAATAATCTTTCAAACAATAATACCTCAATTAGATACACTTTCTCTCTAAAACCAATACATAGAAAAACTAACTATCAACATAAAATATTCATTACGCACTTCCCTCCTAACAGCTACGTCAAACGCAATAACAAAAAACGCATATAGTTTCGGGATTATTTAACACTAATACAAATCAAAAATAATAATAAAACAAACGTGACACCTCTCACCCTAAACAAAATTAGCTTCAACTGCTCAAAAGCATCGATGCATTCTCAGTCCACATAGCTTGCTATAGTGGAAAAATTATAGCAACATTTTCGAAAAAAAAAAAAAGATTACGATTTACAAGAAATATATATTTGCTTAATGTTAATGAATTTAGGGATATTTTTAATCGCTTGTATATTGTCATCCACGGGTTTTTTTCCCACTCCCACAATATGCTTATTCGTAGCATGGTCAATCTCGCATTTCACTAGGTTTATTGTCAACCTCGCCTCATCAAGTTTTTGAAATAAACGTCTTAACTGCTCTAAATGAGTATAAAAATCCTTGCTATAGATGACTATATTATCAAGTTAGGCAGTGCATCCTAGAATGTCCTGAATGATACAATTTGTCAATCTCTGGTAAGTTGCAGGAGCGTTCTTCTACACAAATAACATCACATTTAACTTAAACAATCCATCAGTGGTAACAAACGCAAATATTTTCTTTGCCCCATGAGCCAAAGTTGCTTGCCAATAACCTGAGGGTAGGTCAAGTTTTGTCACAAAACATCCGTCCTCTTTTCTATCTATATGGTCCGATAATCTAGGAATGGTATATGAGTCTTTTTTGTCTTCACTGCATTGACTCTGGGGAAGTCTGTACATAAAGGTACAGTGTTATTAGCCTTAGGGACTTCCTACAAAATAGATTCACTTAGCTTTCTAATTTCTATCTCAAACGAAGGCATTATAAAACCTACTATAAACACAATAATTCATTACGCACTTCCTTTCTAACAGCTACCTCATACGCAAAATAAAGAAAAAATCATATAATTTTGAGATTATTTAACACTAATACAAATCAAAAGTAATAATAAAACCTTTGTGACGAATTTGAAATAAATATTGTAATCGAGTAAAAAATAGGCAAGTCTTTTTATTTAACAAAGATCTAAATTGCCCGGTGTTGCTCGTAGATTTACAATATCTTTTTTTTTTTAAGTATTACAAATTAAAATTAAAAGGTATAGACTAACTTTTGAATCGAGCCCGTGTCGCACGCATGGCAGTACGATACTGGTCTAGCGAAGACATATGTCTGAAATGAAATCGTAAAGGTATATTATAAGACAATAAAGTCACGTGTCTTTCAATTTATAGAGTATTAATGTATATTAGAATATTTATATATTATGTTAGATTAGAGTGTAAAATGAGTGTTTTTATTTTTTATTTTATTTCATGATGATGTTTGGTTTGGCTACAAATCATGTAGTAAACGTGCTAGGTGAGTCACATACACTTTTTTTTTCATCCATGCAGGTCGGCTTATCCTATCTGTATCTTATCTTCTATAAGACAGTCACTGTCTCCATAAAGAAAATTATTGTAATCTAGACTTATTCGTGTCTTGAGTTTCATATTTTTATTTGATTAAGGATATGCACTTCTATAATTATACGTAAACAAAAATTTGAGACTTTTTTACATATTGTGTCAGTTTAACCTTTATTTTAAAAATTTAAATACCTTTCTTACACACGATTTCAGCTTATATGGTGTTTATTTACTTAACTAACTAAAAATAAAATACTTTTCATTACACAAAGATATTATATTCCTTAAGGTACAAAAGATTCTACTCATTTTATTCTATTTAATTATTTTTTAGCTTTAGAATGTAAATCTTATTAAATGTTATCTTAAACGTGTTTAAGGTGCATACTTTTAGTGTTTAAGAGAATAGGTATATTTATCAATAGCATTCCAGCGTTAAAATTAATTATATTCTATATACAGATGTAAACTGGCGCTTGCAGAATGCAGCGTCAAAAGAGATGAATGCTGCTGGGGTCATTACTGGTAAGGGAATATTAATTATCAAAGCTGGCGAAGTATGTAAATCACCGATAAAATTCCATCGGTGGAATAACGCATGGGTGACAGCCGCTGTTGCGCGTTAGAGATTTTATTGATTCTGCAAAAGCCACCGGAGACGTAGTAGGACGTAAGGATTCTGCACACAAAAAAACGTGTCTAGACATTCTCGTTGGCTGGATGTTCAGGCATATTATAGTCTTTAATTGTTGCTACCGGGCGACAGTGCAGGAATACGAGGGCGCTATGACGTTGAAGATACAGGAGGAATTTGCAAGTGAAGAAAATCAGATTAGTGCATGTAACTGCGGAAAGCGGACAAGCTCGGAAATGGGTCTTTGTGTGCTTTCCCGATTGATCAACCCTTTCTTACATTGTTCACTAGACTATGGAGCAGGAATACTCTTCCGCCTTTTTTCGAGACATTTACGATCGGTAAGTGAACATGGGGAAATGTTTACTCCTGTGGCTGCTATGGAGTACGCTGGCAATATCAACGAGTATGAATAGAACGAGTGTAATATTATGTGTGTGTGGGGGGGGGGGGGGGGGGGGGGAGGGCCGAAAGCCATACGTGTGGGCTATAGAACCACAGTGCATGTACGCTTTCATGTTTTTTCAAAAACATGATATCATATTTAAAGTACTTTTATATTTCTATTTTATCTCATATTGATTTTGTGGCTTTTAACCAACGCAAGCAGGATGAAAAAATACAACACTCAAAAACATTACGTCGCTTCTTCTTCTTCTATTAACCCGTCTGCACAGAAGCTTGCTCTCTTGCAGTCAATTTCAGATACACTGGCATTGTTAATCTGGGTTCTCTTCGTGGCTTATTTCAAACCCCACAGTTCAAGAGAGTTTTCGGTTCTGCTCTTAGCACACCTGTTAGTGGTACTCCGGGATCGGGCTGCATTGAGTCATGGCTGAGTTGTGCTGAGCTAGGACTGGTCTATGGTCCAATCTCCGCCATCCACAGAGCTCTCCAAATGGTTATGACACTCAGTTGTCCCATTTATAGTTTGTTTTTTTAGATTTTGAAATTGTCACATCTGGAACCAGGCCCCTTTACGACTTAACACCCACCCATCTCCATGCTACCATCACCAGAGCACCCCAGCAGGAGCCGCGCAAAACCTCCATCCTAGTCGAACAGCACCACAAAGGGGGGTACACGTTTTAAGTGCCCGGATTATACCCAATGCACAACCCACTATTAGTCGCCTTTTAGTGTGACTTAGTAGTGGGGTTATTCTTTCAACTGGACTTCGATACACTTACCCCCAAAACTTTATATATACTTTATATATATATATTATATATATTTTTTAAACAAATATTTTTATCATTATAGGTTTAAAGCGTATTGATTTATAATATTTATTTATTAGATTAAATAAAAGTGTAACAAACCTAATAATTGATACTTTAAATAAATTGTACAAAATCTAGAAATAAGAAACACATAATTTCCATTGTGCCCGATCAATTCTCCAAACCTACAAATTAACGTAACGAAATCAGGATGAAAAAAATACAAAACTCAATAACCGTATTTTGCTTCACTTCCATTAAAACCCCAACTACTTTTTATAAACCATTATTATTGCCAGTAGATCTATATGTTTAATGTTTTAAGAGTATTAATCAATTTATAATATAATATTTATTTCTTAGATTAGATTACAGTGTAAAATGTGTGTTTTTATTTCGTTTTTATTTCATGATGATATTTTGTTTGGCTGTAATCATGTAGTAAACCTAGGTAAGTCATATTAGTTTTTATCCATTCAGCTCGGCTTATTCTATCTGTATCTTATTTTCTATAATGCAGTCACTTTTTACATAAAGGAAAATTATTGTATTCCAGACTCAGTCGTGGCTTGAGTTTAGTCGTGTTCTTCGATTAAGGAAAGGCACCTGTCTACTTAAGTGTAAAAAAATATTTTTTAGCATATAATTTTAGATTTCTACATATTTAAACAATTTAACCATTATAACAATAATCAAATGTATTTGTTTAACAAGATTTGAGATTTGTCGGAAGGTTGTTTTTCGTTAGGCTTTCACCAACCTGCGTCATATGTCTCTCTATGGAGGCATATCCCTGTATCGAGCTGTCAAATTGGTTTCTGTAACGGTGATGTTTCCTATAGGATGAGGGTGCTAGCCTCACGCCCAACCCTCTTGTATTTAACATATCAGGTCACGTCTGTTGCCTTTGGTCCGCCCCAGGTATTTTATTTCCCTGGTACCCTCCATACATGTATGGTCAGCGTTCCTCGATCCGCCACTTGAGGAGGCGCTCGATGGGTGGAAAAACACTCCACACGGAAATGCTGTTTTAGTAGCAAATGAATACTTTTTTATAATAATAAAGCTATCAGCAAAATCATGCATGCAAAGATATATAATAAAAAATTAAAAACAAAAACAGAACAAAGTATTGAAGTATCTTCATTTAAAAAATATAATAAGTTAAAAGCTAAAAAAACATAAAAGTGGTAGTAATAATAAAAGAGACTTCAGGAACAAGAAATAATATTTTGAATATAAAATAACACTGAGCTCCAAAGTCTATAAAACAAAAAAACAATTTCCATCAGATCACAAGTTATAAAACAAAACAAGACTACACTGTAGATTCTAACTCTCTCCGGAAAAAAAAGTACACAGTCTTTCTCTCCCTACACACGCGGTCTTACGTGACGCCTTCATCCGGACAAGGGTCACTCTGGGGTCACCAAAAAGACAGTGACCACGAATTATATAAAAAGGAGGTAAACAAAAACCAAGGGAGTTAATTATACGTTAAAATAACAACATACACGATAAACTACCCAACAAAAAACAACCTTATGCTAAACAATCTTATATACTTGTGTAAATATTTTTTCTAAAAAAAACAAAAAACCTAACAATTAAATCTATGATAAATAATTTGTATTTTTGTATTTCATGATGATGTTTACTTTTTGGCTGGCGTATGTGTAGTCTAATCAAAGCGTAAGTAGGTTTCAATACTGTCTAACAAATATTATTCATGAGAAAACGTCATGAAAACATCAGAATAATTTGGAATCATATCAAATAAATCGTACAGAACCGCCATCCATATACTAAGTATGTACTAATGGTGGATGGACCACGGTGGACTAGCGGTAGCGCGTTCGAAACGCCTCCAAAGGTCATGGGTTAAAATCTTCGTAAAAGGTAGGATTTTTCCCGGACTCGACGGTGTCCTAAAGTCTAAAAAGATCTAATGGGTATGGACATTAGTTTGGGTAATGTAAAGGCGGCTGTGCAATGTACTGGCACAACAATACCCTAGTATGCTGTGTCTACAGAAAGTTGTTAACGATGAAACTATGACACAGAACCACACATACCTGCAGCGCGAATGCAATATAGTGAAACTAAAGGATCCCCACAATAAGCTCAAATTCATCACACATTTCAAATGTAGACTCCAGGCTCTGCAAAGTTTAAATTTAGATCATGAACGTAATAACATTAATTCATACTATAAAAATGTCAAGTTACATACTAACAGAGAGCCGAAAAGTGCTTGAATTTTACAGATAAGAAAAATAATGAATTACACTAACCACATGGGCGCCACGGACAAGTGAAGCAAGATGATAACAACTAGATTAACAAGACTACAATACAAATACACACACCAATATATAAAGAAGCCAACAAGGCAGTGAACAAGACCGCGCGCTTAGACGAGAGGGCATATGTTAAGGAACATTGCAATGTTGTGCTGCTACAGGGGAGCGAAGTAAGTTATACAAATTCACAGGCAGATAAGTGGAGAAGAGATGAACGGAACATCTGAAAGACAGATCTACACGCCAGAGACAAAAGAAATAGTAGGCGACTAACAGTAACATGGCTCAGTACAGTAGAACATGAACTAGAAAAAGTCGGTTACTCCTGTGGTACTATCGGAATCGTCGCACGTGATAGAAACAAATTGATAGTCTTTCTTGCTGTCATATGCGCCAATGGCGTTACAGGCTGTAATTACGGTAATTAAATTTTAACTAATATGTATGTGTGTATTTATAGCATCCGTTCGTCCTCATAGGACGATAGTGTGATATCATTTTCCTTTGCTCTCGCCTTTCTCCTTGCTCGCTTTTAGTCACGCCTGCCTGTGAGGGTGGCTTCGGCTAATAACGTGTCCTCACGCACCTTGGACCTCCAGGACGTTCGTTCATCGGCAAGGCTCTACGTCTTTAAATTGCAAACAAAGGCAGCCTCTTTTCCTTGTTCCAACTGTCAGCTTGTCATAAAGCAGGGATTTGTTTGGGTGAAATTAGTTAATAAGACGCTTTACTTGTTGTAATTTTGTTCACTTTTTGTTTTCTTATCTTACATTAAAGACGATCATTCTATCCTACACATTATTGCGTCCTACGCTTGTCCGTTATAGGTATCCGGTCGTAAAGTAAAGTACCCTTCAGACCAAAGTGATTATGGGGCTGGTGAAGCAGAGTTCATCGGTTTCTATGACGACGGCATACTAAGCGATGCGTGGCCAGCATAATGTCCAGCCGATTTTGCCTTACCCCAAACTAATGTCAGTTACCCGTCATAGCTGGGTGGACTCAGAGACACCCCCAAGCCCTGGGAAACCAATTCTAGCCTCCACGACGATTCGAACCCAGGACCTTCGGATCGTCAGTCGAACGCGCTGCCGCGCGGTTACCTTGTCCCCTCCAGTCCTCGAGAGAATTTAATATACTTTTAGACTTTCTTACGCTAATAGGTTTGTTCGACGCCTTGACGCTCTTACCTATAAATTGGTTTGTAGCTCAACTTTGAGGCTGGGCGTTAAATTTTGGGCTATAATTATATACACGTTTTTTTTACCTATATACTATATATAGTAAATACTACTATAACTGTTGTTATGTGTTTACAGAACCACATTATGCCAATGGTAACAGCAAGACGGTGTAATAAGGTTTGTTTCAAAATTACTCAAATCACATTTTTTTTCTTCAAAAATTTAGATTTTAATTAAAAATTATTGCTCAATTGTATACATCTTCTTTGTAACTTCTTTTTATAAAGTTGTTATTTGTACAGCATGTAATATATGTTTCTCTATTGTGTCTAAGACCGCAGTGTTTGTCAATATAGTATTAGGTTTAGTTAATAATGGTATTCAATTTAACTCTGTCTAGGGGCTGTCTGGACTAACTACACACAACTAAACAAATACTCAAATAGGACATTTTACATCTAAGTGAAATAAATCAATAAAGATCTTCGGGATATAAACTAAATAGATATGCAGTTTATTATAAACTAGGAGCAAAAAAATAAGTAGGCTACATTTAAAAAAAATAAAATAAGAGTTGACATCAGCATAATATATCTAGGTGCAAACAATTGTGACCTAAGAGGGCGTTGACCTTGACCTTACAGAGGTCAGTACATGTCGAACAGACAAATTAAATATTGCTAGAACAAATGAAAGAAGCAATATAATAACAGAATCTCCCTTAAAGGATTGAGGCTTAACAATGCATAAGACATACAACTAACATCATCGTATTTTTACTCCCTTTCTATTAACATGCATTGTCTATCTGTTTGTCTTATTGTCTGCTTGCAAAAGTTTTCATTGATTTTTTGACAACTTCCCGTCGTTCAATCGAGCCGAAACTTGGCCTGCTGACCTATTTTGACTAACAATACATTCTATCAAATTCTCAGCATTATAGCGTTTTGAAAAGTTACGAATTCATTCGACCAATTTGCGAATCGAGGAAAATATTTTACGTCAAACATGGCTGCCTCTACCGGAAGAGACGACAGTAAATAAACTTTTCGGATATGTTCGTTTTTACGAAATAAATAGAATGAAAACGACACAATGTAGCCGAAACAAAGCGAGTTCTCTTTTTATGTTTTTTTTGCGGGCAAAAGCTAGAAAAAAAAAAGTGCAAAATTTTAGTGTGAAAATTCATAAGGTATGATATCACTTATATTCATTTTAATCTATCAAAATATAAATTAAATTTAAACTTTGAATTTCAAAGAAAGGGAGTATAATAAAAACTTAGTTTTTATGGGTTAGTAGGGCCTATTATTAGTGATCATATTGGTCATATAATCGCCGTGTGCAAAATATACCAAGAGAAATATAATTTACATGCGTTAGAAATTAAAACACCTCTCGCATCGGCCAGCTTGACCTCTTCAACTGAAGTTGCAACCCCAAAAGTATAACCTGGCTAAACTCTACTTCTCACGAAATCACTCTGGCGTAGTGATCTTTACTTTTACACGTAACAATTATATTTGATATAATGTTGGTAAATCGCGTAGATTTTGTTATTTGTTTTTAGTTTTTAGGCGGATAGTATTTGTTACTTAATTTATTTACCATGACGATCTTCACGTTTTGCATTTAGAAAACTTTGAGAGACGATCCTATTCTAGTAACTCTCATCACCAAATCAATACCAGCACTTACGAGAGCGAGTTGGAGTTGCTGTTGCTGTTTTTTTTTTCATTGCTTAGATAGAGGGATGCGACTTATTAGAAACGAGAGAAGTGTTTTTATTGTACATGCGTTCAAGCATTAAATTCTTCTTTGAACATAGATCGAAGGGATTGGGTTATTATTATGACAGACAACAGAATATTTGTGGAATCGTTTATAGTTTAAATCAGCGTTTATTAGTTTATGTGGCCACGGAATACTAGGGGACTGTGTGGCAAGCACGCTGCTTCACCAGCTTAATGAATTCATATTTCCCGACAGGACACTTTACTTTACTTGTATACACCTTAGCGTGGGTACATATAATTTTGCTGGGCATTGTGATAGCCACACAATCTCCTAGAATGATGTGGCCATAGAAACTGATGAACCCTGCTTCACCTGCCCCATGATACAATATGTAAAAATTCAGAAATGGAATTTCAGATATTATAGTCAGATGCCTTTCTACATTTTTCTTCATAGACCTGACAAAAGCCTTTAATTTAAACAGTCGCAGTGGGATGTTCCAAATCCTGGAAAAAATTGGCTGTCCTCCACACTACTCGCCATCATCAGACAGTTCCATGATAACATGCCGGGCACAGTGCACTTCAACAGAGCCACCTCTGAAGCCTTCCCAGTCAGCAGCGGAGTAAAGCAAGGATGTGTACTTGCACCAACACTGTTTGCAATATTCTTCTCCGTACAGCTCCGATACGCCTTCAAGAATAGTAGTGTTGGAATCTGGCTACAAACCAGAGCTGATGGAGGACTTTTTAACACTGCTCGTCTCCGAGCCAAAACCAAAACGAAAGAGGTCTTAATTTGCGAGCTACTTTTTGCTGACGATGTGGCCCTTATATCACACAGAGACAGGGCTATAACAGCTTGTGTCAAGCTTTGCCAACGCCTGCAAAGAGTATGGCCTGCAGTTGAGCATAAAGAAGACAAGACACTCAAGACACTTGCTCCATTCCTATCATTATTATAGAAGACGAAAACTTGGAAGTTGTGGACTGCTTCACCTACTTGGGGTCCAATACTTCCAGCTCATCGTCCATAGAGGTTGGATTAAATAGCAGAATCGGCAAGGCAGCTACCACAATGGCTAAACTTAGTAAACGGGTTTGGAAAAACACCAAGCTGACAGAAAGAACCAAACTGTGTGTCTACCAGGCCTGTGTCATCAGCACCCTGCTTTATAGAAGTGAATAATGGACAACCTATGCGTCCCATGAGCGTAAGCTAAATAACTTCCACCTGAGGTGTCTGCGCCCCATCCTTGGCATTAAATGGCAGGACAAAGTCCCTAATAGTGAGGTACTTACGCGCGCATGTTCGCAGTCCTTAGTGAAAGACGCCTAAGATAGGTAGGACATGTAAGAAGAATGAGTCCAGGCAGAATCCCTAAGGACCTCCTATATGGCGAATTGGCATCTGGAAAGCGAAAAACAGGTCGCCTACGCCTCCGTTACAAAGATGTCTGCCAGAGGGACATGAGAAGAAGTCAGAATAAGCACAATTGACTGGGAGGAGAAGGCAGAGGATCGGTCCACCTGGCGCACTGCTTTCAGGGAAGGGGTTAAAATAGCAGAAGAAAGTATAATGGAGGAGACCATAGATAAAAGGGCTAGAAGAAAGCAGAAGAAAATATAATTCACGGAACACATGTGCAAAGGCTGTAAAAAAGACTGTAACTCAAGGATAGGCCTGCTCAGCCACACGAGGAAGTGCAACCTCGAACCATTGTGATGCACCATTGTCTCGCGAGATGGAAGGATGCCATTCCATAGTCAGTTCAACGCTAGACGATACAGTAGTAGGACGTATTGGACATGTTTAGTTTTATAGCGAAGTAATCTTGTGAGATTTTATAAATTGGATTATATATTATGTGCAATGTATGTTCTTATGTGAATCGTGTAAATAATTAATTAATTTTATTGCTGCTACTGTAGAGTTATCAGTTTATTTTATAGTTTGAACATCTACTTTTGATCAACAAGGATACGTCATAGCCGTAAATACCGAGGAGACTTGAAGGAGGGACAAGAAATGGTGGCAGCTGTTAACTTCACAACCATAAATCTCTTGTTATTGACAGATAATTACTGATGGTCCTAACTGTCTGCTTGTGCTTGTCGTTAATGCCATAAAGTTGTTGTTTGTACTCAATGTATAGATTATGTTAGGCTGCTTATAAGTTGCTTGAGAAACACGTCTATTTGTGTATTTATGTCATTATAATTTTCTAAACCATAACTTATTATTAGAGCTTATATTATTAACTCCATTGCCATTGTGTGATTCTGCGCTCTCATCTCGCTGACCACCAGCTATGTAAGAACGTTTTGAAACTCAAGACTTTCCATAGCTCTATAATTACCTTTATCATTGACTTTAAGAACAAAATCTAGTTAATATATATTTTTTATTATTTACGAACGAGTGAGTTGTGGTTAAATACATTTTTTTTTCTAAAACATTTCAATACATTAAAATATATTTAAGATATTTTAAAGATATTTTATTTATGGATCTGTGAATAAATTATTTTAAATGATTTCTTTCGTTTTACTTCTACATTGACAATATAAACTCGATTAGAACGACGCACAAATATTATGTAATGAATAAGTGATAACAACTGACACTACATCCCAGTTCAGCCGCCACATAAAAACACATAATATAGCCTCACGTGGCAGTCGCCCGATGCAGTCAGTAAACACAGTTTCCAGCGCCCAATTATACACGCCCTTTTATTACTCCGAACCCTGTACCACCATACATAACTTTTTACATTCATACTTCGTACGAGATTCACTCACAACGCTTTTAGAAGCAACATATAACACGCTTACATCAGATCGAAGAAAACAAGCCACGCCCAAACAACGACCCACCCTATCAGCCTCTACCATGAGTTTTCCGAACTAAAAAGTTTTAGAGCTCTGAGACAGCAGAAGGTTAAACAAATAATCAAGTCTCTAGCTGAAAATATCGTGCAAACTAGACTCCATGCCAACGAAATTACTCAAAGAGATACTAGAGACCATTCTTCCCGTTATAACATAAACAAGGAACCTTTACAACATTCTGGAAGACTGTCATTATCAGACTACTGATTAAGAAAGCTAGGCTCGACCTAATTGCTAATAAATAAAAACATGTAAGCAAATTGCCTTTCCTTTCAAAATTTCTAGAAAAGGCAGCTCTCATTCAACTAATGAAGCAATGTAATAAAAAAAGACCTAATTCCAGATTATCAATCATCATGCAGACCACACTATATTTATGAAAATGTTCTGGTCAAATTAATGAATAAATTATATGGACAATGGAATATCATGTTTTAACAGCATTGATGGCGATAGATCTAAGTGTAGTATTCGATACAGTAGATCATGATATTAAAAAGAAACAATGTAAAAACATAATGCCGCCGTCCCCATGGCAACCAATATTTTTTTTTTATTTCATATTTATAACTTTAGTTATTAGTACTCTATTATTATATGTTCAAAAAAATATACATAATGGATAAAAAAATCCCATTCTACTCGCTTTCTGGCCTTAAGTTCTTTTTTAAAAGACTCTTTTGTCGGAGATTCTATCAAGTACTTGATTCAGTTCATTTTAGGAAGGTTCTTTTTATGTAAGTGGTAAATTTTAATCATGGTAAAATAAAAGTTAGTTAAATAAAGAGCAGGTTACCTCATTTCACAATATTGTTTACATAAATAAAGATAATGCTATCTCAATTAACAATATTGTTTAGTTAAATAAAGGAAATGCAATCTCAACTAACAATATTGTTTAGTTAAATAAAGATAATGTTACATCACTTTACAACAATGTTTATTTGAATACAGATCAGGTTACTTCACAATAATGTGCCTGACCACGTTCCCATAATTCCTTATATCATGTAATTAATATCCTCAGGTCTGCACGTGCATCTTGCAATCTACATTGTGACATAAATAGCGTCCCGTCTTGGGTTAAAAGTAATACCATGTTACTAAATTGCGGGCCCACTCCATGAATCAAGAAGCAAGTTAATAAACGTGTTAAAAACACATTACACAGTATTTAAACTCATTAACAGTAAACTTGTGTAACTTTATACGGTTAGCAAATCTTTCTGACAGCCATAATGAAACTTTAAAAAGCATTCACATGCTAAACATTACGTTATAACTTTACACTAGATTTTTAGACTAGTTTACACCTATCTAATATAATGACTAAACATAATATGGCATTAAATTATAATCAAGATCGTTCCCATCTGTAATAATGACTAGATATAATTTGACATTGTATTTATACTCGAATTTATAGTTATGTTTTTAAATAAAACTTTTCCTTGACCAGTTTATCTTTAAACATGGTAAGGCATGCACATGTTTATCGCCTTTTTATGAGTTATGAATGTACACATAATTTATGTGATAAGCTGAACCAGGTTTGACCCAACTACTGAAAAAATATTATTTGTCATAACACATTAAGTAACGACACCAAGACATGATAATATGAGCCATTCAGAATTCAGACAACTATATAATATCGTATTGTTTATTTTGTAGCTGATTTTCTCTCAATTAAAGCGCGGACTTAAAGGTACAAGAACTGGTTTGTTCCTTACTCTGTGAGACTGTATCAACGCTGCCCCCTACCTATCAAGTATAACCAAGAGCCAGATGTTTTTGTTTTGCAGATTTGAAGATGATTATTGTGTGTGTACGTGTGTTGTATCTGTTAAGGTTGTTCTGCTTGTGTGTGGAATGTTTTTCTTGTTTTCATTAATGTTTTAAATCAATGTAATCATACCACATTTCCATTGAGCAATCTCATATTATCTCTTTTATCTTCTATATTGATGTGGCTTGGCATTGTGCATAATACAAAATAACTACATGTAGCATAATAAAATGTGAGTCTTAATGGTATAGCGCCTTCTATTTTTCTAAAATGAACAACATGTTTAAAAAACAGATATATACTTATAAATCATGATAGTTGATATATGACACCATACTAAGATAATCCAAATGTGTTTTTCATTCTACATTAATGATCAATAAGAGCTATTAGCCTGTCTTTAATGTAAAGCAGATGATGTCTAAACTTAATAATAATTTGATGCTTTTATTAGGCTTATGTTGCATGTAAAATACACAAGCTGTCGAATGTATGTCAATATATATTATTATAAGCCATTACTTATCAATAAGAAGGTATATAAAATTCATGCAATTGTGTGATTCTTCGCACAAATCTCGTTGACCAGCAGCTTAGTAAGTAATAATAAATTACAATTTTAGTCGTAATTTTTTTTTATATTTGTTTAAATACAATTCTGCACTTAGAAATATTAACAGACAAATGAGTTGTCGTTTTTATATATTTTTATAACCACTATCCCGTGGTTATCAGAGCCTGCACGTAATGCACTCGTCAGACGATTAGAGTAGACTCAATTGTAGTTATGTTCTATTTGTGTACTGCTCATTTCCCTGTGCTGAAAGTCAGTTATTGACATCTGATAGTTCCTTCCAACAGTAATGCTATTTTAGATGAGTCTTTGAAGATTATACGTATTCCAGTTCGTGGTGATATTGAATAAAAATCAAATATGCAAGACATACTGTTGAAACTTGAAAATTTAAATTTGTCAGAGGCAATTAGACACGCAAGCCATTGGAACATTTCATGAGATGAGGTTATCCCCGCGTCCACCCTGGCTATGCCAGCCCCTTGAAACAAAATCCAGCTCTTGGCCTTCACGAGTGACTTTGCAAATAAGTCCAGCGAAGCCCGTTCCTAACTAACAGGAGTAGGGGTTAAAGGCGGACCAGTTGCTTTTGGCAGATGGGGCTCGTCAGCCGTGGTTAACTGCTCATGTAGGAGAAGGAAAACTCTGAATACAAACCTCCACTTCCTTGCGGCCACACTCATTTATGAGAAAGGCTACGAGAGTCAACCTCTACCACAAATCAGGACCCGGAATCTCTTGGGCCCATCAGCTGAATTGAGAGAGAGAGTCTGCTGTATGTGCAGCAGCTTATTCTCTACACCACCTGTTCAGGCGTGTGCCCTGGAGAGGACACTCTAGGTTCGCCTCAAAGCGTCGACACAACACGGGAAGCAGCAGTCACCGGTTATAAACCACCTGCTCAATTGGCGTAAAGCTGGCGTCAGAGACTGCTTCAGACGGTGGGAGAGTTGACAATGTCTCATTGGACAGCTACCACCCGCCTCAAGTTTGGCAGCCTTCAGTCAATTAGGTGCTGTCCCGGCACAGTTTGCCTGCCAGACATGCCCGAAAAGTGGACTTATGCACCAACCATTGAAATAAAAACAAACGGAAAACCACAATCCTTAATCTGGTCTTCTGGAATGTACGAACACTGACTCCCGGGCTGTCATACAACCTTGAAGATATCGTCGATGTTCGGAAAACATCAGTCATCAACGATAAACTCGTAAGGCTACGTGTCGACATAAACACACTACAAGACACACGGCTGCAACATTCCGGATCCCTAAGAAAAAAAGACTTCACGTTTTTCTAGCAAGGTAAGAGTATGGAAGAAGTTAGAGAATACGGCATCGGATTAGCTGTCCGGAACTTCTACGATGCAAACAAGGAACTGATAGATTACTTTCACACCTCAACAGGACCCACCATTCTAATCAGAGCATATGCACCAACTCTCAGCGCCACCACGCAAACCAAAGCTGGACTCGCAGCTTGAAACAATCCAAAAAGTCAAGCATTTGATATTATTGGAAGACTTCAAAGCTAGGGTGGGCGCTGACTACGTTTCATGGCCCTCTGGGAAGATTCGGCGCAGGAAAAAAGGAACGAAAACGGAAAGAGATTCTTGTAAGTGTGTTTTTATTATATATATATATATGTAAGCAAGACTTTCTTTCAGACAAAGCCCAGCCTCGGCTGTCATCGAGACACTACCGCTCTAAGCACTTTCACCAGTTGGACCAGATCACCCCCATGCGTTCCGCTTTGAAGCAGGTTCTACCCACTCGCACCTTCCATAGTGCAGACTGCGACACTGACCTCTCACTGGTGTGTTGCAAAATGAGATTGCTGCCCAAGAAAATCCAAAGACCCATGCTAGAAGGCATAACCCCGCATTGATATGAAAAAGAAATATGAACCAGACAGGAAAACAGGAAAAAAGCTCTCTCGAACTCATTAGACACTGATCTCCCTGGCAAAAACGCCAAAGAAAAATGGGACTACTCAGAGAAACAATGCACAGCATCGCCATGCAGGTCTTTGCAAGAAATAAGACAAAAATACAACGACGGTTGAGCTATGTTGGCCTTGCGGGAAAATCTGCATCTTTGATGCAGAGATGGAAGCCATCAGAATTGCCGTAGGGGCAATTAGGAAAACGTTTGAGGAAACCCTAGCTGCTCGTGCTGATGTGGTAATCTTCACTGATGCGCTGTCAGTACTCCAAGCCATCGACGGCTTGGGGACATGGCCCGATCTGCTTGTCCGACTATTAGCTGCTATTTCCGATCTGATCCTCAGGTACGAGGTGAAGGTCATTTTGCAGTGGATTCCAGGTCATGCAGGAGTCCCTGGCAATGAGATAGTGGATGCCTTGGCCAAGAAGGGATCCCTGACACCCACTCCGAAGGGTCCGTCCACCTTCGCGAGTGCCCGCAGATCAATACGTGAGTGGGAGACAAGACAATGGAAACGAGTTGGGACGAGTCTGACAAGGGTCGAGGTGTGTGGCAGCAACTAAAACGGCCAAATCGAGCTGATCCGTGGTGGAAGCTCCGCAGGAGAGAACAGGTTACGATAGCCCAGTTCCGTACAGGTCACTGCCCTATTGGCGCCTATTTCGGACGATTTAGGCCCAATTTCGATTCGCGGTGTGCCGACACTGCTTTGAAGCAGAAGAGACGGTCGAGCATTTGCTTTTAGACTACCCTGCCTTGCAGGAGGAAAGAGTAGATGGGAATGGTCAACAGTTTGCACCATCCCTTTATGGTAACCTGGCTGTGCTACGTAGTACAAGTGTGTTTGTCCTCCGAATCCTAAGAGATTAGTCTCGATTCGATCGCTCCGGTGAGTGAGGTTTAAAGTCTGGTGAGCTAACCGCTAGGCCAGCCGGCTTGTGTTACGTCAATTCCAAAAGATGCGGCTAGTTCGTTTAGCTCTGTAAGCGACATGGCATTTAGCTCATCAATTGAGATGTTTGAAGCAATAATGAAATAGCGTTCAGTTGTTTAGAATTATGATATTGTTAATGTATAGTAGAGAAACATTACCAACTTACAAATAGTCCTTTATTTACACAAGACACAAAACCACAAGTTATAGAATTTAATATTATTTATAAAAATGCGATTATTCTAGACTTTCCAGTGCATTATTCTACGCAGCGGCAGTACCGAGGGAAGGACTATCTATTGCGACCTAATTATGTTTATATAGGGATAAAATAACGTTGTAACACATATATCACATTACATCTCCTTAAAAAATATAGATTATATTCTTAATATACATTTTGAAAGCATTTATATTATATATATATATATCTTATCATTTATATTATATATATATATATATCTTATCGTATATATTACAATATTACAGACGCTCCGTTTCTAAAGAAGATTATTGCGTCCTACGCTCAACCGAGTCTAGTATAGCATCTTTTTACTCCCTTACTATTAACTCGTACTGTCTGTCTGCTTACTTGTCTTCTTGTAAAACTTTGCATCGATTTTTCGACCACTTTCCGTCGTCAATACGAGCTGAAACTTGGGCAGCAGACTAGACCCGACTAACAATACATTCTATCAAATTTTCAGCATCATAGCCTTGGAATAGTCAAGAATACCTTGGACCAATTTTCGAAATCGATTAAAATATTTTACGTAAAACATGTCTGCCTCTACCGGAAGAGACGGAAGTAAATAAACTTTGCGTATATAATGTTCTTTTTTACGAAATAAATAGAATGAAAACGACACAATGTAGCCGAAACAAAGCGAGTTATCTTTTTATGGTTTTTGACGGCCAAGGCTAGAAAAAAAAAATGCGCACAATTTTTGTGTGGTAATTCATAAGGTATGATATCACTTTAATTTATTTTAATATATCAAAATATACATTAAATATAAACTTAGTTTACAAAGAAAGGAAGTATAATAAAAACTTTGTTTTTATGGGGTATTTTATTTAATGTTTTAAATGATGTTAACTTATTGGTTTTCATAATCTGTTCAGGCAATTCACGATCTGCCCGAACGTCACTGTATTTTTTCTCGCATTAGGGATAAGAAAAGTGTTTCTGTCTTTATGCTTATCTGAGAATTGCAACAGCTTGTTTTTGGGTTGAGTTTCTTAATTAAAATGTTTATGCCTTATTTAATAATATATCACTTTCTCTACTGAACAGGTAGCCCCAAAACAAAGACGAATCTTTGAAACAGTTTGAAAACGTAATTTACAAAATGTTCAAGATCTTACTTATTGCTTCCATTATTAGCTTCTACTTTGTGTCTACTGGATATTGTTATCATGGTAATTAATTTTTGATACAGTATTATATTTAAAAAATTTTCCCAATTTATTCTACACTATTTTTTTTAAATTAAATCCTGTTGGCATTTCTTTATAGGTTTTGGGACTCCGTTAAAAATTGATCCTATCAAACAAAGAAGGTAAAATTCGGTCTATTTAATATTTTATTAAAATAATGAAATCAGTATTCATTAAGAATGTTAATCTTGAAACGAAATATTATTAGTAACATATTGTCTTAAAGTCCACTTTACAATAAATTACCAATTTAAAAAATATTGTGACAACATTATTTTTCTCACTTAATGAACCTTATCTTATTTACGTTTTTATTGTCGGGAAAAACATAATCACTGTTATTATCACACAGAGCCATATTATTATAATCTCCTGATTTGAGTACGCCCGCCCACTTTTTATTGGAAGTTCATTAGTAAACTAGTTAGTATAAAATCATGGGGATTCTCCATTTCTCACTGACGACCGTTGGTATAAGAGTTTTCTCAATATCTGGCTCAAATGTATGGAACTAACTCCCCATCCAGCTAAGGTAGACTAGAAACTGTTGTGTATTTGGTAGCTATGTGTGGAGACTGGAAGAGTGTAGAAAGATGGTGTATCTATGATCTATGTCAATAAAATAGCATGCAATGCCCAAAATTCAAAACCAAGTGTTATAGTTTAAATGTCAACTTTTCCTAAATAGATATTCTGGTAAACGGTTGTCATAGTGTCCAGATGACTACACTATCTGTTCACAAGACTATATAAATATGCAATTGAAAATAATGTATAATTACTGTTAAAATATTGTCTACTAGCTAAATTGCCCGCGTTGCCTAGTTCAAAATAAAACAGATTAAAATGCTATAAGCTACAATGAACAGAAAGCTATACCTCTAATAATAAAAAAACACTATTATATTAATCTAAAGATTTGTAAAAAAGTAATTTAAAATGAATAGTGTAACTGGTAAAAAAATAGCTCAGTGTTGCTTGTAGATTTACAATATCCTTTTTTTTAAAGTAATATAAATTGAACGAAATAATTGTTGAAAACAAAGGTATAGACCAACTTTAAAATTGAACCCGGGTCGCCCGAATGGAAGTCCGATAAGTTAACCATTTAGCCAGCGAAATGAAATAGCCAAATTTATAATATGAGACAGTAAGGTTACGTGTATATAAATTAATTAATATGATTGGTTGAACACACACAGTCTACTTTATATTTATAGATATTTATCTAGCTTGAAATGAATAAATTTGTATAAGTATTTTTTTTTTCATACTGATTTTCTCTAATTGTAATTCTCTATATCTGTATAGCAAACGTGGTGACAGGTAAATTATTAACTCACATAGTGTTGCTATTTACAACTATATTCTGCTGTTTTAAAAAGAAGCTAGAAAAACTACATCACCTAATTGTTTACAATTCTTTTTAAATAACAAGCATAAAATTGTTTCCTTTATTATATAAACAAATGAATGACCACCGATGATCAATTCTACTTATATAGAGGTTATTACATAACTAACTAGAAATAAATATATTTCTTTTTAAAAACAAATTCCTTGTATAAAAAAACCTAATAGAATTTGTTTACATTTAAAACTTAATAAAAAATAACGTGCTATTATTTAAATGCTTGTAATTATTAATGACAGTGTGTTAGCAATTTAGTATAAAATGTACATGTAATATTAAAAGAAGAAATACATTTTTTAAAAGTCTAAAGCAAGCTTTCCTAGTATCTAAGGTACAATAGTTCGGACTCATTTTATTATAGTTAGCTTTAAGAATATAACAAAGCGATGGCAATCTTATTAGTGATTTTTATCTTTAACTTGTTTAAGGTAAAACTTTTTAGTATTTAAGAGAATACGCCTTTTGATCAATACCATTCCAGCATTAAAACTTGAATGTATTCTAAATACAGTTGTAAACTGGCGTTTCGTGAATGCAACCACGATAAAGACGAATGCTGCGCAGGTCATCACTGGTAAGTCAAGGTCACTTCTGTTCCCAAAGGGTCTCAAAGATGGCGTACTAACGCATGGGAGAAAGTCGCTGAGTTTCGCGTTTTGATATTTTATTGATTCTGCATAAGCCACTGAGACTCAGTAGGAAGTAAGGATTCTGCACACAAAAACTGGTCTCGCCAAGCGCGGTGGTTGGATGTTCAGGCATATTATAGTCTTTAATATTTGCTACCGGCGACAGTGTAGGAATACGAAGGTGCTACAATGTTAATGATTCGGGAGAAGAGTGGAGAAGCAGAGTAGTGTATATAACTGCGGAAAGCAGACAAGCTCGGAATGGGTCTTGGTGTGTCTCCTCGATTGATCAACCCTTTCTCACATTTTCCACTAGACTACATAGCTGGAGTGCTCATCCGAATTTTTCAGAGACCTTTACGATCGGTAAGTGAAGATGAGGGAAAGGTTGCTCCAGTGGCTTCTATGGAGAAAGCTGGCAATATCAAAAGCGTGAATAGAGCGAGTGTGACATTATGGGGGACGAAAACCGTATAAAACCACAGTGCTAAAGATTTTGTACAGTAAAGATGATACCATAATTAAATTACGTATGTATTTTTATTTTATCTTATATTGATTTTGTGGGTTTTAACCAACGCAGGCAGGTTGAAAAAATACCACACTCAAAAACAATACTTTGCCGCAGCTTCTCAACCCTAAAAACGTTTAATTTTTATAAAAAATTATGACTACTAGTTTATAATATAATATTTATTTATTATTTTAGATTATAGTGTAAAATATGTGATTTTTTTCTTTTTTTTATATTTCATGATGATGTTTGGTTTGGCTGCCATCATGTAGTAAACAGTTGTAAGTCATTATAATTTTTTTATCCATGCATCTCGGTTTATCCTATCTATATCATATGTTGTATAAATATTCACTGCTTGATGTTAGTCTTGTAGTTGAGGAATTCCAGTAGAAAGGGATTTATTGGTGTTGCACTTGTTGGTTGTAAATATTCACTTGTATGAACCTGGCATTTATTTTCTGAATTTGGTGATTTTCACTGTTTTCTTGTTATTGATGGTTAAAATTGACGTTTAAACTTAGTAATTGCCCATAATATAAATAAACATTCCATCTCAATTATTGAGTATTTTCTTTCGGTAGTACTCAAACATAAGTTGTACCATACTCGTAAATCGTGAAACAAATTACTGTGCTGTTCAGTAACCCAAGTATCATAAATGCCCATTTCTATATTATTTCCTCAGTTTATTTGTTAAATGTCGTTAATGCTATGTTACGAATCTCGGTCATAAATGAATGACGTAGTAAGGCATTGACCTCTTAACAAGTGCGTATCAGAGTCCAAAGCGACCAAGGTTTGACCTTTATGCCCTGAGGGCAGTTTAAATAAAATAATTCGTTCAAATCCCGTGGAAATTGGGGGATAATTCTGGATCGTAGTAATTATAGAGAAAGAGGTTAAAATGCGTATTAAGACCCTGTAGAATCTTCGATGATAGTTTTCTTTGTAAAGTTCCGACCTCCTTAAAGTTAGTTCAGTTTAAACGTTTGTAGAGTGAAGTCGCTATATTCATACATGTACATATAATGCCATTTTATTGATACTTATGTTGCCACCAGTTGATGAAGTTTATTGATCGTTTATATTGAGTCTACAGTTTAAATAAAATTGTTTATTCAACAACTGGAGTTGTTTGATCTATCGTTGTTGAGAAAGGTGTTGAAGATAATTATCACGAATATAACTACATTACTGCATAGACCTGTCAGTCAAGGAACCCCTAGCTTGGGCTACAGATTAGCAGAATCTAGAGACTTCTAATAAAGATACAACTATATTCATTGAATCCGATTTAACGAGTCGTAATAATAGTCATCACCTAAAGAGGTCCATAATAGTTTGGGGTCTTCGTCCGATATAGTTGTATAGTGAAGCATATATTCAAGTTGTGTTGTGTTGTGTGTTGGAGCAGTGACCTACTGAGCAAGCCTAAGAACGCTGAAATTATTCTTCCGATTGGAAAAACGTAAGTTGGAAAAATTTACATTTTTAAAATCTCTTAACTAAAGAATGGAATTTATTGAAAATCCAGAAGAAGAAGTTTTGAAAACTTTATCCATAAAGAAGTTAAAAGAGATCGCTGAGATCTTAAAGATAGAAGTTACTGAAACTACACCATCGAGGACTGTGTTGACACAGCAGATAAAAGATGTGTTGATTGCGAGTGGAAAGTTGAAAGTAGAATCAAGCGCGGAGGGATATCAAGTTGAAGGTCAGACGTCGCAATCTATGTCAGAACAGTTTAGATTTCAGTTAGAAATGAAACGGATGGAAATGGAGATGGAACAAAGACGTCTAGAAATAGAAAGTCAGGAAAGAGATAAGAAAAGTCAAAGAGAAACAGAAAGTCAGGAAAGAATAGAACTGGCGAAGATAGGAGCAACTAAAAAAGAATCTCATAATGATGTAGAGATGGCCAGATGGAAAAAGCTAGTCCCTACCTATATTGATAAAGAAAGTGAAATAGCTAATTTCTTCCAGACCTTTGAAATCTCTTGCAGAGATTTTAAGTTCCCAGAAGATAAATGGGGAATATTAGTCAGAACAGCTTTTACTCAGGGAAGGGCAAGAGATTGTGTTTTATTGTTAAAAGAGGAGAATTTAAATGATTATGAAATCATTAAAGATACTGTACTTAAAGCCTATAACCAAATACCGGAAAGTTATCGGAAAAGGTTCCGTCAGTACACAATGTCCCCTTACCAAACACACTTAGACTTCCTTAGAGCAGAAGAAAAGCTAATGGATCAGTGGATAAAATCCAGAAATATCTCCACATTAAAAGAAATGAAAGATATCATTCTGTTAGAGGATTTTATTAACAAAGTGAGGCCGGATATAAGAATGTATTTATCCGAGCGTGATATCACTGACCCACATAAGGCTGCTGATTTAGCTGAACAGTATGCACTGTGTCATAGGACAGCTGGTGAAAAGAATGTTAATAGGCCACAACGGCAAGCAGAAAACACACAGAAACATCGTGAAAAAGAGCATTTTGTGAAACAAAATGATGTGAATAAGAAACCTGTCAACAAAAACGTCCGATGTACTTTTTGTAAAAGAACAGGACATAGCATCGAAGACTGTTGGAGTATACGAAGCGACAAAAGACCTAACAAAGTGGTAATGTGCACTAGCCATAAACCAAAACAAAAGGTACAAGAAAGCGAAAATACAAACGAACTGAATTCGAAGAAAGATTCTTCTAAACCAGAAAAACTGAGGGTGGATTTGCCTGAGAGCAAAAGTCAGAAGGTAGAGAAATCTACAACTGAAGAAAGTGAGGATGAAGATCCTGCTTTTAAATACAGAACGGCTACGATTGGGTTCCTTGTAAAGGTCCCATATATCCACAGAGACGAAAAAGTAGACCAAAGTATTTTTGACTCGAACAAGAGTCTGAAGTCATCGAAAGATGAAAAACCACCCGAAAGTCATGGTCAAGGGAAGAATGAAACTGACACAGAGACCCTGTGCAGTTTTCAACCGTTCATTAGTGAAGGTTGTGTGGCCTTACAAAAGGAAGGACCACTGAAGTCCGTAAAAATATTACGAGACACAGGGGCATCATTAACCCTGCTGCTTAAAGATGTATTACCATTGAATGATAATACATTGACAGGACAGGCTGTCCTAGTGAGAGGTTTTGAATGGAAAGATGAAGTACCTCTACATAGGATATACCTCTCATCTGAATTGGTGACAGGATATGTGACAGTTGGAGTAGTATCAAAACTCCCTGTTGATGACATATCTATAATCCTAGGGAATGATTTGGCAAAAGGAAAGGTGAAACCTGAACCTATTGTGACGGCGAATCCAGACCCTACTGTAGATACAGAAGAAGAAAAAGAACTTTATCCTGTTTGTGCTGTCACCAGAGGTATGACAACACAGAGAAAGGAAGAAAAAAATCTACCAGAAGAAAAGATAGATAAAGAAGAAGTAGAACTTAGTACTACGTTCTTCTCCAGTATTGTCGATGGTCATCAAGAAAATCCACAATCAAATAGATCGTCACGAAATCAGTTGATTGCTGAGCAGAAAGTAGACCCAGAGTTGCTACAGTTGCGTGAAAAAGCTGTGGACGAGAAGGAAACTCCTACTGATGATGTCTATTACTATATAGACCATGACATGCTAATGCGAAGATGGAAACCTGTGGACGCTGGTACAGATGAAGATTGGAGGAGCATCACTGAAGAAACGAGTGCGGAGAGCTGGACCGAAACTATCAAAAGCTATGGGTTACCACAATCCATACCGTCAGATCGAAGGACCAACTTCGCCCCGGAACTCTTCAATCCAGTCCTAAAGAACTTATGCCTGGAGCATGAGGTGACAACTGAATCCTATCCGGAAAGTCGAGGAGCCTATGGAACAATCTTTGGACCCACTGTCCGAGGACCACTCAAACTACTTCCAGAGGAATGGCAGACCGAATTGGATCTCCTTGGGCTGAGCAAGTACCTAGATAAGTACATATATTTTTTGTCTGACATAACTGTGTTTGTTAGAAAAAAATTGTACACTGCTCACATGCAGATGCCATTGTTGTGTGATGAAAGAAAGGCAAATATATTATATCATTTGAAAATGATAAAGCCTTACCTTCTGAAAACAATTGGAATAAGCTTGATGTTGTTAACATTGTTACTCTTATTTGTAAAATTTATGCCTGGAGTACAGGATGAATTGAATGACAAATTCACTGATAGTTAGTTACCAAACTTACTATTTTAAAACTAAATCCCTTACTTGTGATGAAAAAGGAATGAGTAAAAGTATTGTTAGAGTAAATATCATTATAGTGTGATATTTCTAAACAAACTTGTTAGGTTGAACATTTAAAATAATTGCTATAAGAGAAAAAGATCAGTTTTATCCGCAGAATTGGTTTCTAAATCAGAGGACATTATAAATGTGGACTGATTATAAGATATGTTTGAGAATCTCTGGAAATGATAATTGAAACATTTGGCAGAGAGGATAATTTGATTGAAAAAGATGTAAATGGTTTTAAGAAAAGAGAATTTTTCTATCACTAAAGTATTGAGAAATGTTTTATGATTGTACTATGGATTTATTTTATCATGTACTGTTGTTGAAATATTGCACTGAGTCAAGATGCAAATTTCTTCTATGTGAATTTATTCATTTGTTATATTATCATTGAATGTATGATAATGTAGGGTAAAAATAGTTGCAGCAAGACAGAACTATGACTAACAAGAATTCCAAGAGATGTATTATATATGATTTTTCACTTTTAGGAATGTTACCTGAAAAGCAGACCAAAAGTAGAAACTAATAAAACTTTGTAATCCTTATGTTGTAAAAATTTAGGATGTGCCACTGACTTGACACTGCAAACCAGAATGATTGAGAATTTCATGGTTGAAAATTTATAATGTTGACACACCAATGTTCAACAAATGTATTATTAATTAAGGATTTCATGTCAAGATTGTAAAACTAATCTATTTTTTTTTTGTATTAGTTAAAATAGATTGAATGAATTGTACTGAAAAGCAAAAGATTGGGTAGACCTGAACACTGTGAAGTAACAGGAGAACCTAGAACCTAATGAATAAAACCTTTATGGAAAATGGAAAAGAGCAATGTACACCACTGAAAAGATTGGAAATGAAATGTTTTACCACAACAGTCAAACCAGCAGTTTGTTTTGTACATAAATTGTTACATTGATTTCGCTATGAAAAAAAAAAATTAATAGTAGCCTATGCTTAACTCTTTTCTACTTCAATAATATTGTATTTGAAATGTCTTTAATGTAATCTAAAGAAAATAAGTACTTACTGTGTAGTACTAAGATTGTATGAAGATAATATAACTTGCTTTGATTGATAGTTAATTAAGTAAATTAACCAAATTTGTTTAAGTAAATCCATGATTGTCTGAATGTTTCAATTTAACCTGCTACGATGTGAACTCTTTTAAAAAAAGAAAATAATGACGTCGAAAGGTCATGGTAAAATGAAAGATTGAAATATTTTTAATGATTTTTGCTATAAACTATTTTAATTCGTGAACAGACTATGTTTAATGTTCTCAAAATAATATAAATGAATTTGATTTTTGAGATGATAGATGTTAAAGAATGCTCATTTAATACGATAACTATTTAATCGCGTAGCAATTTTATTTGACCTCGGCTGTGATGAGGTAGAAATTTGCATAGCGATGTCAACATTGTTAAAATCAATTGAGAATGAGAGAGAGAGAGAGAGAGAGAGAAAGGCGGAATTGACCTCAATTTTTGGGTCGCGTCACAGACAGTTGTCTAATGTGTTAGTCGGCCTACCAGCATGTAAAAAAAAAAATACTGTATACACGAGCAATAATTTTTGTAACGTGTAATTAGGTCAGGTCTAGTAGTATTTTTTTCATCAAGAGCGTTGGTTTTTTTTTCTCCTTATGAAAAAATAAGTCGTGTCTGCATAGACATTGAGTGATTTTTTCTTTTGTTGTTTGATTACAAATGTAAAAGATATTAGTTTATAATTAAATGGACGAGAGAGTTTTTATTACAGTGGAATGTTCAATGTAATAGAAGTTATTAACTTGTATTATATTATATCTAATGATTATGTATTTTTCTTGTATACAAGATTTAGATAAACAATTTAATTGTCCATTGTTTTGAATTAAAAATTGAATGATTGAATGACTATAGTTAAGCCATTTGATAAGATGAATTTATATTGCATATATTATTATGTTATTGTTATCAGTTCGATTGAATTATTGGGATCGCCAATTGAACTGTATTGTTTTTCCCGGAATATTTTCTTTTATAATTATTCCTTAAAATTAACATTTTTCGTATGGTTAAAATGTTAAGGAAATAATTATAAAGCTTTAGAAGGGGGGGGATGTTACGAATCTCGGTCATAAATGAATGACGTAGTAAGGCATTGACCTCTTAACAAGTGCGTATCAGAGTCCAAAGCGACCAAGGTTTGACCTTTATGCCCTGAGGGCAGTTTAAATAAAATAATTCGTTCAAATCCCGTGGAAATTGGGGGATAATTCTGGATCGTAGTAATTATAGAGAAAGAGGTTAAAATGCGTATTAAGACCCTGTAGAATCTTCGATGATAGTTTTCTTTGTAAAGTTCCGACCTCCTTAAAGTTAGTTCAGTTTAAACGTTTGTAGAGTGAAGTCGCTATATTCATACATGTACATATAATGCCATTTTATTGATACTTATGTTGCCACCAGTTGATGAAGTTTATTGATCGTTTATATTGAGTCTACAGTTTAAATAAAATTGTTTATTCAACAACTGGAGTTGTTTGATCTATCGTTGTTGAGAAAGGTGTTGAAGATAATTATCACGAATATAACTACATTACTGCATAGACCTGTCAGTCAAGGAACCCCTAGCTTGGGCTACAGATTAGCAGAATCTAGAGACTTCTAATAAAGATACAACTATATTCATTGAATCCGATTTAACGAGTCGTAATAATAGTCATCACCTAAAGAGGTCCATAATAGCTATCTGAAAATGTGCTGTAAAGTAGTCCAAGTTTAGTCGATTGTTTTCAATTGTTTTTTGTTCAGTCTTCAGTAACAGAAAGATCTGCCTAACCCAGTTTTCTTGGCTTCAATTATCTTATAGGTTTACAGACGTTCCTTCTAGATAGAAGATTATTACGTCCACTAGGCCCAAAACTCCTGCAGGGCGACAGGGATCCGTCGGTGGCAGGGCTAGAACCCGCAACCTGTCAGTTAGTTTTTGGTTGACAGTCCGGTGAACTAACCGCTGGACCAGCCGGCTTCACAATTATAATGGGACATATCAACAATGACAGTTTACCCTATTATATGTTTGATATTTTAAGTTTGTCAAGTTACATTTGCGACGACTTCATGATATTACTTATAAGTTTACAGACGTTCCTTCTAGAAAGAAGATTATTACGTCCACTAGGCATAAAACTCCTGCAGGGCGACAGGGATCCGTCGGTGGCAGGGATAGAACCCGCGACGTGTCAGTTGGTTTTCTGGTTGACAGTCCGGTGAACTAACCGCTCGACTAGCTGGATTCACATATTAGCTAATTATCTGCAATATTCCTTTTTAACAATTTTCTGGAATGCTGAGTCATTGATTTCTCTATTTTTGAATATGACCTTTGTTTAGGAAACCTTAGTGTCATAACTGCCAATGTCTACATTATTTACTCAGTATACTTGTTTAATTTGTCGATGCTATCTGAAAATGTGCTGTTAAGAAATCTTTTTAACAACAGAGCGTTCTTAGTGGGCGTGGTTTAGGTTTTTAGTGACGTATTTGTGTAAATATAAGAACCCACTTGATGTACTAATGTAAAGTGGTGAAAGTGAGGTTTTTCTTTATTATGCAAAATTCACATCTGAATATTGGCTATCCTACTCAAAACTAAGGAGGTAAATAGTAGTACTGTAGATTAATTGATTAATGTGATTAGGCTAGGGCCGGCTAGACCTATTTACACTTTCAATTTCACTTTTAAGGCCTACACTTTTAATGTTTCGTAGGCTAGGCTACGATGTCAAGTGATAGTTGGTGAATTGGCTATCTAGTCAAGTCAGTAATAGGCTCACATCGTCTATGATCTATGTCTATGATAATAATAAAATAGCCTATTTTATTTAACATACATAATACAGCTTAAAACTTAATAAGACTTAAAACACAACACATCATTTAAAAAAAGCTCGAGCCTATATGAAACTTTATTAATACAGCGGCCATTATTACTTGTACACCATTACAGAAAGTAAACACAAATCACGTGCTTTTTGTCACGTGATTGCAAACGCCCTATTGTCTTAAATGCTGAGTATGAAACTTCTCTATTTAAATTTCATTCTGTCCATTCTTCTTTGCCAGCTACATTTATTTGCTGCTAATCTCCCTTTAAAAATTATTTATTTTTCATCTTTTAAACAACCTTTGGTATTATATCACATTTCGTATTCTACCCATGTGTAGTTATTAGTATTCTCTTTTCATGTCAGCTACATAACCCATTTGTGTGGATTTCCTTATCGTTAAATGGAACAAAATAAGCCACAATATCATTTTTGTGTACGTGTTTTGTTGTTCATCATGCAGTACTTTTAATATTTAATAGTATTGGTTTTTTAATTAATTGTTTTAATTATCGACACGTTTCCATTCCTTTTACGGTATCAATGTAGACAAATGTAGCGAACGCCTGCTATTGACTTACAACGAATTTATTTTTACTGGAATACATGTACTATAAATTAATGTGAAGAATTTACTAACATTGTTGTATTTTACGCAGTTTTGTGTGTTTTGCATTGTTTCGTTAGATACAAGCAGCTTCTCTACTTCTTCCATTAAGTTAATTCTTGGGTTCTAATTTGTATTTAATATGTAGTTGTACAAGATAAACTACCCTGCAAATAAAGACAGAATAAAAAACAGGCTTGTAACATTGTTTTATGGTATACAACCGTAAATACTTGTATAAATATATAACAAATTAATATAATATAATAACATTTTATATTGTGTATTTCATGATGATGCTATCTTTTGGCTGGCGAGTGTAGCCTAGTGTAAGTATGTTTCTATACTGTAGAACAAATATTATTCATTACAATAACGTTATATAGACATCATAATAATTTGGAATCATATCATATTGAAAAGTCTAGCACCGCCATCCATACACTGATGGTTGAAGGGACACGGTGGTAGAGCGCTAGCGCGTTCTGCTGCATATCGAAGGTCCTGTGTTCGAATCTTCGTAAACGCTAGAATGTTTCCAGGGACTCAAGGCTGCAGAAAAAAAGTGATTTGATTTTAGAGATAACAAAAAAAGGAATTACACTACCCCCATGGGCGCCAAGGACTAGAGAAGCAAGATGATCAGAACTAGCTTAACAAGACAACAATAAAAATACAAACACCAATATAAAGAAGCCAACAAAGCAGTGAAGAAGACAGTGCGCTTAGACAAGAGGACATATGTTGAAGAACATTGCAATGTGGTGCTGCTACAGAAAAGCGAAGTCAGTTACAAAGTCACCAGGCAGATTAGTGAAGAAGGGAATATGGGAAAAACAGCCCTACACTGAACGCCAGAGAGAAAAAAAAGAGGTCGACCAAAAGTAACCTGGCGAAGTACAGAAGAACTGGTACTAAAGGAAGTCGGTAATCCTGGGGTACGATAAGAATTGTCGCACGTCAGAGACAAAAAATGGAAAGGCTTTCTTGCTTCCATATGATTAAAATGGCGTTACAGGCAGTCCAGGGACTCCAGCTCCTCATTTTTGTCAGGGTTTACTCCCTTAGCCTTTGCCGTGAAGGGGTAAGCCGCAAGGCAGCGGAGGTTTGGAGTCAGAGTATCCTTCTCCTAGACAGGCTACCATCCAAGGTTAACGAGCCCCATCTGGCCGAAGCGACTGGTTTTAAGGCGCCAGTGGAACGCCTATGTCCCTTCTCCTGTCAGTAGAAACGGTTTTGCCGGACTTAGTAGCTAAGCCACGCGAGAAGGCCAGGAGCTGGACTTGGTTGTCAGAGGCTATTTGAGACGCATGACAATGGGAGCAGTTTTATAAGAAATGGATGCTTATCCCCACTACCATCCCCGGCGATAACAACCTTTAAAACCAAATTCGATTTGACCGTGTATCGTCATCACCGGCAACTCCTGCGGCGCATCTGAAGCCAAGATGTATCGACTTAGTCGCTCCCTTGGTTCCGTCAGCTGCGAGGAGAGGGGGGGGGGCCTGCTGCATGGGCACCAGCTGGCTCTCCATACTATTTTCCTAGGCTCTGTAGCTCAACTAGATGCCGGCCCAACACGGGAGGGGGTAGTTACCGGTTATACACTCGTCCGATTGGCGAAGGAAACGAGCGCCAGGGGTCCTTCCGACGGTGGGAGAGGTCATCGAACTTCATTGGATGGCTACCGCCCGCCTCAAGCTGGGCAGTCCCCCAGCCAGTTAGGTGCCGTCTCGCCATGGCTTACCTGCCCCATTGGGTGCGTGGGGATTAGAGAGGCATCCCTAAAAAAGTGGGCCATAAAACAATCGCACCAGCCAACTCAAAAACAAGAAAGAAACATCCAGCTCTTCGATTTGCTAGCTGGAACGTCAGGACCATGTGTCCCGGCCTCACCCCAAACCCCCACCAAATAGATGATGCAAGAAAGACTGCCGTTTTTGACAGGGAACTTTTGCGACTCAACGTTGGCATTGTAGCTCTGCAGGAACCCCGGCTGGCTGACAACAGTACCGTCAGGGAAGCCAACTACAATTTTTATTGGCAAGGGAAGTCTCCAGACCAACCAAGACAGCACGGTGTCGGCTTTGCGGTGAGAAACACGCTTATCAGCTCCACAGAGCCCCCCTCAACAGGCACAGATATACTACTCTCCCTCCGGTTGTCAACCTCTTCTGGCCTTAGTCAACATCTTTAGTGTGTACGCCCCAACCCTTCACTAGACTGATGAGGAGAAAGATCAGTTCTACCATGCACTGGATGAAGCGATATCAAGGATATCCAGCACTGAGGGCCTCTACCTCCTTGGAGACTTCAATGCAAGAGTTGGAACTGACTAAGAAGCCTGGCCCACCTGCCTCGGAAACTTTGAGAGGGGAAAGATAAATGAGAATGGAAAAAGAGACTGATTGAGCTCTCGTGCCACCACGGTCTGTGCGTGACTAACACCTGCAAAGAAATACACCAGGTGTCGTGGAGACACCCTCGCTCTCGCCACTGGCCCCAACTTGATCTTGTCCTAACTAGAAGAGCGCATATTGGCAGCGTCCTCCTCACCCGTAGTAGACTGCGACACGGACCACGCCCTCGTGGCGAGTAAGGTGCACCTAACGCCAAAGAAGTTGCACCACTCGAAGAAGAAGGGTCGCCCACGCATCAACACCAGCTGTGTCAGAAACCCCAGGAAAACCCAACAGCTCATCAGCATACTCGACGGTGCCCTCAACGAAGTAACAGCAAATGACATCATCAACTCAAAGTGGCCACGCCTCCGCGACGCCATGTACAACGCAGCCATCACTGTTTACGGGAAGAAAGAGCGAAAGAATGCTGACTGGTACGAGGCCATTGGGAGGAAATGGAACCCGTAATAGAGGCTAAGAGAAAATCCCTTCTGGCCTATAAGGCTAAGCCTAGCCCCAGTACACTATAAGTTCTACGGACTGCCAGGAGCAAAGCCCAGCAGATTGCCTGTCATTGCGCCAACACCTACTGGCTGAATATCTGTAACAGCATACAGACAGCTGCCTATACAGGCAATGCAGGAGGGATGTAAGAGGGCATAAAGAAGGCAATAGGTCCAACCACCTCTAAGACAGCCCCCCTCAAGTCCAAAACAGGCGATGTTATCACCGATCCGGAAAAGCAGATGCAGAGGTGGGTGGAACAATACCTCGAGATGTACGCAACGCAGAATAGATGAGCTCAGCAAAGCCATCGACCGTCTCGCCGGTGGTAAAGCACCTGGAAGCGACGGAATCCCACCAGAAGTCCTTAAGTGCGGGAAACCAGCCCTGCTACAACCACTTCACGACCTCCTTTGCCTCTGCTGGGAACAAGGTTACATTCCTCAAGACATGAGAGATGCTAACATCGTCACTTTGTATAAAAACAAAGGTGACAGGAGCGATTGCAACAACTATCGGGGCATCTCCCTCCTCAGCATCGTTGGTAAAGTGTTCGCCCGCGTCATCCTTAACCGCTTGCAGGCCCTCGCTTCACGCATCTAACCAGAGTCACAGTGTGGCTTCAAGGCTGGTCGATCAACAGTGGACATGATCTCCTCACTACGCCAGCTCTAGGAGAAGTGTTAGGAACAGCAGATGCCACTCTATATAGCCTACATCGACCTAACAAAAGCTTTTGATCTGGTCAGTCGAGGCGGGCTATTCAGCTTGCTGCAGAATATTGGATGTCCCCCCACACCTGCTCGCGGTGGACAGGTCCTTCCATGACAACATGCACAGCACTGTTTGCTAAAATGGCGCAACCTCTAAGGAATTCCCAGTCAGCAGCGGAGTAAAGCAGGTCTGCGTCCTTGCGCCAACACTCTTCGGCATTTTTTTCTCTATGCTTCTCCAACACGTTTTCAAAGACTGCAGTGAGTGTGTCTTCATCCACACCAGGTTTGATGGCAAGCTCTACAACATAGCGCGTCTTCGTGCCAAAAACAAAGTCACAAAGGTCATCATTCGAGAGATGCTCTTCGCTGATGACGCAGCCTTGACTTCTCACACCGAAGACAGACTCCAGCAGCTTGTCACTTGCTTCTCCCATGCATGCAAGGAGTTCGGCTTGACTGTAAGTCTGAAAAAGACTAACGTTATGGCACAGGGCACAGAGACCCCTCCAAACATTGTCATCGATGGACAAACCTTGGAGGTTGTCGAGAACTTCACCTACTTTGGGTCCACTATCTCAAATTCGCAGTCCATCGACTCGGAGATCAACAGCAGGATTGCCAAGGCAGCCACAGTCATGGCCCAACTAAAACAGCGAGTGTGGGACAACTCCAGCCTCACCGAGAGGACCAGACTGCGCGTCTACCACGCCTGTGTAATCAGCACTCTTCTGTATGGCTGTGAGTCATGGACCACCTACGCGAGACACGAAAGGAAGCTCAACAGCTTCCACATGAGGTGTCTACGGCGCATACTGCAGATCCAGTGGCAGGATAAGGTCTCCAATACAGAGGTGCTAGAGAGAGCCAACATAAGCAGCCTTCATGCTGTGCTCAGCGAAAAACGCCTAGGTGACTCGGCCATGTAAATAGAATGAATGCACGCCGCATTCCCAAAGACCTCCTCTACGGATAACTGGTCGAAGGTCATAGGAAGACAGGGCGCCTGAAATTGCGCTTCAAGGACCTTTGTAAAACGGATTTGATTAATAGCTCCATTGACTTCAACACATGGGAATGTCAAGCCGCTGACCGACCAACCTGGAGGCTCGCAGTCAGACGTGGCACATCCTGCACAGAAACTGGGCGCAAAGAGACGGCCATTCAGAAGAGAGCGAGGCGGAAAAACCTACTACAACAGCCATCCGCCTTCAAATGCCTCAAGTGCGGCAGGGATTGCCACTCCGTAGTTGGTCTACACAGCCATTCTCGGCGGTGCAGCTGGACACCCCACCCATGACGCTACACCATCGTCTCTCGAGACGGACGGATGCCAACAACAACAGGCAGTAAATACGTAAATCTTAACTAATATGTATCTATGTATTTATGGCATCCGTTCGTTTTCATATGACGATGGCGTATACTCCTTTTCATTTGCCCCTCGCCTTTCTCCTTATCTACACAAATACCTGCCTGTGAGGATGGCTTCTGATACTAGCGTGCCCTCACGCGCTTTGGAACGCCAGGAGGCGCATTCCTCTGCAAGGACAAGTTTCCTCTGTCTAGACTTATGTTCAATGCGCACCAAACGCATGCCCTTTTTGCAGACGTCTTTAATTCGCATGAAATTGCAGACTCTTTTTATTGTTTTCAACTCTGCTCCCCATACAGCAGGGTTTAGTTTTGGTGAAAATAGTTAATAAGAAGCTTTACTTGTTGTGATGTTTTTCACTTTTTGTTTTCTTATCTTATATAACAGACGCTTATTCTATCCTAAACATTATTGCGTCCTACGCTTATCCGGTATAGGTATCCAGCCCTAGAGTTATTTATACATGCTTTAGACTTTCTTTCGCTACTAGGTTTGTTCTACGGCTTGACGCTCCTACCTATAAATTGGTTTGTGGCGCAACTTTGCGGCTGGGCGGTAAATTTTGGTCTATAATTATATGCACATTTCTTGACCAATGAAATGCTCGAACTAATTATTAAATAATACTAATCTGTTGTTACTTGTTTACAGTTCGGTGGTATGCCAATGGTAACAGTAAGAAGGTGTAATAAAGTTTGTTCCAAAAGTATATAAATAATGTCAAGTCAAAATAAATAATAATAATAACATTCACGTGTGAGCTTTGAATTTTTTATGAAGAAATTATTGTTTTCCAAAATTTTCAATTCTACTTTATCTACGTTTTAAAGTTGTTATCTGTATAGCATGTAATCATTGTTTCTCTATTGCATTTGAGATTGTATTGCTCGTTCATCTAGAATAATTTATATATAGTTTTGGCGCGGAGAGTATTTGTGAATGTATTTATTTGTCATAACGACCTTCACGTTTTGAATTAGGAAAACTTTGAGAAAATCCAATTCTAGTACCTCTCGTCACCAAATCTTTATCAGCACGTTAAATTACGGTTTGGGTTGCTGTTGAAGTTTTTGTTATTGCTTAGATAGAGGAATGCGACTTATTAGAAACATTACATTCTTCTTTGAACATAGATCGAGGGGCTTGAGTTATTATTATGGCGAACAAAATCATAGACAGACAACAACATATCTGTGGAGTCATGTATAGTTTAAATCATCGTTTATCCGATCAGTTTCTGTGTACTAGGAGACTGTGGGGCCAGGACTCTGCTTCACCACCTTAATGGATTAATATTTTCCGACATGACACTTTACTTGTATACAATTTAGCGTGGGTATACATACTTTAGCTGGGTTTGGTCATAGCCACACAATCCCTTGGTATGTCGTGGCAACAGAAACTGATGAACGCTGCTTCACCTGCCTCATGAACCAATATGAAAAAGTTCAGAAATGGAATAGCAGATATTATAGTCTTTTCACCGCTAGATGTTACGGTAGTAGGACATATTGGACTTATTAAGTTTTATTAAAAAAAAGAAATTTTGTGACATTGTATGAATTGTATTATAATGTCTGTGCAATTTATTTTCTTATGTGAATTGTGTGAGTAATTAATTAATGTTATTGCTGTAACTGTGGAGTTATCAGTTTATTTTATAGTTTGAATAACTACTATTGATTAACAAGGATACGTCATAGTCATAAATACCGAAGATATTTGAAGAAACTTAAAGGACCGGGAAGAGATCGTGGCAGCTGTGAACACAACAACCATAAATCTCTTGTTAATGACAGGTCATTGCTGATAATCCGAACTGTTTGCTTGTCGTTAATGCCAAAAAGTTGTTCTTTATACTCAATTTAAGGATTATGTTGGGCTTTAAAGTAGCTTGAGAAACGCACGTATTTGTGTATTTATGTCAGTATAATTGTCTAAACCATAAAATATGATTAGATCTTATATTAACTCCTTAGCCATTGTGTGAGTTTGCGCTCACATCTTTGCTGACCACCAGCTAAGTAAGAACGTTTTGAAACTCAACGCTTTTCATTGCTCCTTAATTACCATTATCATTAACTTAAAAAAAAATAGATCTAGTCAAAATATATGTATAATTAATTTCGAACGAGTGAGTTATGGTTACATATTTTTTTGTTCCTAAAAAAAAAATTAAATGAACTAAACACATATTTAATATATTTGGAAGGTATTTAATTGATAGATATGTTAATGAATAAATTAATTAAAATGATTTTTTCGTGTTACTTATTTAAAAACATTTGAATGCAATTTGTCTGTATCAATTAATGTGAGCCTTGCTTAATGCTTCAAGAGTTATGCGACTTTCTTATGGGATTAAAAAAGTGTTATTGTATGATAAAATCTTTTATGAAAAAATCTGTTTACAAGTGTAAGTTGAGCCAATAGATGAAAGTAAAACAAATGCAACGTTTTTCAAACAAACGAAAGGTTTAAGTATAGCTGACGACCTTTCTAAGCAGCTTTCTTCCAGATTTGTTCGCAATTCGGCAAATTTTGATGTTCATAAATCGGGATATTTTAAATTCAATTTGATGCATTTCAAAAAAGACTTCAGCCAAAAAACTCCGCTCTGAGTGCTTCAATGTCTTCTTAAGCTCACCTATGCGTAATGTATATAGATCTGAATGAGTTTTAACATAGGGGCAGTACTATAATGTTTTAGTAATATAACGGATAAATATGTCCAATGTCCAGTTTCAATCCAAAATATTTCCAGTAAAAATGAGTAACCAAACAGTTCAAGAATTGTTTTATCCTGTCCTTGTAAACACAAGTTCAACATTTAAATGAGTCAAAATGAGTCTATGAGTCTGTCAAAAACACCAGTTTCATCAGGCATTCTTCATCATTCAATTCTGAAAAAATATTGTTTCTTCAAGGAACATGGTATACTGCTTCCTGACATGAAACGAATCTACTGAACACTTCACCTTCACTAAGCCAGCGAAAACTGCTAAGCAACAGCAGATCTCTATATTCACTTTCAATTTCTTGTAGTAAAGATTCGAATTGCCGGTAAATCAACGAAGAGTGGGAAACTATAAAGTTGACTATTTTAACAACAGTTCCCATTACGGAGCGCAATTCCAATAAAGAGATCTTTGCACACAAACTTTCATGGTGTATAATGCAATGGAAGCTTAACAGCAGCCTCCCAATGTGGTTTATAAGAAATTTGACAAATCTTTTCTGGTTGCCAAACATCGCAGCAGCGTTTTTGTCATTTTCGGACATTTTATGGGCACTTTTACGTATACCTTGATATATCGCCGCATAATATAACACTTTGAATAATTGTAAACGTTTTCTATATAGGCTATAGAGGCCTACAGTTATGGTGAAATTATATTAATTTGAGGAATATCCTCTTGTTAGGATAAATTTTAAATATCAAATCGTAAATATGAAATCGATCAAGGTTGTTGTTTATTGTTTATTATTAGGGGGAGGCGGGGTTCATTTCGGTGGCACACTAATTTTTTTTTACGTTAAATTGAAGGATATACTTTATAATAACATTTTATTGGAATCGCGAAAAACAATTCAGTTAATGGTTTGCAAATACTAACCACTTGTATTCGATATTTTTTGGGTTGCGATATATTACAAAAAAACAACAACAACCAGATGTAGAATAGTCGGCACATTCTTTTGATGTAGCATTCTTTGATGTAAGCAAAGGGGAAGCAAAGACTAGTTTTTATCCGCTGAAACTGATCGCTTTTGAACAGGCAAACGACAGAATGATTTATTTTAATTTATTTGAAAAAGATCAGCAAGATCTAATAAAAAAAAGGACATGGCACTCAGAAGCCATTAAAAAACACAATATTTTCGGGGGGTCCTCCGCGTGCCAATGAAAAAAGCTGCGCGTGCCAAATTTGGCACGCGTGCCGTAGGTTGCCAATCCCTGCACTAGATCATTCCTAACTGAAATAATGACTGGATATAATATGGCATTCAATTATATTCTAATGTGTAGTTCTGTTTTTAAATATATTTTGTCCTTGGCCAGTTTATCTTTAAACTTGGTAAAGCCTGCACATATTTATCGCCTATAGATGAGTTATGAATGTTCACATAATTTAAGAGATAAGCTGAACCAGGTTTGACCCAACTACTGAAAAAGTATTATTTGTCATAACATAATAAGTAACGACACCACGACATGATAATATGAGCCTTTCAGACTACCATAAAATATCGTATTGTTTTTTTCGTAACCTATTTCTGTCAATTAGAACACGGACTTAAAGGTACAGGAACTGGTTTGTTCCTTGCTCTGTGAGACTGTATCAACGCTGCTCACTAACTATCAAGCATAACCAAGAGCCAGATGTTTTCGTTTTGCAGACTTGCAGACTATTATTGTGTGTGTGTATGTTTGTTGTATCTGTTCTGGTTTTTGTGCTTGTGTGTAAAATGTTTTCCTTGCTTTAATTAATGTTCTAAATCAATGTATTCAAACCACATTTCAATTCGTTGGACAATAAAGCAATTATATCTTATCTATCTTATATTATATATTGCTGTGGCTATGCATTGTGCATAATACACAATTACTAGCATAATGAAATGTGAGGCTTAATGCTAAAGCGCCTTCTATTTTTCTGTAATGAATCAGATGTTTGAAAAACATATAAAAACGTATAAATCATGTTAGTTGATATTTGACGCCCCTCTAAGTTGACCCGAATATTGATTTTTATGGTACATTAATGATTTATCTGAGCTATTATCCCGTCTTTAAAGTCAAGCCGATGTTGTTTATACACAATAATAATGTAATGCTTTTATTAGGCTTACGTTTCATTTAAAATACACAAGCTGTCATCTGTATGTCAATAGATATTATTCTAAGCCATTACTAATTTAGCATCTAATCGTATGTAAGTCCATATATCATTCTAAACCATTATTTTTTATTAAGAGCTTCAATAAAATCCATTGCAATTGTGTGTTTCTGCGCACCATCTCGTTGACCATCAGCTAGTAGGTAAGTAATCGCATGGCTTTCCTTTTGCATTTACAAAAAAAAAATATTTTTACATTTAATTTAAATCAATATTAGTTAAAATATTGTGATCTTAAAAATTACAAACGCACGATTAACCTTTTAATTATTTTCTCAATATATATTGAAAAGAATAAAAACATAATTAATGCATTTTTAAAATGTTATTTAAATTATGGATATAATTTGTTTTTATCCTGCGAATTCTTCATTGGTCTAAAAAAAAAGTATAATTCTAGTCGTAAAATTTTTTTTATTAGTTTCAACATAAAATATGCTCTTAAAAAATATTATGAGACAAATGATTTATCGTTTTTATATATTTCTATAACCACTATCCCAAGGTTACGTCCACAATCCCCTTGTGGCCAGAGCTGTGTAGATCTTGCTGATAATTCTCGTTAGTCCTAGGGGAGACTTCAATTATTAGTATTTATGTTTCAGTATTACACGAACTCTTCTTATAGTCCTGGGCACAAACTCAGTATTTGTATTCCAACATTTCCTTTCTTGGGCATTAGAGTAGTAGATAAATCTTATAGTAATGTATACAACACAATAGAATAGTAACTTGACAAGGAAGCTTCAGTGTAACTGTTGTTGATAGTTTATTTCAGGTGGTATGTTCAATATATACAATATATCTATTATGTACAGTTAGAATAAAATAGTGCAAACACAAACGTTCTCAAAGGAACATATTTTGAAACTCTCTGTCTTTCAGACAAAACAAATCATTAAATACTATCCGAGTGGTGCAAGGGACAGACCCACTACCAGTAGGGGTGAAAATCATGGTAACATTACAAAACTCATAACAAAACGATAGGAACTTCCCTATTAAATAATGAGTCGTTCCCAGACCCTGAGAATTTGAGATCAACACAGAATCCCAGCATTACCTAGAATCTTTCGTTTTCCTACTAAACGTCCTAATATTGTGTGTAGTGAGAAAAGAGAGAGAGAGAGAAGAAGAAACATTGCGTGTTCCAATTCTTGGAAAAACAATATACATGACACCACTATCCCAAGGTTATCGGAGCCTGCACGTAATGCACTCGTCAATCGTCAAGGGTTGACTCAATTGTAGTTTTCTTGATCCGTACACTGCTACTTGCCCTGGGTTTTACTCAATCATTAACATCTGACAGTTCCTTTCAACAGTAATTATATTTTTAATGAGTCCTTGAAGATTAAACGTATTCTAGTTCAAGATGATATAGTATAGTAATAAAATATTCAAGACATACAGTTGAAACTTGAAGAAACGTGTCAATGCGTTAATACGTTAATAAATAGGCCTAGCTATATATAATACAGTATGTATGTGGCATCCTTTATCCTCAAGGGACGATGGCGCAGTCTCCTTTTCCTCTGCCCCTCGCCTTTCTCCTGGCTTTTTTCTATTCACTCCTTTCTGTGAGGGGGACTTCTGCGGCTTGAGTGCCCTCGCGTACCTTGGACCATTAGGAGATGCGTTCACCATCAAGGCTATAACACCCTTTGAGGTCAATTCGTGCCAGTAACAAGGCAACAAATAAAGGCAGTAACAAAGGTGTATTTATTTTATAACATGGTGAAGCAAAAAATTCAATATAAAAATGTATATTCCATTAATTCTTGAGTCAACATAATGCATAGAGTCATATACAAAACATAATGAAGCAGTAAGCAATTTCACATTTCTTAAGTTCATTCAAGTATAAACATGTTATAGGCAACAATAAAATAACCTGAAGATATTGTCATGTTGACGTGGCACACCTTCTTTTTCCGTCAGATGTCTCGATAAGATATTTAACCTCATTTAGAGTAGTCTCTATCTCATATGGTCCACTAAACTTTGCAGTCAAAGGCTGGTTCTGTAGAGGCAGAAACACAAGGACGTTGTCTCCTAGTACAAAGTTTCTGGCTTTGGCTTTTCTGTTATACCATTTCTTCAAAAGCTTTTGTACCAGGGGAAAAATATTATTTTATGGTTAAATGCATGAGCGAATCTATTTTTTAAGATTCGGCTAAATCTTTTAGCTCTGTGGCCAACTGACCTGTAGTCCTTAATTTATACAAGACATAAAACAACACGTTATAAAATTTAATATTATTTTTAAGGCTATGATTATTCTAGGATTTCCAGTACATGATTCAGTGTAGCTGCAGTACATAGGGAAGGACTATCTATTGGGCTTCACCCACAAATTAGCATCATAATTATGTTTGTTTTGGAAAAAAGAACGTTTCAATACAATAATATTAAATTTCCCAAATAAATAAAATGTTTTTCTTAATATCTTTTCGATGCATATATTATATGTATATTTGTTATATTTTATATTACAGACGCTCCTTCTATAAATAATATTATTGCGTCCTACGCTTATCCCAGTCTAGTATAGCATCTTGTAAATGTTTTAAATTATGTTAACTTATTGGTTTACCTGGTTTGTTCAGGCAACCCATTATCTGCCCGAACGCCACTTATATGCATTTGTTCTCGCAAAAGGGATAAGGAAATTGTTTCTATAATTATGTTTATCGGTGCATAAAAGCCTGTTATTGGGTTGCGTTCTTAAATTATAGTTTGTATGCCTTTCATTCTTACTTTGGCAATAAAAACCAATTATAGCCTCATGCTAGTCGTATAAATAATATATTGTTTTCTCTACTGAACAGGTAGCCTCAAAACGAAGACAAATCTCTGAAACAGTTTGTAAACGTAATTTATAAAATGTTCCAGACCTTACTTATTGCTTCCACTATAAGCTTCTACTTTATGTCTACTGGATATTGTTATAAAGGTAATTAAGTTTTGATACATTATTATATTGAACTTTTTTCTTAACTAACTAACTTGAACTCCTATTGGAAACGAGAGCTGGGAGTATTATTCCCTTGTAGCTCTGAGCAAGAACTCAGCCGTGCGTTTGAGCACAGCTCTATCTCCGTAGAGATCAGTGGGTAGTGGGTCACCCGTCCCATATCCTCGATCGACGAGACGGGGGCACTCCCGCAGGATATGCCCCACTGTCTCCTCCTCCTCCCCAAAGTGGCGACACCGCAAGTCGTAGTTAGGCCGGAACCTGGCGAAGTATGCCCCAATGGGGCAGTGGCCAGTGCGGAATTGAGATATGATACTTTGTTCCGACCTATTTAGGCACCACCATGGGTCGGCGCGGTTAGGGCGGGGCAAATGCCGCCAGACTTCTCGGCCCATGTCAGAGCTGTCCCAGCTCTCGTTCCACTTTTCTGTCTCCCACCTCCGGATCAATGTACGGGCCTTCTCAAAGGAGCATGGCGTACTGCCGGGCTCCTCGGAGGTGGGTGTACTAACTAAACTTATCGTGCAATATTTTAAATTATATCCTTTTGGCGTTTCTTTATAGGCTATGATAATCCATTAAAAGGTGATCCTATCAAACAAAGAAGGTAAGATTCGGTCTTTTTAATTATATTATTTAATAATGTGTACTATAATAATGAAATACGTACCTACTAAGAATGTTAGTTTTCAATTGTTAGTAAGTTGCTAGCTCAAATGCGGCTTTACAATAGTATAGTAATTTCAAAAATGGCGTGGCAAGATTATTTTTATCATGTCATCGACCTTGGCTTATTAACGTTATATTTCCGGAAAAAACATAATCACCGCTATTGTTACACATACATATATAATGTATATATAATGTATATATAATGTATATATAATGTATATATAATGCATATATAATGTATATATAATGTATATATAATGTATATATAATGTATATATAATGTATATATAATCACCGCTATCGTTACAATACCTCTATAATGTATTGATTTGAGTGCGCCCGCCCACTTTTTATTAGAAGTTCATCCATTTCAGGTAAACTAGAAACAGATGTGTATTATGTAGCAATGTGAGCAGACTGAAAGATTGTAGAAAGTTGCTGTAGCTATGTCAATAAAATAGCATGCAATGCCTAAAGTCAAAACCAAGGGTTATACTTTAAATTCGAAGTTTTCCTAAATAGATATTCAGGTAAACGGTTGACATAGTGCCCAGAGGACCACACTATCCGTTGACAAGACTATATAAATATACACATAAAAATCAATTCTAATAACTATTCAAATATTGTATACAAGCTAAATTGCCCGGTGTTGCCCGGAGAAAAATAAAACATGCATGTTTAAGCTACAGATACAAATGTTATAAGCTACAATAATCATAAAGCTATAAATCTAATAACAATAAACAAAAATAACGACTATTAGGTAAGTAATTTAAAATGAATATTGTAATGAGTAAATTAGGCAAATATTTTTATTTAACAGAACTCTAAATTTCCCAGTGTCACTTGTAGATTTATAATATTAATTGAAAAAAAAAATTGTAGCGAAAAAAGTTACAGACTAACTGGATAATCGAACCCGTTCGCCCGCATGGCAATCCGATACGTTCACCACTTAGCCAGTGAAGGAAATCGCAAAATTATAATAGATACAATAAGGTCACGTGTCTTTAAATTAAATAATATGATTGGTTGAACACACATACAGTCTAGTTTATATTTTTATATATGTATCTCGCGTGAAATGAATCACACTAAATTTGTGTAATTTGTGTAAGTATTTTTTCTTTTTTCATATTGGTGTTTTCAAATTACAATGGTCTATCTCTGTGTAGCCGACGTGAGGAGAGGTAAATTATTAACTCACATAGTGTTGCTATTTACAATTATGTTAGCTGAAAGACGTTAGAAAAAAACATCACCAAGTTATTGTTTTACAATCCTTTGAAATAAAAAAGCATACATAGAAAACAACGTTAATTATTTTAGCAAATACACAAAGAAATGCATACAGATGAATAATTATACTTATATAGATGTTATTTACTGAACTTTTTCTTATTATTCTTTATTGCTTCCCGTGGAGGATAAGGCAACAACATAGTTCCGCAAAGCCTCCCTATCCTCGGCAAGCCTTCTGGGCAAGCCATCTTATTGCATAACATGTTTTATTGGTGGCTTTTGCATCATCGTCCATTGTTCTCCGATTTTGGTATTTGTCTTCCAGGTCTCTGCAGCATAGAGAAGGTCTGAACATTCATTTGACGTGTATACTTTCAGTTTTGTTCTTAGTTGCAGAGAGGATGACTTCCATATTTTTCCAAGAGTGTTGAAGGCCTGAGCTTCCATAGCTAGTCTGGTGGATATTTTCATGTATATGCTTCCATAAGCTGAGATGTTGCTGCCTAGGTATTTAAACTTTTCAATCTCATCTATTTCTACACCATTGGCTTGTGTCTTTTGAGAGCTTCTTGTCTTCACTTTCATGAGTTTGGTTTTGCTGGAATTAATCTTTAGTCCAACACTTTTGGCTATTTGTTCTACTCTTTAATTAACTAACTAAAAATAAATACTTTTCATTAGATAAAGGTTATTTATTAAAAAAAAATATTTACAGATTATCTTACAGAATTGTATTTACATTAATAACATAACACAAATAAAGTGATTTTTTTAAAAATCCTTGTAATTATTATTGACCATGTGTTAACATTTTAGTATAAAATGTACATGTATAAAAAAGACAAGAAATAAATTTTATTCAAATCTAAAGAAAGGTATTATAGTATGTAAAATCAACATATCTTACTCATTTTTGTCCAGTTACGGTAATTAATGTTTAGCTTTCAAATGTAACAAACCGATGGAAATGTTGTAGTGATTTTTTATCTTTAACTTGTAAAGCGGCAGTGGAGCATATCCTGCGGGAGTGCCCCCGTCTTTAAAGTATTTAAGAGAATAGGCATACTTATCAATACCATTCCAGCGTTAAAATTAAATATATTCTAAATACAGTTGTAAACTAGCGTTCGCTGAATGCAACCTCTCGAAAAGGGAATGCTGCTCCGGCCATCTATGGTAAGTGAAGATAACTCCTGTACCCATGGATCTCAAATCTAGCAAAGTGTTTAAATCACTGATATTTTCCAATTAAGACTACATTAATGGACTAACGCATGGTAGACATTTGCTTTTGGGCGTTCGAGATTTTATTGATTCTGCAAATGCCACCGAGACTCGATAGGAAGTAAGATAAGAATAAGATAAGAATGGTCATTTCTAATATAGCTTCTATCCTTGCTATTAAATTAGCATTCTTAGTGCCCTCTTGGTGTGATTTGCAGCTGCAGATGTATTAGCAAAAGAGAAAGGTCTTTAAGTCTTTTTTGAACGATTATTTTGTCCCAGATTCTCTCAGTGCCTGAGATAAACTGTTTCATAGAGAAGGTGTTACTGATTCAATTGAGCGCACTCCCAGGTACTTCTTTTTGTGGCCATCCAAACTGGGAGTTTTGAGGAGTAACTGAGATGAAGAGTGCAGTTCCATAGATGACGCATGCTTTGATAAAAGCTCTAAAAGATAGGAAGGAGCAAAGCCCTTGATGCATCCGTGCGTATAAAACTGGTCTCGCCAAGCCCGGTGGGTGGATATTCAGGCATATTATAGAATTTAGTTTTCGCTACCGGTGACAGTGCAGGAATACGAGGGTGCTACAATGTTAATGATACGGGGGAAATCCTCAAGTGGGGAGAAGCAGAGTAGTCTATGCAACTGCGGAAAGCAGACAAGCTCGGGATGGGTCTTGGTGTGCTTCATCGATTTATCAACCCTTTCTCACTTTCCCCGTTGAACTATACAGCTGGAATGCTCGTCCGAATTTTTTAGAAACATCTCAATCGGTAAGTGAAGATGATAAAAAAATGCCTTAAGTGGCTGTTATGGAGTACGCTGGCAATATCAAAAGTGTGAAAATAACGAGTGTGATAAGTGGGGCCAAAATTCATTAGTGCGGGATATAAAACAACAGTGCTAAACATTTTGTACAATAAACATGATACCATAGTTAAATTACTTATTTATTGTTATTTTATCTCCTATTGAGTTTGTGGCTTTTAACCAAAGCAAGCATGGTGAAAAAATACAACGCTAAAAAACAATACTTTGCTTCACCTCCTCAACATCAATTTTATTTTTATAAACAATACATTATGGTTAGCGGTATATTTAAAGAGTATTAATTTATAATAGAATATTTATTTCTTAGATTAGATTAGAGTGTCAATTGTGTGTTTTTATTTCTATTTTATTTCATGATGATGTTTTGTTGGGCCGCCATTATGTAGTAAAAAGTAGTAAGTCATTACAATTTTATTATCTATGCAGCTCGATTTATCATATCTATATCTCATGGTGTATAAACAGTCAGTGTTTCTATAAAGAAAATTATTGTATTCCAGACTCTGTCGTGGCTTCAGTTTAGTCTTGTACTTTGATTAACGATATGCACCTGGCTAATAACGCTTGAAAAAACTGTTTTTAGCATTTGTCAATATTGAGACAGCTTAACCTTTATTGTAATAGTAATATACATTTGTTACACAAGATATTACCCAGTCAAACATACAAGCCTAGTTTATTTCAGAGCAACAGTGTTGTTGTTTTTTCCTGATTTTTCTCATTTTTTTTTTCTCAGTTCCTTTTCGGTTCTTACACTACTCCTCTGTAACTAACCACCGCACAAAGATGAAATTTTGGCAGTTATCTTTATCACTATGTTTTCGTTATTCCCAAGCTACTCTTTTTGAATTTTTATTTTTGAATTTTTATGTGTCAATATGTATTTTTTTAATGCTGTTTCAAAAGAAAATTAATAATGTTTATAATAAAGAGCTATTTATCAAAATCATGCATGGAAAGATAGATAATATAAATTCAAAGCAAAAACACAAAACAGATTTGAATTATCTTCATTTGAAAAAAACAAAACATTATAGAACTTAAAACAAAGCAGTTTGTCTGACATTTTTATGGTTGCTAAGGCAAACAAAAATACACAAAAATGTCACCTTAAATATACATTAAAACACGCACCTGAATATGATAGGGTAATTTTAAATTGCCAGGTAAGCCAAATTAATTTCATCAATAATATTATTTTAGTTTATTTTTTTCCTGGTTTGGTAAGGCAGCCATTATCTTGTCCGAATGTCAGTCGTGAAAAAATATAATTTATATGACGTTTTTCTATTCAATTGTATAAGAAAACTTAACTTATCCCAAAGACTATAATAAGATGAACGGCTTGGTGTAATATTTCTGAAATTTGATAACCCGAATGACTTTTCTTTGGAATTATCGATTCCCTTTTGTATTGAACACTTTTATTTTATTTCATCGCTTTGTATACAGCGGAAGCCTTTAATGCAATCGTAGGATCGTAGAAGTCATTTTACGACAGCCTTATTGGCTGCGCACGGAAAAAAAAAGAATATATAAGCTCTAAAAATAGAGCAAGCGGTCCATCTCTTTAAAGTCTTTGCTTACCCTTAGGTCTTATCTTATCTTATACATTACAGACGCTCCTTCTATAAAGAAGATTATTGCGTCCTACGCTCATCCGTGGTCCGAGTCTAGTCTTGCATTTTTATTAATGTTTTAAATGATGTTAGGTTATTGGTTTTCCTGGTTTGTTCAGGCAACCCATTCCATGCCCGAATGCCACTCGGGAAGAAAGAGTACTTATATGCATTTGTTCTCGCATAAGGGACAAGGAAGGTGTTTTTGTCTTTATGTTTATCTGAGCTTTGCAACAGATTGTTATTGGGTTGTATTTCTAAATTAGAGTTTAATGCCTTATGTATTATTACTACTTTACTCTTTGCCCTTCTGTCCTCTAGTGTTTCTAGGTTTAGTGATTTGATTAATGGTGTTACTCTTGTCAATGGGGAATATTCACTAGTTATAAACCTTGCAGCTCTTTTTTGAATTTGTTCTAATTTTTTAATGTTTTCTTTAGTTGATGGGTCCCATACAGATCCTGCATATTCTAGTATAGGCCTAACTAATGTGAGATAGCATTTTAGTTTTATATTCTTATTACATTTGTAAAAGTTCCTTTTTATGAATCCTAATGTTTTGTTTGATTTTTTAATTACTTCATCAATGTGAGGGTTCCAAGATAACTTATCATTTATTATTACTCCTAGATACTTAGCATTGCTAGTTTGAGTTAGTTCTTTACCATGAATGAAGTAGTTTGTTATTATTTGTTTCTTTTTCTTGGATACCCTTATTAGTTGGCATTTTTCTGGGTGAAAAGACATACTCCAGTTTGATTCCCATTTTTGTAGTTCATCTAGGTCTTTTTGTAAAAGTTCACTATCTTTTCCTGTCTTTATTATTCTATAAATTATGCAATCATCGGCAATCATCGGTCTATCTGTGTACTGTAATATTTTTTGTTTTGTGGTATTAATCTTTGAATATAGTGTTTTTTATATACTTTAACATTCCTTGCTCGAGAATTGCTTGGGTTGATTTTTTCACTATTGGTGTTGCATTTGTCGATTGCAAATATTTACTTCTATGAGCCTAGCAACTATTTTCTGAATTTGGTTATTTTAAATGTTCTCTTGTTATTGATGGTTACCATTTACCTTTTAACGTCGCAATTGCCGAGAATATAAATAAACATTACATCTAAATTAATGAGTATTTTCTTATAATCATAATTTGAATACATATATTGAAACCTTTTATAATTAGCAATTAAACACATGTAAATATAGCATGTATCAGTTTGTAAAGGATAAATATTATAATAAAAAGTGAGAAAAATTAGCTCAGTCGATAAAGTAAAATATGAAAAAAATTTTTTTTAGTTCATTGCATGTTTTTTGGGTTACATTTACATTACATTTTTATATATAAGGTTTCTTTTGAGCTTTGTACAATATAATACAATAAAAATTCTTCTCCTCTGTCATTCTATTTCATACCAAGATACATATTACTTTTTTTTTCTATTTTTGTCTATTGGACATTCCAATAAAAAGTACTTCCTCCTTGTATGCATGGTGTCTGACTTAAAAATATCAAAATGTATACGCTAGAATTTGTTTAGTTATGTAGCTGTAACATAAATACACACTTCCAATGGATTTTTAAATTATTAGAAGTATTGTGTTGAGTACAAAAAAAAAAATGGCCCTTACCCTCAAAGGCTTCAAACGTCTTCCATTGTAATTGTTGTTATTGAAAAAAAAAAGTAGTCAAGAGTAACGGCTCTTGGCTATTAAAAAACATGGTCCATATAAACATTAAGACACAGAACAAAATAACTTTTGCATAAAGCAAAAGGTATGGGAATAAAAAAATTCGAAAAAGTGTCCAATATATTGGACGCTATGCAGACAACGGGTTAAGTAACGCAAGTAATATAACTGCCGATTTCTGTATTCCTTTCTCAGTTTATTTGTTAAATGTCTTCGATGCTATCTAAAAATGTGATACTAAGTATCCATAGTATGAAAACAGCCCATTTCTATTTCTTTCCTCAGTTTAATTATTAAATGTCGTCGATGTTAAACAACCTTAAATACTTGTATATGTAATTGTTTTTATAATATTAAAAAAATCAGTTAAATATCTGATACAATTTGTATTTTCTATTTCACGATGATGTTTACTTTTGGATGGCGTGTGTAGTGGACGCACAAAGTAAGTATGTTTCTGTACTGTAGAACAAATATTATTTATTGGAAAACGTTAACAAAAAATACAAACACGAATATAAAGAAGCCAACATAGCAGTAAAGAAGACTGTGCTCATAGACAAGAGGGCATATGTTAAAGAACATGGTAATTTAGTGCTGCTACAGGGGAACAAAGTTATACAAATTTACAAGATACAATAGTCGAGAGGGGAGATCAAGGGAACATCTGAAAAAATATCTCTACACTAAACGCCAGAGAGAATAGGAAAGAAAAGGCAACCAAAAGTAAGCTGGCGCAGTAGAGCAGGTACAAAATAAACTCCTGGGGTATGATCGGAATTATCGCACGTGACGGACCAAACTGAAAGCCTTTCTTGCTGCCATATGCGTCAACGGCATTACAGGCTGTGAGTAATTAAATTTTAACTAATATGTATCCATGTATTTATGACATCCGTTCGGCTTCAAGTGACGATGGCGTAATCTCCTTTTCTTTTACCCCTCGCCTTTCTTCTTGCTCGCTTTTCTTTACGCCTAACTGTGAGGGTGGCTTCTGCTAATAGCGTCAACTCAAGCGCCTTGGACAAACAGGGGACAAGTTTTACGATAAGGTCAAGTTTCCTCGGTCTCGATTTATGGTCGATGTCTTTTTCTTGCCGCCGTGTTTAAATCGCGGGCAATGGAAGCCTTCTATTCTTTTTCCAACTGACAGCTTGTCATAAAGCAGGGATTAGTTTGGATGAAATGTACTAATAAAAAGCTGTATCCGTTATAAGTATCTAGTCTAGTCCTAGAGTTATTTATACATACATTAGTCATTGGACTTTCTTACGCTACTAGGTTTGTTCTACGGCTTGACGCTCTTACCTATAAATTGGTTTGTAGGGCAACGTTGCGGCTGGGCGGTAAACTTTGGGCTATAATTATATGCACTTTTCCAGACCTAAATATAATTGAACTAATTATTAAATGCTACATATCAGTTGTTACTTGTTTACAGATACTGGGAATGCCAATGGTGACAGTAACAAGGTGTAATAATGTTTGATTCAAAATTACGCAAGTCAGCCACGTTATTCAAAATTTAGATTTTAATTTAAAATTAGAAATACTTTTTTGATAAATTGATATATTATATTCATAAATATATATATATATATGATGTCAAGTCAAAATAAAAAAATATATATAATAAAATTACTATTTTTAAAGTTGTTATGTGTATAACATGTAATCAATGTCTCTCTATTGTTTTTATATGGTACTGTTAGTTTATCTAGATTTATTTTTTTTTATCTAGTTTTGCCAATCTGTTTTTATTATGATTTTACTCTTTGGAAAATTGTGGTTTATAAAAATAATCACGAGCTATGTGATTCAGATCCTCACAGTTAAAATATTGTATTAGTCTTCTAGGTTTATATTGGTCCTCAGTGTTTGTTTCATTTACATTTGGCGATGAGTAGCTGCGTCGCCTTCTAGTGTTATTATTTTGAAACATTTCAGTTTGCATATTATTAAAAGTGTTTATTTTACTTTATTTGGTTTGATTCAAAGCTGTGCCAGGGGCACTATTTTTGAAGCTATTTAAACCATTAATCATGTCTTCCATGGGCTTAATATTTATTTATTTCAAATAGGAAAATAATTCGCTACTAGACATAATAATAATGTTATCAATCACAATCATTTCCAGACTGTCATTTGGATTTGAAAGCAGTTGGTTCATAATAATCATTAAACTTATTGCCATAGTGGTCACGTGTGTTAACGAAATAAGCAAGAATTTGCTTTTTGACTTTATCATATGAAACGCCTTCCATTTTGATACATAACATGACATTTCTAGCATTATCCTTTACTGATTAAAATAAGAATTTGGACTATCTTGAGCAGTACAGTTCATTTCAAATACCCTCAGAAAAGCATCTATAGGTTGAGATTTGACATCATAAGGCGAAATTTTAAGATATTTTTAAGTTTTGTAGAGCTATTGGGGTTATGTTTAATGTCATTATTATGGTTTTGTAATTTTAATTTAGCCATTTCAAGTTCATGGTTTAGTTCTTTTACTTTAAATTATTTTTACTCCCTTTCTTTTAACTCGTACTGTCTGTCTGCCTGCTTGCTTGGTTGGTTGGTTGCTTGCTTGGAAAACTTTGTATCGATTTTTTGACCACTTCCCGTCGTCCAATTAAGCTGAAACTTGGGCAGCAGACTTGTTGCGACTAACAATACATTATATTAAATTATAGCATCTGGAATATACACGAATTATTTCGACCAATTTGCGAATAGAAGAAAATTTTAATAACTTTGAGGATATGTTCGTTTTTACGATATAAATAGAATGAAAAAGCCGAAACAAAGCATGTTTTCTTTTTATGTTTTTTGCGGGCCAAAGCTAGAAAAAAAAGAAAGGATGCGCAAAATTATTTTAGTGTGGAAATTCATAAGGTATGATATCACTAATATTTATTTAAATATATCAAAATATAAATTGAATATAAACTTAGTTTACAAAGAAAGGGAGTATAATAAAAACTTTGTTTTGTATGGGTTAATTTTTTCGTGTTCTCTTTCTAGAGCTCTTTGATCTCTCTCTGTATTGTTTTATTACGTCATTATTTCTTTTTGTTCAATGGTACCATCATTTGCTTTGCCTTTAATGAAAGCTCTGCTTTCTTTTTGTAACATGACTTATTTGTTCTGCTAGAGATTTAGCTCTTGCATTCATTTGACTATTAGTTTCCATTACGAAAGTACTTTTTGCCATTTTAATTATGTTCTGAATTGAAATTATTGAGAATCAATTATTAACTTGACCGTATATTACGTTTTGTGTTTAGTCACCAGTGAAAAATTACAATATGTTCACTTAGTATTATTTGGTATATGTGATTATTTGTGTGTACAGTACTTATTTTGGTTTATATTATAAAAATAATAGTCACAAATTTACAAATGAAAGTTATTTACTATGGAAATAAAAAATAAGATCATACACACTTTCTATCGTTCATAAAGTATGGAAAAAAATGCTTCTTTGAATACAATATAGGATAATGTACCAGAGAATGATTTTATATATAAACATTGACAATACAAAACAAATTGCTTTACTTTAACAAATACATATCAACGAATACAAACAAGACAAGAACAAGTAACGCATATATGGAACTTAAATCTAATTCATAAATCATATATATTACAAAAGATAATGCCACATGAGTAGTTTTTTATTTTCCTTATTTACGACTGGTGTCTTTTCTTAAATAGTTAAATAAGTGCAGTATTAATCCATTGTTACGTCCACAATCCCCTTGTGGCCAGAGCTGTGTAGATCTTGCTGATAATTCTCGTTAGTCCTAGGGGAGACTTTAATTGTTAGTATTTATGTTTCAGTATTACACGAACTCTTCTTATAGTCCTGGGCACAAATTCAGTATTTGTATTCCAACATTTCCTTTCTTGTATATTATGGTAGTAGATAAGTCTTATAGTAATGTATACAACACAATAGGATAGTAACTTGACAATGAAGCTTCAGTGTAACTGTTGTTGATAGTTTATTTCAGGTGGTATGTTCAATATATACAATATATCTATTATGTACAGTTAGAATAAAATAGTGCAAACACAAACGTCCTCAAAAGAACATATTTTGAAACTCTCTGTCTTTCAGACAAAACAAATCATTAAATACTATCCGAGTGGTGCAAGGGATAGACCCATTACCAGTAGGGGTGAAAATCATGGTATCATTACAAAACTCATAACAAAAACGATAGGAACTTCCCCTATTAAATAATGAGTCGTTCCCAGACTCTGAGAATTTGAGATCAACACAGAATCCCAGCATTACCTAGAACCTTTCGTTTTCCTACTAAACGTCCTAATATCGCGTGTAGTAAGAAAAGAGAGAGAGAGGAGAATAAACATTGCGTGTTCCAATTCTTGGAAAAACAATATACATGACATTATTATACCGTTTATTGAAGGTAAGTTCTCCAATTATTGAATTAAAACCAATATGTAATCCAGTAGAAGCTTAAAATAAATCTACACACTTTTCAGGACGTTAATTCAAAGATATAATAAATTAAGTAAAATATAATCCGATTGAAGATGATAGTTTAACATATTCACAATGACTTCTTGAGTTTAATCAACCATCTGCTATACAGCTGGATAAAGTACAAAATATTCAAATAAATACATATTCAGATCTTTGTATACCACACAGTTATACTGGGTGTATACTAAACGTTGTTAAAGTTATGAAACAGAGTTCATAATAATAATAATCTTCTTAAACTTCCTATTAACCCATATTCTGCTGAGGTCGAGACTTTTTTTTTTCATTTTCGGATATTATTTAGTTCTTGGGCCACAATGGAAGGAATGACTTTTGATTTTTTATTAAATTGAAAACTTTTTGAGATATTGACGTTTTAAAAAACGTCACATAAGTGGGACGGTAGCAACAAGTGGCCCCGTGTAAATTTATATTGCGTCAGTTCGTTTTTCATGTTTTCCTGTTAAATGTTTTGAATAAAATAAAATTTATAAGTGTTCTGCTGTAAGTTAAGTGCATCCACCGATCATTTATACTCTAAAAATCAATCAATTGACACTTTTATGGTACTAGCCCAGGCTGGAAGTTTGAACAAAACTATGTTATATTTTTTATAGATTTCTATGAAGATAAATATTAGGGCCTCCCCTTACCCTTTCACCCACCAGCCAGCAAATTATGAGCCAGCTTATATATATATTATATTTTCATACAACGAAACATAATGATGACATTTAATGAGTAATATATATAAATCATATTGATCGTGGTTTACAACTATGAAGAAAAAAAACCTTTAAAAACACGTTTACCTATGAACATTGTTTTTCATGTTCGTTTTTTAAAGAAATTAAATGCAACAATAAAATCTGATTTTATACAATAACTTAAGTTGTGACTTAAATAATTAATTGTTACGCTACGTTAAAAAGATTATCTTTAAACAAATAAACTATTAATGGGCGCTAAACATGGCCCCAGTAGTGGCACATTCTTTGATTAGAACAGAAGTTTTCATGAAACAGGCTGCCCATCAAGGATCCAGTGGAAGGTAACAACCTATCCCGCTCGGCACAGAAGAGTTAGAAACAGTGCCCTCACATAGGGGAGGACAGAGGGGGCATATGCCTGGGGGCGACACTTCCAGTGGGGTGCGGCTAAGGTAGTCTAAGTAATGCAAATATAGCACTAAACAAACAGTTACAGAATGCAAGGGGGCGGCACTGAAACTTTTGCCCTGGAGCGCTACATAAGCTTGTAAAGGCTCTGGGTAGAAAGAAGAAGCGGCCGACAGAGTTATAAGGTCTCTTTAAAAAAAACAGACGAGCCCTGAATGCTCTTTTGTCCAGGGCGTAACGATATGTTTGAGCTTAAAGGGGCACTCCCAAGCTCTGTCCGGGCTCAAGCCACCCAACGACACGCCAAAGGCGTGGCGTGCCGTGTAACAGTGAGGATTACGCAGCTAGGTTACCCATTGCGGTTCCCCTATTGATAATTATCATGGTGGCTTGCCCGTATACCTGCACTGTCACCCGGTAGAACAAATCCTATACTACAGGTACATACATCCAGGCACCGGGTGGTTCTCGAGACGGGGTAGCTGCGCCCTTTGCTTCCTCCCCACAGAGACCCCGTGGCCTTTTGGCAGTGCAATGGGTCTCGGACCCGCAGCGGGAGCTGTCCCCCATGCGTTCGTTCGCCTGGTTCGCAGCCGACAGGAAAAAAAAAACATGGAAATTTAAAATAATATATATATAAAGTATAAAGCGAATATAATTATTTAAAAAAAATATTATTCAAAATCGTATCCAAAAACTATGATTTAGTTCTTAAATTTTAGCGTAGCTTGAATATTTAAAACTCTAAACATCAAAGTTAAACACAAAAATACATTTTATTTAATAAAAAACGACTTTATTTAAAAAAAAAAATAACTTAGCATGCTTCTAGCTACTGTCCCATGTATGGGACGTTTTACACGGAGGCATTCATTGCTACTGTCCCACTTGTGGGACACTTGTTTGACACTTGATTCAAAGAAGTCAATGTGATTTTTTTAATGATTTCTATTGTTATAATTGATAGATAAATGATGAAATTATATATTTCATGTGGTTTTATATCAAAATTTAATCATATGTGATAAATGTGTACTTATTTTTGAGAATGTTTATTTTTTTCATCAATTTTTACAAGTTAAAAGGTCATATAAATCTTATTAATAGTTAATTTTTGTTCGCAAAGCAAAGTTACAATTAAAGTCTATTTATCGTACAATGCAAAAAAAAAACAAATTTATATATGTATAAGGCATATAGGTATTTAATAGTATTTTTTTTACGAAGTGTCCCATAAGTGGGAAGCCAGAAGAAAATGGGTTAATATATAAAACGAATCATGAATGCACCGTCAGAAGATTTTTTGGTCGCTCAATTAACGACTCCCTATACAATATCTATATATATAAAAAGACAGTATTAAGCCCCGCGAGGATCCCTATTGGTCAATTTGAAAACACGTGTGTCACTGACCTATCTAGGCCTAGCCCAATATACCGTCTAATAATTTTTCACATCGGACATGTGTCTTCGATAGCTCAGTGGTAAACGTAGTGGACTGCTATACGGGCGATCAGGGTTCGATTCTCCAGTTAGACTATACTTCTTTTTTTTCGACAATTAATTTTTCAAACTTTTAAAATCAATATGTAAATCTATAGGCAATATAGATTTTGTTAAATAAAAATAATTGACTATTTTATTTACTTTCCTAAAAGTATTCAGTAAGTGTAGTTTATAAATTTGTTATCTGCACCCCAGACAGTCCTTTTTTTTTCACCCGGGCAACGCCGGGCAATGTAGCTTGTATTTAATAAAATATCCCGTTTCGTCTTTTGGCGTGGTATTGGTTTAAAAAATCCGATTTAGTAATTGTTAATTAGAGTAATATCGAGTATTTTATTCAATATTTCGAATTGCGTCAATGCTTCCCGAAGAGATCGAATCCGAAAGAATAGTCGACACTTGACTAGTATTTAAATCCAAAGCTTGCAAGAAGCTTTTTCTTTTTACAATTGATTTGCTAGGCGTCACCACGATTCTTTACTTTGAAATATCGCCTTGTTTACTATGTAACTCTATTCTCTTAACTGGATTATGTGTTATTTCTTTTTAGCCTATGTGAATAATAGGAATGGATTTATACCTATCATTTGAATGCGCATGTTTATTTGATCAAGTTAATACGCTTGTAGAATATTTTCTCTCGGATTTACTTGTACATTTATGTATATATGGAAGATATTTGGACATTAAAATGGTATTGAGTTTGTTCAGACAAACAGTTTGAGTACAAAGTTGGACTTGTACAACATTTTCAGCGTCGGCACTTTTTCACAGTGTAATGGGGGTTCATGTTTTTGAGAGCTGTGATTTTACCCACATTAAGTCGACACCTCTGCATAACAATTCTGCAAAAACGACTTTTCTTCTTCCATCTTTCTTCTGCTACTAGTAACTTGAGGTTCTAACTTCATCAAACGACTTCACAAATTGTTTATATTCACCTTTTGAGGCTGCCAATTTCATTAAAGTTTCGCTTGCCGCCATTTGTTAACACCGAATATACACAGCCTATTACTGAGACTGATATAACGATATTAATTGTTACTTCATGCAGACGTCTGATATGTATTTATCCTTATTAGCCTAATTTACCAACCAATCAATATATGACTTAGATAAACAATAGTTGCAGCACAAAAGTGTATTACATCCATATTATTTTCACAGCATAAGTATAAGGCAGATAGAAATATAATGTTAATCCAGTTAGGAAAAAACACAATCATATCTTTAAACTTCAAGTTACAATAAATATAGTATACGTCTGTTTACCATAACGCCCAGATGTTAACTGGCTATCCTTGGTCTCCCTAGCACATGACTTTACCTCCAGTGATTTTACTAAATAACATATTTTACGTGAACAAAACTCTTTATAAAAGGATATTTCTGAAGGGAAATTAAGGGCCTTAATTGTTCCGTATTTTCATGGTGATTTGATTATAACACAAGTAATTCCTCTTTGACTAAATTAAACCTTGACATTAACTAACAAGCATTACCAAGAGCCAGATGTTTGTGTTTTGCAGATTCGCAGATGATTAGTGTGTGTATATGTGTGTTGTATATGTTCTGGTTGGTGTGCTTGTGTGTGGAATGTTTTCCTTGTTTTAATTAATATTAAAAATCAATGTAATCAAACCACATTTCATTCTGGATTAATAAAGCAACCGTATATCTCTTATCTTAGATGTTTATATGGTTAGGCATTGTGTATAATACAAAATAACTGGCATACTAAAATTTGAGGCTTAATGATGCGCTCACTTTTCGCATCCTTCGTGCGAGGCTTGTGAAGGCTGGACAATGTGCAATGTCATGCTCGGGACAGTCCGCCTGGAGTCACCTCCCACTACAACTTCGCGAGAGCCCTTGCTTTAACACCTTTAGGAGCCGACTGTATTCGTTAGCAGTATTCGCATGTACCGTACATATATAAAATTTTCGTATGTTGTTTGTTGTCTGTACTCTTTCGTCAGCGCATAGAACTGTCATCAACGGGATATGCGCTATAAAAGCACTATTCTTGTTATTATTATTATTAGAGCGCCTTCTATTTTTCTGTAATAAACCACCTGCTTGAAAAACAGAATAAAACTTATAAATCGGGGTATTTGATATTTGACACCCCTTCAAGTTGTTGTTTTATGGTACATTACTGATCAAACTGAGCGATTAGCCCGTCTTTAATGCAAAGCAGATGTTGTTTATATTCAATAATAATTTAATGCTTTTATTAGGCTTACGTTGCATGTAAAATACACAAGCTGTCGTATTTATGTATTTATATAATTATAAGCCATTACTTATCATCAATAGCTTATTAAGCATCTAGTCGTATGTTTGTCAATATATCATTCCAAACCATTACTTATCATTAAAATCTTAAATAAAGTCCATTGAAATCGTGTGATTTAGCGCATACATATCGTTGACCATCAGCTTAGAAAGTAAGTTTAGAATCACGTGGCTTTCATTTTGTAGTTTAAAAAAATATTATCTATGTGCTTTTTAAAATTTGAATTTAGATAACTATTAGTTTAAAATTTTGTTAGCTTATAAACTAGATACGCAATATAAATTTTTATACTTTTCCACAATATATTGAAATGAAAAAAATATTGTGTATGTATATTTTTGTATTCTAGTTAGATCTATATAATGGATATTATAATTTGTTTTTGTCCTGCGAATTCTACATTGGCATTAAAAATCAAATCATTATTCTAGTCGTGAATTTTTATAAATATTAGTTTAAATAAAATTATGCAATTAAAATATTATGAGACAAATGAGTTGTCGGTTTGATATATTTTTATAACAACTATACCGTGGTTATCGGAGCATACACAAAATGCACTCGTTAGACGTGTAGGTTTGACTCAATGTTAGTTTTGTTTCATCCGTACACTGCTCCTGGCCCAGAGTTCAAACTCAGTTATTGACATCTTATCTTCTTATCTTATATATATTACAGACGCTCCTTCTATAGAGAATATTCTTGCGCCCTCATCCGTGGTCCTAGTCTTGTCTTTATTAATGTTGTAAATGATGTTAAGTTACTGGTTTTCCTGGTTTGTTCAGGTAACCAATTCCATGCCCAAATGTTCCTTGCGAAGAAAGATTACTTATTTGCATCTCACAGTTCATTCCAACAATTTTATTTTTTTTAATGAGTCCTTGAAGATTATTAAATTTTAAAATTGGTGATATTGTATTGTCACATATTAATAGCACCCACAGCTCTCTCTCAACGCAATTTTTGTGGGCGGTACCAAGAAGACTGATCTAAGAATCCACTCTCATGCCGACCTCAAATTCTCAGAATGGCTAGGAATAGTCTATTATTTCTCGTACAGGGGAGTTTATATTAAAACTATTATTTTTTTTATGAGTTTTGAAATGATACCATTAGTTTTTACCTTTCCTAGTAATAGGTTTGTTCCCCGCACTACTCCACGAGTATTTAATGATTCGTGTTGTCTTCAAGGCAGTCAGTTTATACACAGTTTTGTACAGAGTGGACGTTTGTGTTGGCACTATTTTATTATAACTGTATATAATCTTCATATTGCATATATTTGCACACATCACCTGAATTAAATTATCAACAACATTTACACTGAAGCTTCCCCGTCAAGTTACTGTTCTATTTTTGTTTCATTGTTTGCAATACCATAATATATTTATTGACAACTACAACGTCAAGGAAAGGAACTGTTAGAACGCAAATCCTGAGTTTGTGCCCAGGACAATAAGGAGAGTTCGTGTAATACTGAAATATAAATAATAATAATCAAAGTCTAACCTAGGACGAACGAGAATTATCAACAACATTTACACGGCTCTGACCACAAGGGGATTGTGTTCGTAACAGTATAGTAATCAAATATGCAAGACATACAGTTAAAACTTGAAGTAAAGTGTGTCAATGCGATGTAGTTCGTTAATAAATAGGCTTAACAATTTTAATACAGTATTAAACATGTGTTGTGAAATCCAACCATCGTAGCGACAATCAAACAATGTTAATAACTACATACACAGATAATGAGATGATAATACACTAAGGTCATCAGCTATTCAGCTCTCCCGTTTTTTGAGGGTGACGGCAATTATATATGCCTATAACTTATTTAGAGCGGCGGGAACGGATCCTCTTTTGGGTTTTTTTCCCATTCTGTCTCTTACAAAAGAAATTTTCTTAACAGGATACCCCTGTACACCACCTGTACATTTCATGCTCTTCCAAGAAGCGACTGAAATTTGATCGCCTTAAATGGTCAGATGTCAAATTATAATAGTGCGTGTTTAGTGCGATATTAGTGCGTGATTCTGCGCACCGCAGTAAAGGGGGAAGGACTATTCTTGGGCTCTACCCACAAACTAGCGACCTATTTAGCGACCTAGTTATGTTTGATTTCGTACAAAAATAACGTTTTAATACTACTATATCACACGACATTACCCAACCAAAGAAAAATCGACTATACTTCACATATCAAATATTTCGTACTCAATTATAATATGACATTTGTGTCTCCCTTACGTAGACAACTCATGGTATAAGAGATATAAAGTACATGACCTATTGTCTTGATTTTGTTATGAGAATGTAAAAATTTTAGGAGTAATAGTGGATATTTGACACGATGGACAGATGGAATATCTTTCCCCACTAACGTTAAGGTCCGAACAATTTCAAATAATATTCAAATAATTTTCCATTGTAGACTAATTCAAAATATTTCACTGTTATGAATTTAACCATTTCGATTTTAACTTTGTACATATGAGTGGATTTTAACAAAAAACATTAATTGATTAATTACTCAAAATTTCGGCTTAGTTTAGTAATTTAATTGTAGTATTTAAACTAAAATAGTCAGGGTCAGGTTATTCACCTTCTCCCAGATATGTAACAATAAATTATAGTATAGACAATACACACGGACCGTTTGCTTTAGTATTTCTGCTATATCCTGACTTGAATGACATCTTTTCGGAATTCCCAATTCCCTTGTGCAAAGCACATATCCGTTTTATTTAACCGCTGCTATTTTCTCAATAAAAAAATATAATTAAAATTGAAAGTTGTATTGTGCGGAAATCTGTAGACAAACGTAGGAGCGTTGAAGTCATATGAGACAGCATTATTGGATGCGCACGGAAAAGGAATATATAAGATAAAAAAGAGCAAGCTATCCATCTTATTAGAATACATGGTTATAAAGTGTATCTAACATTGACTCAAGTGTTTAACTTATTTTCAATGGAATTTCAAAAACAAAAGTCATTCTATCATTATAAAAATGATTTTTATTCTGGGCAGTTTTATAATTATTGAAAATGTGGTTAGGGTTGGGCCAATTCACTTTTCCAAGTGCTTTTGGATGTATTTTTGGATGTATTTTTCTCTTTTCTCGTCTTGATAAGATTTAACCTCACTTTTAACTCAAAGGCTGGTTCTGTAAAGACAGAAGCACAAGGATGTTGTCTTTGGGTACGAAGTTTCTGACTTTGGCTTTTATGTCATAACATTTCTTCATACACTCTTGTACCTGGGAAAATTATTATTTGTATGGTTATATGCATGAACGAGTCTATTTTGAAACGTATCTATATATGACTACAGGCCCACTTGTTAACTGTCGGTTATCCAGGTTTCATGTAGAAGTTTTAACAGACCTCGGACTGTGTGTCCATATACACGTTCAAACGGGCTTAGCCCTAGGAATCATTAAGTGGACCTCCCTTGCAGCGAACAGTACTTAAGGCACACTGCTGTTCCAGTTATTTTAATAAAAACACTTCTTGAACATAGACTTTACAACTTGATGGAACATTTCATTGCTCCATAGCTCTCGGGATGATCGGCAATTGTTAGCGCATGGCTTATCCCCACATGATTATTTACTGGCTTAAAGTTGTGTGAAGTAAAGTTAGACCCATGGTGGGACTGTACCGTCTTGGGTAGGCCGTAATTTATAAAAATCATTGGTCAGGGCGTCTACCAGTTTCTCTTTTGTGATGTTACGTAATGGAAAGGGTTTAGAGAAGCGAGTAGATGAGCACATTATGGTGAGCAACGGGCCCAAATAATCGATGAGTATGTGACTAAATGGTGTTTCGAACGCTGGTATCGGCTGAATTAAGCAACAGGAATCTGTTGATTGGGTTTTTCAACCATCTGGCATACGTGGCAATCTTCGCGAAAACTTTTAACATCTCTTCTAAGGCCTGACAAGTAGAAGTAGGGGAGTATACGATTGTCTGTTATTCAAACTCTGCCAGTCTATAAGCTTCATGAACATGTTCGACATCTCGGTCTGCGATGTGAGTCCTAATGTCAAAGCGAGCATAGTTGTTGAATTCTTTAAACAATATTAGTTCTCTTAAACTGATCAAAGTCATTCACGTTTTGTAACCTTAGCCACTGTATAAAGAATGTTTTTTTTATCTAGGCAACTAGTCCTGAATATATAAAAAACACCATTTTTCGTAATTTTTTTTTAAAATAAAAAATGTGGTTATTGTAGAAATTTCCATGCATGATTATGTGCAGCAGCTGTACAGGTGGAAGGGCTATCTCTTGGGCTCCATCAACAAATTAGCGACCCTTATGTTTGTTTTGGGAGAAAAAAAGACTTTTCAATACTATCATATTACATTATAGTTCTTTAAAAATATATATTAATTGTTAAGAGCTAATTTAAATGCATTAATATTATATATATAAATATTAAAGAAGCTCTTTCTGGTATAGCATGTATTTTAATGTTTTAAATGATCTTAACTTATTTTTTTTTGGTTCGTTCAGGCAACTCATTATCTGCACGAACGACACTGCATTAGTTCTCGCATAAGAGATAAGGAAAGTGTTTTTGTCTTTATGTTTATCTTATCATTGCAACAGCTTGTTTTTATGTTGTGTCCCTAAATTAGAATGTGTATAAAGTCGTACAAAAAATATATTGTTTTCTCTACTGAACAGGTATCCCCAGAACAAAGACAAATCTTTGAAACAGATTGAAATTAAAAATTTACAAAATGTTCAAGATTTTACTTATTGCTTTTAGTATAAGCCTCTACTTTGTGTCTACTGGATATTGTTATTATGGTAATTACGTTTTTATACAGTATTATATAGTATTATAATTTATATACAATATATTTTTTAATTAAATCATTTAGGCATCTCTTTATAGGTCATCATAGTCCGTTAAAAGAAGACCTTATCAAACAAAGAAGGTAAAATTCGGTCTATTAAATTAATATTGCATTATAATAATGAAATCAGTACTAATTACAAATGTTAGTGTTAAAGACTTATTTATATGGGAATGGGGGATATAGTCAAAGGTAAATAACTGGGAGAATATCTTGTCGGTAAAAGTGAGTTAGAGCCAAGGTGTATTACAAGTTCATTAGTTAATTTGTTAATATAAAATCATAGAAAGAACTAATTTGCTTGCTCGCATCTGGCGTTGCCCCATTTCTCACTGACAACCGTTGGCATGGAATCAACTCCCCATCCAGCTCAGGCAGACTAGAAACAGTTGTGTACTTTGTAGCGATGTGCGCAGACTGAAAGAATGTAGATAGCTGTTGTATCTATGTGAATAAAATAGCAAGCAATGCCTAAAAGTAAAAACCAAGAGATATATTTTAAAGGCGAAGTTTTCCTAAATAGATATTCTGGTAAACGGTTGACTGAGCATGCTAATATAGCATGGATAGAAGCGCTATATAAATTACCATTACCATTACCATTACCATTACATAGTGCCCAGTGAACCACACTATTCGTTCACAACACTATATAAACATTTTTCTAACTATGTTTAAAATGTTGTATACCAACTAAATTGCCCGGCGTTGCCCTTTGAAAAATAAAACAGATAAAAATGGTATAAGATAAAATGAACAGAAAGCTATAAATGTAATTTTAAAAAAAATTATTATATTTAACTGAAGATTAACAAAAAAAGTAATTTAAAATGAATGCTGTCTTTTCATTTACCAAGTTAATTGCCCGGTGTAGCTCTTAGATTTACAATATCCTTTTTTTAAAGTGATACTAATTGAACAAAATTATTGTTAAAAAAAAGGTATAGACTAATGAAGAATCGAACCCGGGTCGAGCGCATGACAGTTCGATACGTTAACTACTTAGCTAGCGAAATGAAATAAAAAAAAAATATAAGATGAGACAATAAGGTCACATGTCTATAAATTAGCTAATATGCTTGGTTGAACACACACACAATCCACTTTATGTTAATATATATTTATCTCGCGTGAAATGCATTACTTTTTATTTTTGTAATTATTATTTTTTTTATTTCATACTGGTGTTTTCTCATTGTAATTCTCAATCTCTGTGTAGCCGACGTGTTAAAAGGTAAATTATTAACTCAAAGAGTGTAGCTATTTACAACTATTTCTGCTTTTGTTACAAACTTAGAAAAACTACACTATCCTAATAATTAATTGTTAACATTTTTTGAAATAACAAGTAAATATATAAAATGACATTATGTCTTATAGTATATACACACATGAATGAATACAGACAGTGGCGTAGCTAGGGGAGGGGGTCCAAATTCGAAAGTTTGAAAACAATTTTTTGCAGGGTCCCCTAAAGAGGCTTAGCCCTCCGGGCCCCCAAATCCCTAGCTACAGATGAACATTTCTACTTATATAGAGGTTATTTACTTAACTAATTTGCAATACTTTTCATTAGACAAACGCTTTTTTTTTTAAAAATTCTGTACACATTACCTTATATATATTTTACATGAATAAAATAATACAAATAACGTGATTTTTTTTAAAAAGCTTGTAATATTTAAAAAAGAAATAGATGTTATAAAAAATCTAAAGGAAGCTATAATAGTTCCTAAGATACAATATATTCGACTCATTTTGTTATAGTTAATTAATTTTTAGCTTTAGAATGTAAATCGTATTACTGATTGTTATCATTAACCTGTTTAATGTAAAGACTTTAAGTATTTAAGAGCATATGCCTAATTATCAATACCATTCAAGCTTTAAATTTTATTGTAATCTAAATACAGTTGTAAACCGACGCTAGCTTAATGCAGACCCGGAAAAGATGAATGCTGCCCCGGTCATTACTGGTAAGTTAGGATCAATTCTGTACCCATGGCTCTCAATGCTGGCGAAGTCTGTAAATCACCAATATATTCCTAGTAAGAGTACATCGGTGGACTAACGCATGGGAGACAGCCGCTGTTAAGCGTTCGATATTTTATTAATTTGGCAAAAGCCACCGAGACTCAATAGAAAGTAAGGAATGTATGCAAACAACTTGTCTCGCCAAGCCCGGTGGCTGGCTATTAAGGCATATTATAGTCTTTTTTTTTTTGCTGCCGGACGACAGTGCATGAATAAGAGGGTTCTACAATGTTAATGATACGGGGTAATCCTCAAGAGGGGAGAAACAGAGTAGATTATGTAACTGCAGAAAGCGCACAAGCTCGGAATGGGTCTTGGTGTTCTTCCCGATTGATCTACCCTTTCTCACGTTCCCCACTGGACTATAGAGCTGAAATGCTCGTGTAAATTTTTTAGAGACATTTACAATCGGTAAGTGAAGATGGGGAAAAGGTTGCTACAGGGGCTGCTATGGAGTACGCTGGCAATATCAAAAGAGTAATTATAACGAGGGTGATATGCGTAAGCCATAATTGTGGAGTATAAAACCACAGTGCTGAAGATTGTGTACAATAAACATGATACCATAATTAAGTTACTTATGTATTTTTATTTTATTTCTCATACTTATTGATTTTGTGGCTTTTAAACAACGCAAGCAGTTTGAAGAAAAACAACACTAAAAAAAAAATTTAGCTTCACCTCCACAACCCCAAAAAAGCATGTTATTTTTATAAACAATTATGATTAGCGGTATATAATTAAGGACTAGTAATTTATAATATAATATGTATTTAATATGTTAGATTAGAGTGTAAAATGTGTGTTTTTATTTCATTTTTTTTTCATGATGATGTTTTTTTGGCTGCCATCGTGTAGTATAGAGACGTAAGTCATTACAATTTTTTATCCATGCAGCTTGGTTTTTCCTATCTATTTCTTATGCTGTAAAAACATTCACTGTTTCTATGAAGAAAATTATTGTATTTTAGACCAGTCGTGGGATGAGTTTAGTCTTGTACTTTGATATTGTTACGATCGGAATCCCCTTGTGGTCAGATTATCTTAACCCTTACAGTCCCGGGCGCGTATATAGCGGAACTGAAGGCAGCATAGATAGAAGTAGGTCGGTACAGGAAGGGTTAACTTTTCCTTGTTAATACCCGTTCGTCCTAGGGAAGACTTTAGCTAATAGTATTTATTCTTCAGTATTATGCATACTCCCGGGAAAACACTCAGTATATGCCGTCTAACAGTTACTTTCCTTGACGTTTTAGTAGTAAATATATATACAAATAGTATTGAATATAATAAATAGTAACTTGACAACATAAGCTTCAGTGTAAATGGTTCAATCAGGAAAATTTTTAATTCAGATATTAAATCCAATACTTGTAAGTTTGCACAATAGGATCATTATTTACAGCAACAGTGAAACAGAGCTAACACAAGCGTCAACTAACAGACTCAAAAGAAATTATCTGGCAAATTCTTTAGAAAAATTGCGCGAAGCGCCTTAATTACTATCGGGGAAGGGCGGGGAACAGACCTATTAAGAGAGGGGTAATATTATGTTGGTACCATTTACAAAACTCATAATAAAAACGATAGTTTTAATATGATCTTCCCTGTACGTAAAATAATGAGCTATTCTTAGAATTTGCAGTCGGTACAAGAGTGGATTTCTAGAATTTTGACAACCATAAAACCATAAAAAAGGTCCAAACTTAGTACATCACAAAAAACTCGAGTTGATAGAGAGCTCTGGGCGCTATTAATATGTAACAATGTGGACCTGTCTAATTATGCGTAAAAAATATTTTTAGCATATTTGAGAATCGTACATATTTAGGCAGTAAAAATAAAATACATTTGTTACACAAGATTTGGGCTTTCAAATCCTTATAAGTAGTGTAGTGTGGTCTTTTCAGGTAGTATTTGTGGAGCCGCTCCACAGCTCCTCAGTTGACCTTTGACCCGGAAGTGACCTTTGACCCGGAAGTGAACCCTACCGGAAGTGACCCCTACCAGAAGTGACGTCATCCAAGATGGCGTCTTGTCGTGTTGTTATACGACCTGTCGTGACCTAGTGACCTATTGACCTAGTGACCTTTTGACATAGTGACCCCGCTCCTCAGTTGACCTTTTGACCCCACTCCTCAGTTGACCCCGCTCCTCAGTTGAACCAAGATGGTGTCTTGTCGTGTTGTTATACGAGGGTTTTTAATTAAGGGTAATTTATTTTGTCAGCGGTTCTAAAATTATTTTTCCCATTGTCTTACAATGATTGATTTTCCCAATGTCTTACAATGATTGACGCATGTCATATTATTTCTCCCATTGTTTTATAATGGTCTTTATAAGGTTCAGCGGTTCTAAAAAAAATTAATTATTTGATAATATTTATTAATTGGTTACTTGTATAGTGTTCTTAATAATTTTCAATAGTAAAAGGCTTTTTTTCAATAAGTTTATTGTGTTTTTTGCTCTAAATAGCAACTTTTAATCGATAGTTGTCTTGTAAGGGTCATTTTTACTTACTTGGAGGCAGTAATTTTCTTAATTTATTCTTAACTAATTAACGAATTTTAATTTTTATAAACATAAAGAGCTTGTAAAGGGGCGTTTATTAATTACTAAGGGCCCTAATTATTACATTTTAATCAGTAATTGTCTTGTAAGAGGCACATTTACTTATTGGGATAGAGTAATTTTATACTTAACTAATTAACTAATTATTTTGTTTTTATAGCCATAATTAGAATGTAAAGGGGTGTTTTTTAATTACAAAGGGGTGTAATTATTACATTTTAATCAATAATTCTCTAATAACGTACCTTATTAATTACTTGGAGGCAGTAATTTTCTTAATTTATTCTTAACTAATTACCGAATTTTAATTTTTATAAACATAATTAGCTTGTAAAGGGGCGTTTATTCATTACTAAGGGCCCTAATTATTACATTTTAATCTGTAATTGTCTTGTAAGAGGCACATTTACTTATTGGGATAGAGTAATTTTATTCTTAACTAATTAACTAATTATTATTTTTATAACCATAATTAACTTGTAAAAGGGCGTTTGTAATTACAAAGGGGCCGTAATTACCACTAAATAAACCCCAATTATTTATTTTTATACATTTTTACTTACTGGGTTACAGTGATTTCTTAATTGTATACTTAATTAATAAACTAATTATACTTGTTATAACCATAATTAACTTGTAAAGGGGCGTTTATTAATTACTAAAGACCGTAATTATCACTAAATAGACCACATTTTATATACTTTTACTTACTTGCAGGCAGTATTTTTTTTTTATTCTTAATTAATTAACTAATTATAGTTTTTAGTCATAATTACTATTTTTTAATTTTCTTTTAAACATAATTATTTTTAATTTGAATTGATAATCAATGTTTTGAAAGTCTAAACATATATCCTTAAACATTTTTAGAACCTTTGAGTCGCTTATTCACATCGCTGTTGACCTTTTGAACGTACATTTACCTGAGCAGCTGTTTGTTTTTATCGCTCAGTGCGTCTTTTAATGACTTTTTCATCTGTTGTGTAAACTCTTTGGTGGTGCTGTTCTCGCTATTTTAATGACCTGGTGTGAAAAAGAGATAAAAATGGCTAGTTCAAAGCCTGCTATGGGAGATAATTCAAGTAGCACTAAAAAGTTTTTTTTTCTTTACAACTTACTAGTCCCAGATATTTTCTTTTTTTTCTTTTTTATCATTTGCATTAGTTTTGGGGGTATTTTTTCTTTGTATTTCGAGTATTCGTTTTTTTTTTATATTTCTCTTTTCAATTTAAATAATTTTAATTGTTTAATCGTTAAATGCAATGTGTGACTTACTATAACATCATTATTTTTCTTTTTTAAAACTTATATATTTTACAATTTGAACGATACGTAAATACAATTTTTACTTACTAAAACTAGTAATTTCTTAATTTAATACGAAATATAATTAACGAATTTTATTTTTTTAAAGTCATACATATCTTGTAAGGAGCGTTTTTACTTACTAAGAGGCGTATATTTCTTTAATTAATGCTTAACTTATATATTTTTTGTTTAAATTCTTTAATAAGACACCCTTATTATTTACGAACTATATACTTACATAGTTAACATTTGTAACTTTTAATTATTCTTTCAATTTTAATTGATAATACATGCAAATACATTTTACTCAACTAGTTTAAAATTTTCCCTTTTAAACATACATATTTCAAATTTGAATTGATAATCATTGTTTTAAAAGCCTAAACACTAAACATTTTTAGTACTCCAGGGCAAAATATAAAGTCCAGATGTTGTGAGAATTCACAAAGTACATTATTTTAGTGTATGCGTATTTTGAATGTGCATGAATGTGTATGCAAATAAGAGAGTTCTTTAAAGTTACTAAAATACTATACTACAATAGTTTATATCTTTTGAATATATAACTGTACAATAAGTGTCTCTTTATCTATTAAAAGTCAGTTTGTTATACTTAAATGGTTGTATCTTTTAATTTTTGTCGCGTAATTTTTACTTAATAGGATTAAACATTTTTAAATTTAAGTAACTTAAGTGTTTCAAGTGGTGTCCAATATGGTGGGTCAGAAGGGGGCGGATCCAAGATGGCCGATCCGAGTGTTCCATGTGATTATTTTTGTGTAGTGTTACACGTGATTTTATCACGTGGTTTAATTAAAGATACCGGAAAACAAGATGGCGTCCGATTTACGTAGCATACAAGGGCAGTAACCATGTAAATAATTTTTTTAAACAGTAAACAAAGAAAGTTTTAATTTTTTTAAATTTTTATTTGCGTTCAAGTACAACAAACAAGGAATAAAACAACAACATGACTGGTAGTTTATTTATTTTTTTATAATATCCTATTCTCAGTGTTCAGGATTTGTAGAGCGAAAAGTGCACAAAGTGTCAAGATTCCAATGCCTGCAGCAGCACAGCCTAGGATTGTCTTAAGTGAGGGCCAAGAGCTGCCATTTTTATTCTCACCTCTACCAGACTTGAATTCCAAAAACCCTTCCTGTGTGAAGGAAAAGAAGATGGAAGCTAGTTTAATATACGCTTTTATATTTAACTTTCTATTGGATGATTTTTGTTTTTAAAAGATTGGCTTTGTTACTCTTGTAAACCTATTACTTACCCAGTTATTATGACTATTTAGCCAACTCGACAGATGTATATCAATATATGTTGTTAACCATTCTAGAAGATTATCTACTAGGTGGTATTTCTTTAGTTGAAAACACCGAGCTGCAAATTGACCCGAAAAGTCAAACAACGCCACAATTCGTCCCCAATTTATATCCTCACAAAACATTTCTATAACGATCGATGTGAAAGTGTTATAAGCATTGTCATCAGTTATGACTAGACCATCTATTAGGTTATCAAATCTATTCTTAAATCGTTCTTCAAATTCATCTCCTAGTATTATCATAGCATTTTGAACAGAATTCGGAGTGTTGATAATACTTTCATGCCGACCATCGTTTCTCCAAGTATACCCATTGCATTGTAAACGATATTTTATGTAATCCACCGCAATGCTACGCGTATTTTCATGTCCTATAGACATATTATTTTCAAGAGAACTAATAAGAATTACAAAAAGAACCGTTTTACTAAACGAAAAACCACAACACTTTTACAAAACTGAATAAAGAAGACTACATAATTTTATAAAAATTTGCTGAATAGTGGAAAAAGACCACCATCTGACAAGCAAACATTAAACGAGCAGGTGTTAAACAGCTGCCCGCTAGGCGCTGACCAAGGTAACGACTTCTTGTCCAGGTGTTGAATCCATTATCGGGCCGTCGCCCGCTGTGGCAGGTAATGGATTCCTGTCCAGATGTTATTGCACTTACCTGACTGTGCGAAAACCTAAAAGCTAACATTCCCACGACCAGGGTAATGGTTTCCTGTCCAGGTGTTGAATCAATTATCTGGTCGCTGGGCGCTGACCAAGTTAACGACTTCCTGTCCAGATGTTATTGCACTTACCTGACTGTGCGAAAACCTAAAAGCTAACATTCCCACGACCAAGGTAATGGTTTCCTGTCCAGGTGTTGAATCAATTATCTGGTCGCTGGGCGCTGACCAAGTTAACGACTTCCTGTCCAGATGTTATTGCACTTACCTGACCGTGAGAAAATCTAAAAGCTAACATTCCCAGGGTCCCGCCAACCCTAACCGTCAACAACGTTCCCACTTTTTTTTGTCTTCTTCAATCTCTGCCTTTTTTTTACTAACTTCTTATCTCTTTCTCGAAAAAATTTTAAGTACAATTTCTCAAACTCTCCCTCTCTCAAAAAACTTTGTAGACAACCTTTTTTTTAAATTTTTCTCTCTCGCAAAAAACTTTGTAGGACACCTTTCCAAAATCTCTCTCTCCAGACAAACTTTTTTAAGTACGTCTTCCCAAAATCTCTCTCTCCAGACAATCTTTTTTAAGTTCACCTTCCCAAAATCTCTCTCTCCTGACAAACTTTTTTAAGTTCACCTTCCCAAAATCTCGATCTCTCCCGACAACTTTTTTAAGTTCACCTTCTCAAAATCTCCCGATCTCTCTTGACAAACTTTTTGAAGTACAACTTTTCAAACTCTCTCTCTCTCTCTCCTGACAAACTTTTTTAAGTTCACCTTCCCAAAATCGTTTACACCCTCGACAAACTATTTTAAGTTAACCTTCCCAAAATCTTTCACACCCTCGACAAACTATTTTAAGTTCACCTTCCCAAACTCGCAATCTCTCCTGATAAACTTTTTTAAGTTCACCTTCCCAAAATCTCTTTCTCTCTCGCTTGACAAACTTTTTTTAGTTCACCTTCCCATAATCTTTTACACCCTCGACAAACTATTTTAAGTTAACCTTCCCAAAATCTTTTACACTCTTGACCAAACTTTTTTAAGTACAACTTTTCAAACTCTCTCTTTCCTGATAAACTTTTTTAAGGTAACCTTCCCAAAATCTATCTCTCTTGACAAACTTTTTTTAAGTACAACTTTTCAAAATCTTTTACACTCTTGACAAGTTTTTTTAAGTACAACTTTTCAAACTTTCGATCTCTTCCGACAACTTTTTTAAGTTCACCTTCCCAAAATCTTTTACACCCTCGACAAACTATTTTAAGTTAACCTTCCCAAAATCTCTCTCTCCTGACAAACTTTTTAAAGTTCACCTTCCCAAACTCGCAATCTCTCCCGACAAACTTTTTTAAGTTCACCTTCCTAAAATCTTTGACACTCTTGACAAACTTTTTAAGTTGAAGTTAACCTCCCCAAAATCTTTTACACTCTCGACAAACTCTTTAAGTTAACCTTCCCAAAATCTTTCACACTAGCTCTCGCTCAAAAACACTTTTTCTTAAAAGCTTTCCCACTCTCAACAAACATTTTAGGACACCCCTCCATGGACTTCGATACAACAGTATCCATCTCTCTGTCGCCAACTCTTTCTCGCCCCATCTCTTCTTCTAACAAAACTTTAAGTTAACACAATCCTAACGATCACGCATTCCTTCTTTCTGCCCTGCTCAATCTCTGTATCTTTTACGTCATTCTTCTCTCAAACTCTGTCTCTCTCTTTCCTGCGTGCCATCTTTTACTTGTCTCATTCTCAGTACTTACGTTCCTTACTCTGTCTACACTTAATTCTCTCTTCGTCTCTTTTCGCTAACATAACTTTGTGTTAACCAACCCTAACATTTACACATTCCAACTTTCTGCCTTGTTCAATCTCTGTAGGCCTATCTCTTACTTCATTATTCTCTCAAACTCTGTCTCTCTCTCTAAAAACACTTTATTTTCAACAAACCCTAACACATATTCCACTTCAAATCTTTCACTCTGTCTTTCCTTTTCTTTTTCCTACTTCCCATCTTTTACGTACTCATTTTCTGTGATGTCTTTTCTTACTCTGTCTCCAGAGCTTTCTCTTACAAAACTTTTAGTTACTCTAAGCATCTCTCTTTCTACAGCGTTCTCTCTTTCTGCCTTGTTCAATCTCTACCTCCTTAGTAACTTCTTCTCCTCTTTCTAAAATTGTCTCCCCTTTTATGTTTTATAACGTGCAAAGCATTTAGTACCATGGATCCTAGGGGGAAACATCCCTTTACCGCTCGCATTGCTGGCCCAGGCAATGTCGACAGTGGAATTGTATTAGAATGTGGTAGTACAGACTTTGATTTGTCTTCAATCATTGAGAAGATCAAAGGAGACATCACTTGTGTTGTATTATTGAATGAAGATGAAATGCAGGTAAGATACTACTTATCTTATATATTATAATCACTCCTTCTATATAGAATATTAGTGCGTACTAATCTCATTCGTTTTAAAAAAATATAAGAATAATTTACTTTCGATGTCTTGTGTAGAAACTTGTGGATGCGGATACTGAAGGGCTAGTTCAGAGCCTTGGCAGATCTACGAAAGTCATCAAATCTATACAGGAGTCTTGTCAGCGCCTAATTGAGGAGCAGGCAGACCTGAAAGCCGCCCTGGAGCTTGTTCGTTTTTACAACTTGGAAAATGCAATGCGTAATTGCATGACAAATGTTTACAAGTAGACATTGCTAGCTTTAGAGTCTTAAATTATAAAAATAAAATAAAGGAAAAAAAAATATTGGTGTTTGTTGTTTGTGTATGAAGGTTTTGAAAATAAAAAGTTCTTGGGAGATATAGCAAAGGTCAAGGTCAACTGGATATCTATAAAAATATTCTAAGGATTTAAGTCTAGTAAGATTGTCTAATTTGGAGGATTTATTTTGGGTGGCGATGGTATATGGTAAGATTGACTAAGTTGGAAGGTATATTTGGGTGGCGATGGTATGTTTTGGGGTTTTGTAAGAGTAGTGTTGGGATATGTTTGTTCACGGTAGAAAAAAAAACTGTTATGGCATGACAGTAGTCATAGAGGGTTGTTTCTCCTATTGGGTCGTAAAACAATTATATGTGAAATTAAGAAAATAAAATTGTAGATCTATCTTAAAAGACCTAGGAAAATAAACAGGTCTAAATTTCGACTACCTTGGCACTGTAATCATTTTGATATGTAATTGATTTAGGAGATATTTCTATGATAGGCCTGAGAAGGAAAGTAATGAAAATGACAAGGGTTGTATAGGTGGTGAGTAGCATTAGTAGTAAATTATTCCCACTACTATTAGTAAATGTTGGTAAGGTAATTAAAGTTGCCGTAGATAGTTTGGTAAAATTTGGTAAAATATAGACAGTAATAGTTAGGTAGAGCGAGGAGGGGCTTTTCCCAAATTCACACTAGGGTCAGTTGACCTTGACCTTTGCTATATCTCCCAAGAACTTTTTATTTTCAAAACCTTCATACACAAACAACAAACACCAATATTTTTTTTTCCTTTATTTTATTTTTATAATTTAAGACTCTAAAGCTAGCAATGTCTACTTGTAAACATTTGTCATGCAATTACGCATTGCATTTTCCAAGTTGTAAAAACGAACAAGCTCCAGGGCGGCTTTCAGGTCTGCCTGCTCCTCAATTAGGCGCTGACAAGACTCCTGTATAGATTTGATGACTTTCGTAGATCTGCCAAGGCTCTGAACTAGCCCTTCAGTATCCGCATCCACAAGTTTCTACACAAGACATCGAAAGTAAATTATTCTTATTTTTTTAAAAACGAATGAGAGTAGTACGCACTAATATTCTATATAGAAGGAGTGATTATAATATATAAGATAAGTAGTATCTTACCTGCATTTCATCTTCATTCAATAATACAACACAAGTGATGTCTCCTTTGAATTTCTCAATGATTGAAGACAAATCAAAGTCTGTACTACCACATTCTAATACAATTCCACTGTCGACATTGCCTGGGCCAGCAATGCGAGCGGTAAAGGGATGTTTCCCCCTAGGATCCATGGTACTAAATGCTTTGCACGTTATCAAACATAAAAAGGGGAGACAATTTTAGAAAGAGGAGAAGAAGTTAGTAAGGTGGTAGAGATTGAACAAGGCAGAAAGAGAGAACGCTGTAGAAAGAGAGATGCTTAGAGTAACTAAAAGTTTTGTAAGAGAAAGCTCTGGAGACAGAGTAAGAAAAGACGTCACAGAAAATGAGTACGTAAAAGATGGGACGCAGGAAAAAGAAAAGGCAAGACAGAGTGAAAGATGTGAAGTGGAATATGTGTTAGGGTTTGCTGAAAAAAAAGTGTTTTTAGAGAGAGAGACAGCGTTTGAGAGAATAATGAAGTAAGAGATAGGCCTACAGAGATTGAACAAGGCAGAAAGATGGAATGTGTAAATTTTAGGGTTGGTTAACACAAAGTAATGTTAGCGAAAAGAGACGAAGAGAGAATTAAGTGTAGACAGAGTAAGGAACGTAAGTACTGAGAATGAGACAAGTAAAAGATGGCACGCAGGAAAGAGAGAGACAGAGTTTGAGAGAAGAATGACGTAAAAGATACAGAGATTGAGCAGGGCAGAAAGAAGGAATGCGTGATCGTTAGGATTGTGTTAACTTAAAGTTTTGTTAGAAGAAGAGATGGGGCGAGAAAGAGTTGGCGACAGAGAGATGGATACTGTTATATCGAAGTCCATGGAGGGGTGTCCTAAAATGTTTGTTGAGAGTGGGAAAGCTTTTAAAAAAAGGGTTTTTGAGCGAGAGCTAGTGTGAAAGATTTTGGGAAGGTTAACTTAAAGAGTTTGTCGAAAGTGTAAAAGATTTTGGGGAGGTGAACTTTAACTTAAAAAGTTTGTCAAGAGTGTCAAAGATTTTGGGAAGGTGAACTTAAAAAAGTTTGTCGGGAGAGATTGCGAGTTTGGGAAGGTGAACTTTAAAAAGTTTGTCAGGAGAGAGAGATTTTGGGAAGGTTAACTTAAAATAGTTTGTCGAGGGTGTAAAAGATTTTGGGAAGGTGAACTTAAAAAAGTTGTCGGAAGAGATCGAAAGTTTGAAAAGTTGTACTTAAAAAAACTTGTCAAGAGTGTAAAAGATTTTGAAAAGTTGTACTTAAAAAAAGTTTGTCAAGAGAGATAGATTTTGGGAAGGTTAACTTTAAAAAGTTTGTCAGGAGAGAGAGAGTTTGAAAAGTTGTACTTAAAAAAGTTTGGTCAAGAGTGTAAAAGATTTTGGGAAGGTTAACTTAAAATAGTTTGTCGAGGGTGTAAAAGAATTTGGGAAGGTGAACTAAAAAAAGTTTGTCAAGCGAGAGAGAAAGAGATTTTGGGAAGGTGAACTTAAAAAAGTTTATCGGGAGAGATTGCGAGTTTGGGAAGGTGAACTTAAAATAGTTTGTCGAGGGTGTAAAAGATTTTGGGAAGGTTAACTTAAAATAGTTTGTCGAGGGTGTTAAAGATTTTGGGAAGGTGAACTTAAAAAAGTTTGTCAGGAGAGAGAGAGAGAGTTTGAAAAGTTGTACTTCAAAAAGTTTGTCAAGAGAGATCGGGAGATTTTGAGAAGGTGAACTTAAAAAAGTTGTCGGGAGAGATCGAGATTTTGGGAAGGTGAACTTAAAATAGTTTGTCAAGAGAGAGAGATTTTGAAAAGTTGTTCTTAAAAAAGTTTGTCAAGAGAGAGAGATTTTGGGAAGGTGAACTTAAAAAAGTTTGTCTGGAGAGAGAGATTTTGGGAAGACGAACTTAAAAAAGTTTGTCTGGAGAGAGAGATTTTGGGAAGACGTACTTAAAAAAGTTTGTCTGGAGAGAGAGATTTTGGGAAGGTGTCCTACAAAGTTTTTTCGAGAGAGAAAAATTAAAAAAAAAGGTTGTCTACAAAGTTTTTTGAGAGAGGGAGAGTTTGAGAAATTGTACTTAAATTTTTTTCGAGAAAGAGATAAGAAGTTAGTAAAAATAAGGCAGAGATTGAAGAAGACAAAAAAAAGTGGGAACGTTGTTGACGGTTAGGGTTGGCGTGACCCTGGGAATGTTAGCTTTTAGATTTTCTCACGGTCAGGTAAGTGCAATAACATCTGGACAGGAAGTCGTTAACTTGGTCAGCGCCCAGCGACCAGATAATTGATTCAACACCTGGACAGGAAACCATTACCTTGGTCGTGGGAATGTTAGCTTTTAGGTCTTCGCACAGTCAGGTAAGTGCAATAACATCTGGACAGGAAGTCGTTAACTTGGTCAGCGCCCAGCGACCAGATAATTGATTCAACACCTGGACAGGAAACCATTACCCTGGTCGTGGGAATGTTAGCTTTTAGGTTTTCGCACAGTCAGGTAAGTGCAATAACATCTGGACAGGAATCCATTACCTGCCACAGCGGGCGACGGCCCGATAATGGATTCAACACCTGGACAGGAAGTCGTTACCTTGGTCAGCGCCTAGCGGGCAGCTGTTTAACACCTGCTCGTTTAATGTTTGCTTGTCAGATGGTGGTCTTTTTCCACTATTCAGCAAATTTTTATAAAATTATGTAGTCTTCTTTATTCAGTTTTGTAAAAGTGTTGTGGTTTTTCGTTTAGTAAAACGGTTCTTTTTGTAATTCTTATTAGTTCTCTTGAAAATAATATGTCTATAGGACATGAAAATACTCGTAGCATTGCGGTGGATTACATAAAATATCGTTTACAATGCAATGGGTATGCTTGGAGAAACGAAGGTCGGCATGAAAGTATTATCAACACTCCGAATTCTGTTCAAAATGCTATGAGAATACTAGGAGATGAATTTGAAGAACGATTTAAGAATAGATTTGATAACCTAATAGATGGTCTAGTCATAACTGATGACAATGTGTTACGAATATCGGTCATAAATGAATGACGTAGTAAGGCATTGACCTCTTAACAAGTGCGTATCAGAGTCCAAGGCGACCAAGGTTTGACCTTTATGCCCTGAGGGCAGTTTAAATAAAATAATTCGTCCAACCCCGTGGAAATTGGAGAATAACTCTGAATCGCAGTATTATATAGAGAAAGAGGTTAAAATGCGTATTAAGACCCTGTAGAATCTTCGATTATAGTTTTCTTTGTAAAGTCCCGACCTCCTTAAAGAGATCAGTTCGGAAGTTTGTCGAGTGAAGTCGCTATATTGATTTGTATATTATTATTGTTATTGAAACTTATGTTGCCATCAGTTGATGAAGTTTATTGATCGTTTATATTGAGTCTACAATTTAAATAAAATTGTTTATTCAACAACTGGAGTTGTTTGATCTATCATTGTTGAGAAAGGTGTTGAAGATAATTATCACGAATATAACTACATTACTGCATAGACCTGTCAGTCAAGGAACCCCTAGCTTGGGCTACAGATTAGCAGAATCTAGAGACTTCTAATAAAGATACAACTATATTCATTGAATCCGATTTAACGAGTCGTAATAATAGTAATCGTCATATCATAGAGGTACATAACAAATGCTTATGACACTTTCGCATCGATCGTTATAGAAATATTTTGTGAGGATATAAATTGGGGACGAATTGTGGCGTTGTTTGACTTTTCGGGTCAATTTGCAGCTCGGTGTTTTCAACTAAAGAAATACCACCTAGTAGATAATCTTCTAGAATGGTTAACAACATATATTGATATACATCTGTCGAGTTGGCTAAATAGTCATAATAACTGGGTAAGTAATAGGTTTACAAGAGTAACAAAGCCAATCTTTTAAAAACAAAAATCATCCTATAGAAAGTTAAATATAAAAGCGTATATTAAACTAGCTGCCATCTTCTTTTCCTTCACACAGGAAGGGTTTTTGGAATTCAAGTCTGGTAGAGGTGAGAATAAAAATGGCAGCTCTTGACCCTCACTTAAGACAATCCTAGGCTGTGCTGCTGCAGGCATTGGAATCTTGACACTTTGTGCACTTTTCGCTCTACAAATCCTGAACACTGAGAATAGGATATTATAAAAAATAAATAAACTACCAGTCATGTTGTTGTTTTATTCCTTGTTTGTTGTACTTGAACGCAAATAAAAATTTAAAAAAATTAAAACTTTCTTTGTTTACTGTTTAAAAAATTATTTACATGGTTACTACCCTTGTATGCTACGTAAATCGGACGCCATCTTGTTTTCCGGTATCTTTAATTAAACCACGTGATGAAATCACGTGTAACACTACACAAAAATAATCACATGGAACACTCGGATCGGCCATCTTGGATCCGCCCCCTTCTGACCCACCATATTGGACACCACTTGAAACACTTAAGTTACTTAAATTTAAAAATGTTTAATCCTATTAAGTAAAAATTACACGACAAAAATTAAAAGATACAACCATTAAAGTATAACAAACTGACTTTTAATAGATAAAGATACACTTATTGTACAGTTATATATTCAAAAGATATAAACTATTGTAGTATAGTATTTTAGTAACTTTAAAGAACTCTCTTATTTGCATACACATTCATACACATTCAAAATACGCATACACTAAAATAATGTACTTTGTGAACTCTCACAACATCTGGACTTTATATTTTGCCCTGGAGTACTAAAAATGTTTAGTGTTTAGGCTTTTAAAACAATGATTATCAATTCAAATTTGAAATATGTATGTTTAAAAAGGAAAATTTTAAACTAGTTGAGTAAAATGTATTTGCATGTATTATCAATTAAAATTGAAAGAATAATTAAAAGTTACAAATGTTAACTATGTAAGTATATAGTTCGTAAATAAAAAGGGTGTCTTATTAAAGTATTTAAACAAAAAATATATAAGTTAAGCATTAATTAAAGAAATATACGCCTCTTAGTAAGTAAAAACGCTCCTTACTAGATATGTATGACTTTAAAAAAATAAAATTCGTTAATTATATTTCGTATTAAATTAAGAAATTACTTATTTTAGTAAGTAAAAATTGTATTTACGTATCGTTCAAATTGTAAAATATATAAGTTTTAAAAAAGAAAAATAATGATGTTATAGTAAGTCACACATTGCATTTAACGATTAAACAATTGAAATTATTTAAATTGAAAAGAGAAATATAAAAAAAAACGAATACTCGAAATACAAAGAAAAAATACCCCCAAAACTAATGCAAATGATAAAAAAAAAAAAAAAGAAAATATCTGGGACTAGTAAGTTGTAAAGAAAAAAAACTTGTTAGTGCTACTTGAATTATCTCCCATAGCAGGCTTTGAACTAGCCATTTTTATCTCTTTTTCACACCAGGTCATTAAAATAGCGAGAACAGCACCACCAAAGAGTTTACACAACAGATGAAAAAGTCATTAAAAGACGCACTGAGCGATAAAAACAAACAGCTGCTCAGGTAAATGTACGTTCAAAAGGTCAACAGCGATGTGAATAAGCGACTCAGGGGTTCTAAAAATGTTTAAGGATATATGTTTAGACTTTCAAAACATTGATTATCAATTCAAATTAAAAATAATTATGTTTAAAAGAAAATTAAAAAATAGTAATTATGACTAAAAACTATAATTAGTTAATTAATTAAGAATACAAAAAAAATTACTGCCTGCAAGTAAGTAAAAGTATATAAAATGTGGTCTATTTAGTGATAATTACGGTCTTTAGTAATTAATAAACGCCCCTTTACAAGTTAATTATGGTTATAACAAGTATAATTAGTTTATTAATTAAGTATACAATTAAGAAATCACTGTACCCCAGTAAGTAAAAATGTATAAAAATAAATAATTGGGGTTTATTTAGTGGTAATTACGGCCCCTTTGTAATTACAAACGCCCTTTTACAAGTTAATTATGGTTATAAAAATAATAATTAGTTAATTAGTTAAGAATAAAATTACTCTATCCCAATAAGTAAATGTGCCTCTTACAAGACAATTACTGATTAAAATGTAATAATTAGGGCCCTTAGTAATGAATAAACGCCCCTTTACAAGCTAATTATGTTTATAAAAATTAAAATTCGTTAATTAGTTAAGAATAAATTAAGAAAATTACTGCCTCCAAGTAATTAATAAGGTACGTTATTAGAGAATTATTGATTAAAATGTAATAATTACACCCCTTTGTTATTAAAAAACACCCCTTTACATTCTAATTATGGCTATAAAAACAAAATAATTAGTTAATTAGTTAAGTATAAAATTACTCTATCCCAATAAGTAAATGTGCCTCTTACAAGACAATTACTGATTAAAATGTAATAATTAGGGCCCTTAGTAATTAATAAACGCCCCTTTACAAGCTAATTATGTTTATAAAAATTAAAATTCGTTAATTAGTTAAGAATACATTAAGAAAATTACTGCCTCCAAGTAAGTAAAAATGACCCTTACAAGACAACTATCGATTAAAAGTTGCTAATTAGAGCAAAAAACACAATAAACTTATTGAAAAAAAGCCTTTTACTATTTAAAATTTTTAAGAACACTATACAAGTAATCAATTAATAAATATTATCAAATAATAAATTTTTTTTAGAACCGCTGAACCTTATAAAGACCATTATAAAACAATGGGAGAAATAATATGACATGCGTCAATCATTGTAAGACAATGGGAAAATCAATCATTGTAAGACAATGGGAAAAATAATTTTAGAACCGCTGACAAAATAAATTACCCTTAATTAAAAACCCTCGTATAACAACACGACAAGACACCATCTTGGTTCAACTGAGGAGCGGGGTCAACTGAGGAGTGGGGTCAAAAGGTCAACTGAGGAGCGGGGTCACTATGTCAAAAGGTCACTAGGTCAATAGGTCACTAGGTCACGACAGGTCGTATAACAACACGACAAGACGCCATCTTGGATGACGTCACTTCCGGTAGGGTCACTTCCGGTAGGGTTCACTTCCGGGTCAAATGTCACTTCCGGGTCAAAGGTCAACTGAGGAGCTGTGGAGCGGCTCCACAAATACTACCTGAAAAGACCACACTACACTACTCTTATATTACCCATTCAAATATACATTTGAGAGCTACATTTTTGTCTTTTTCCGGTTTTCCTCATTGTTTAAATATTTTTTCTCAGTTCCCTTTCGAATATTTTGGTTATTTATGTAACTAATCACCGCACAAGTTTGAAATTTGGCAGTTATCTTGTTGCTATGTTTCCTTCAATCCGATGCTGATCTTGAAGATTCGTTGAGAACTTTTTATTTGTATTTTTGATTTTTTTTGTGTCAATATGTAATTTTTTTGCGATTTCGTTTCAGAAGAAAATTAATAATGTTTATAATAGTAAGGATATCAGCAAAATCATGCATGCAAAGATAGATAATATAAATTCAAAGCAACAACATAAATTATAATTGAATTATCTTCTTTGTTAAAAAAAAACTGTATAAGAACTTAAAACAAAGAGGTTTGTCGGACATTTTTATGGCTGCTAAGGCAATATAGAAAAATTATTATTTCCTCAGTTTATTTGTTAGATGTCCAAGATGCTATCTGTGAATGTGTTGTTAAATAAATCAAATTTCGCTGTTTCGTTTTCAATTGTTTTTTGTTCAGTAACCAGAGAAGAATAGCATAACCTAGTTTTCTTGCCTAAATACTAACAATTACAGTAATGTTTGATATTTTCAGTTTGTCAAGTTACTTCCTGATATTAGCTAATTATATTCAACTTTCCTTTTTCACAATTTTTTGGAATGCTCTCTGAGTCAGCGACTTCTCTATGTATATTTGATTCTGACAATTCTTCTTTGACTGATATATTAAAATGTTGCTAATCTCTCGCTCAAACAATTTATTTTCCATCTTTTAAACAACCTTGATTTTATATCATATATTTGTATTCTACCCATTTGTAGTTACTATAATTCACTTTTCATGACAGCTACATAGTCCAATTGTGTAGTTTTCCTTATCGTTAAATGGAACAAAAGAAGCCACGCTTTAGCATTTCTGTGTATGTGTTTTGTTGCTCATCATGCAGTACTTGATACATTTGCTATTTATAATTATTATTTTTTATTAATATAATTGTATTAATTATCGACTAGTTCCCATTCTTTTTACGGTATCGAGGTAGGCAAATGTAGAGAACGCTTGCTATTGATTTGCAACGCAATTATTATTCTTCTAATATATGCACTATAAATAAATTTGGCAATTTTATTAATATTATTGTTTTGTTAATCTCTAATTCTTCATTGAAGTTTTAAATAGGGTTCTAATTAATTAAAGATGTGTAGTTAAAATATAGCATCATACAAGATAATCCACCCAGCAAAACACAGACAACTAAAGTAAAAGGCCTTTAACATTGTTTTATACTAAACAACTTTAAATATGTGTATACATTTTTTTTTTCTGAGAATAAAACAAAAATCAACTCAGTTAAATATATGATAACATTTGTATTTTGTATTTCATGATGCTGTTAACTTTTGGATGGCGATTGTAGTCGACGCGCAAAGTAAGTATGTTTCTATACTGTAGACAACTTTATGAAAACATTAAAAATGTTTGGAATCATATCAAACAGAAGCATCAAGCACTGCCATCTATAATTTAAGTATGAACGGATGGTGGATAAGGATCGGTGACCGATCAGCAGCGCGTTCGACTGCGTACCGAAAGTCCTGGGTTCCAATCTTCGTAAACGATACGATTTTTACAGGGACTCGAGTGTGCAGAAAAATGTTTGAATTTTATGGAAACTAAAAATTAAAATAATGAATTACACTAACCACATGGGCGCTACGGACCAGATAAGCAAGATGATAACAAGCAGATAAACAAGACAACAATACAAATACAAACACCATTATAAAGAAGCCAACAAAGCTATTACAAACTTCTTTTAGAATTAAATTTAAATGTATTTGGCTCGATTAAGAGGCGGTAATAAATAGAAAGTAAATTTATATTCGTCTAACTAGTAACTTAATTAATAAAAAGAAGATTAACTTATTTAAGAATACAACACTTCAGACGATACCAAATCAAAATAATTTATGTACTAAATTAATGTAATCAATAAAAAAAGAGAAATATAAAATAAAATACTACACTCACTTGAATCCTACAAAATAATTATCACATTGTAATAAGGTGAACACAAGATACTCTAGGCCTACACAACTATGCCACTGATAATAAATCTCTACAATAGATCAGTAAGACTGGAGAGGCCACTACATCGATATAAAACTCTATCGCGCGAACCCCCTATATATACTATACTTGTTAGAGATTTCTGGAAGACTAACATTGAAAAAAAAAACTCAAGAAAATTGTAAACATCTTTTTCTACTAATGTTTATGCCACAAAAGTATTATCTTGCATCAGCTAGTCAAGAGAAAAAACAAACAACGAATGATTCGACAGTAGCAGAGTTCAGCGGGAGGTCAGAGGGAGGTAATCTACTTAAAAACACATAAAAAGCAGCTAAGAAGACCCTGCGCTTAGACTAGAGGGCATATTATGTTGAAGACTATTTCAATGTGGTGCAGTTACAGGGGAGCGAAATCAGTTGTACAAAGCCACCAGGCAGATTAGTAAAGAAGAAATGGAGGGAACATCTGCAAGACAGACATACTTTAAACGCCAGAGAAAAAAAAAAGAAAGAGAGGTCGACCAATATTAACCTGGCGAAGTACAGTAGAACAGGAACTATTGGAATTTTGTCACCTCTGGGGTATGATCGGAATAGTCTCCCTTGACAGACAAAAATGTAAAGGGTTTGTTTCAGTCACATGCGCCAACGGCGTTACAGGCAGTAAATAAGTGCATTTTGTATGCCATTCGTTCGTCCTGGCGATGTCGTAATCTCCTTTTGCTTTGCCCCTCGCTTTTATCCTTGCTGCCCTTTCTTTGCGTCTACCTGTGAGTTTGGCTTCTGATACTAGCGTGTCCTCACATGCCTTGGCAAGGTCAAGTTTCCTCGGCCTCTTTTCCTTGTTCCAACTGTCAGCTTGTCATAAAGTAGTGATCAGTTTTAGTGAAATTAGTTAGATAGAAGCTAATTATTAAATACTACTAGTCTGTTATTACTTCTTTACAGATACCATCAATGTCACTTGTTGAAGTAAGAAGGTGTAGGCTAATAAAGTTTGTTTCAAAATTACTAGAGTCAGCGTCTTTTTTTTTTCAAAATGTAGATTGTAATTTGAAATTAGAGCTACTTCTTTATAGATTGATATATTATGTTCATATATATTATGTCAAGTCAAAATAAATAATGATAATAAAATTACGATTTTTAAAGTTTCTATGTGTATGACATGTAATCATTGTTTTTCTTTTGCATTTGAGATTGTACTTCTATATTTATTTTTTTTTCTTTTTTTTTGGCGCGGATATTATTTATGAATTTATTTATTTGTCATGACGACCTTCACGTTTGGCATTGGAAAAACTTAAGAGAAAATCCAATTCTAGTCACTCTCGTCCACATATCTATATCAGCACTTACAATTACGATTTGGGTTGCTGTTAATGTTTTTGTTATTACTTAGATAGTTGAATGCGACTTATTAAAAACCAGAGAAATGTTTTAATTGAGACGAATTCAAGCATTCAATTCTTCTTTGAACATAGATCGAGAGGCTTGAGTTATTATTATAGCGAGCCAAATCCTAAACAGACAACCGAATATTTGTGGAGTCGTTTATAGTTTAAATCAGCGTTTATCAGTTTCTGTGGCCATGGAATACTAGGGAACTGTGGGGCCTCCACGCTGCTTCATCAGCTTAGTGGATTAATTTTTTCCCACTGGATACTTTACTTTTCTTATTTAAACTTTAGCGTACGTACATATACTTTAACTGGGCATTGTGATAGCCACACAATGCTCTAGTATGTCGTGGGCAAAGAAACTGATAAACGCTGCTTCACCTGCCCCATAAATTAACATTAAAATGAAATATAATATGTTATAATCAGTTCACCGTTAGACGTTAGTAGAAGGACGTATTGAACTAGTTAAGTTTTATAACGAAATAATGTTGTGACAATTTATAAACTGAATAATAATTTCTGTGCAATGTATTTTCTTATGAGATTCGTGTAAATAATTAATTAATTGTATTGCTGCTACTGAGAAGTTATAAGCTTATTTTATAGTTTTAACAACTATTGATTATTAACAATGATACGTCTTAGGAATAAATACCAAAGAAACTCAAGAGGCGTATGAAATGGTGGCAACTGTGAACTACCATCATCATCATCTGTCCTTTGGGTTCCTTGTGGAACATAGGGCCTCTGTCAAAGCACGCCACTCTCCACGGTCTCTTGCTAGTCGCTTTAATTCTTCCCAGCTCTTTCCAGTTCTTCCAGTTTCATCCAGTATGCTGCGTCTCCATGTTCGCTTGGGTCTTCCTCTATGCCGTTTACCCTGGGGGTTCCACTCTAAGGCCTGTCTAGCTCTGTTGTTGTTATCTTTCCTGAGGGTGTGTCCAATCCATCTCCACTTCCTTTCCATGATTTGTTGTTCTACTGTTCTTTGTCCACATCTCTCCCACAGCTTGGAGTTTTCTACCTTGTCGAACCATTTTATTTTGAGTATATTTCTGAACTGATCTTTACTGATAATTCGAACAGTTTGCTCGTCGTTAATGACAAAAAGTTGTTCTTTATACTCAAATTTAACGATTATGTGAGGCTTAAAACTTGCTCGAGAAACACACGTATTTGTGTATTTATGTTATTAAAACTGTCTAAGACGTAACATATGATTATACATTATATTTACTCCATTGCTATCGTGTGATTCTGCGCTCACATCTCGCTGACCACCAGCTAAGTAAGAACGTTTTGAAACTCAAGGCTTTCCATAGCTTTTTATTGACCTTTAGCATTGACTTTAAAAAAAAAATATAGATCTAGTTAAAATATATTTATAATTTATTACGAACGAGTGAGCTGTGGTTAAATATATTTGTTCATAAAAAATCAGAATGAATTAAATATATCTGTAATATATTTTAAATGTATGTAATTTATGGATATCTGAATAAATTAATTAAAATGATTTTTTCGTGTTACTTCTTTCTACATTGGCAATTTAAGCTCAAGTCGATTAAAACGACATACAAATAACATGTAACAATAAAAATAATAATATTTGTATACAGCTGCCAACAATCATAATGTAAGCACGTAGCGCATTTAACATACAACTAAGAACACGCACATTACTCTAGGCTAGGAGACAAAGCTAACTGACGATATAAAAAATATAAAAAAAATATAATAATTCTAGCATTAACTGACCCGACCTATAATAAAGACAGTAAGGGTCTAAAGCATGCTAATGTTAACTAAGGTAATCTTGAAATAATGAGTTTTCACGTTCTTTTTGAAAGTATCAATATAGCTTGTTCGGCTGAGTTGAACGGGAAAAAGATTCCACACCTTCTGACCGGATACTGAGAAGGCTCTAAGGCCAACGGTCGTCAGAGAGAAACGGGGCTCTCCCAAAGGCTATGAGTTGGCAGAACGAAGTGTTCTATGTGGGACATATGGTGCAATCAGTTTCTTGAGAAAGGACGGTATGTCGTAATTAAAAAGGCTCTGATGGCAAAGTAACACCACTTATATTAAATTCTGGCTTTCACACGGAGCCAATGGAGTTGACGCTGGAGAACTGTCACAGAATCATGACTTCACTTACGCATGACCAGGTAGGCGGCACTGTTTTTGTATACGCTGTAATTTGGCGACCTTATCGTCAGGTATCCCGATTAGCAGAGCATTGCAGTAGTCGAGGCGTGAGAGTATAAAGGCAGCGGCAAGATTATTTGCTAAGTCATGAGTAAGTGGTAACAACTGACTTTACATCACAGTTCAGCCGCTACATAAAAACATATAATATAGCCTCACGTGGCAGTCGCCCAATGCAGTCAGGAAACAGTATCCCGTGTCCAAACATACACAACTTTTTATTACACAGAACCCTGTCCTATAAAAGCAATATCATTACACTCAATTTATCAGCATGGTCTATTTATACACTTTAAATATCATTTTAAAAGTATCTAATATGGCCTATATTCTCCTGCTCATTATTTATGTGAACTTTTGTGGTCTAAACCTTTTTAAAATATATAAATGTCTTACAATCTGGGAATAGTTCTCAATAAATTTGCTACTATAGAAAAATTACTCTCATGCCAATACGTGTAAAATTATGTAACCATGACCAAAAACAATAAGTCTTCATAATGCAATAATCAGGTCAATGTCAAAGATGCATTTATATGTAAATGAAAAATCGTTTGCAAAACTATCTAATATGTGCAAAAAATCATGTTAATTTAACCATTCTTTCAATCATAATGAAATATATATTCAAAATAATGCATTTTTGTTTAAAAATGTTAATATCCATTCGTAACTTTTCATCATTTTGTAATAAATCAAAATTGTAGATTATGTCAAAATTACTTTTATCTTCAAATTATCAAAGGATTTGCATTGTCAATCTTGTATTTACATTATCAAATGAATCATTTTAGTCGTGATCATTGCATAATCATTATTAATACACAATTTACACATTGCTTTTGAAAGCTTCAAAATATCATGAAAAATGTTGCATCTATTAGTTTTCAAATTATAGTTAATATGTACAACAAGATTTTGTCATGTTTAATATCTTTTCGCTGTTTTTCTTGTATATTTGTCTATAGTCTGGACAGAATCGGAATGTGTTTAACAATTATGCTGTGATTCAAATTCACTTTTGTCTCTGTAGCGTGCTGGTCTAAGTTGCAGCGTCACAGAGCCTTAATTAGCATAGGATATCGGTGCAGATTTGGTAGATAATTCAACACGGCATACAGGGTAATTGGGATGGATGATTTTGGCAGGTTATCTAGAGATATGCTGGTCCCAAGGCTGATATTCTCTATGTGGTGCAAAGACACATTTATAAACAGGTTTCTGGCTCGTTAATACGGAGGTTGAGTTAAACTGTTGACTAATTGACCCTTTTCACTGAACGTCACACAAACAGGTATTCTATCAATCGATAAGCAAGGCATATTGTAACAACGAATATTTTATTCACAAGAAAGTCCGTGCTCAATCATTAATGGAGTGAGCAAATAAATCATACAATCCAAATACAAGTGATGAATAGTGATATCATATATAATGTAAATATAGCGGTAGACTTAGACTATAAGTAAACCTGAGTAGGGCCAAAGTTACGCCATTCCTAGACGTCCTTTTCGTAGCCCGGCTACAGGCGAACTGCCTGTAAAACACAAATTGCATTTCTAAGGAAATTTACATCTCAAGCATGGGTTTTCACGTGGAGGGAAAATGGTCAGACATCTATATCGAGCATGCGATTGGTCAGTCTGTTACTGTTACTTCATCGTTTGAGTTTGAAACAACAATGGCGACGTAGAGTTGGGGGAGAGTGGAAGGGTGGGGGTACCTGGCGAGGCGGATGGGAGAATGGGTGCGGTGGGATGATGAGGGGGGGGGGGCGGCGGGTCAACAGGGCGAAGTTTCCTCGGCCGGCGACATCTTGACGGAGTAGGTCAAAGGCGATTCGACCAGGGAGACTTAACACTGAGAGGTATTTTTTATATGCATGTTAAATCTTTTGAAGGACGTTGGGTGGCGGAGGAAGGGGAGGGGGAATGTCAGGGATGGCGAAATCCAAGCATGATTGCGTCGTGTTTGACCTTGGCGTGTTCCGCACGTGTGCGTAGTATGACCACGAGGGATGATATACACCAATTTAGCATAAAATTTATAGCAATAAATGATAACATTAGAAACGATAATAGCAATTTCATATGAGAATATTGATATACATGTAAGCATAAAATGAATACTGACAACGAATACGCAATGTAGATATACATAAAATATGTTACACGTTAAAGGGTTAAATGATTTAGTCATTAAGTAGAAATAATGATAGATAGATATGTGCATTCAATTATTCCCTCAGTAGTGGCTATAATTGTATACAAATTTGTACAGGCGATGGCTAAGCAAAGATTAATCTTAGTGAGGGTAAAATATATATCCGAAATCTTTCTTAATTTTGTGTGCCGTTAATCTTGTTAGAGACCCCAAAACGCTACAGTCTATATAAGTATCAATATTATTTTTATTCTTACTAGAATAAAAGGTCATTGAGCAAACGTCTTCAAGCTTCAAGCCATTATTTTTATTATGGTTATTTTTCCCATAATCTCTTGAAATAGTGGTATATGTTTCCAACTTAGTCTCATTATCTCTTATGATTTTATGTGCAATTTTTCTTTTAACTAGCGTGCATTGTATTTCATTATCACTTATAGTATTCAGTGTACTTTTTCGTTGATCTTTATTACATTTTTTTCATGGTAGTGTCATGTATATTGTTTTTCCAAGAATTGGAAAACGCAATGTTTATTCTCCTCTCTCTCTCTTTTCTTACTACACGCGATATTAGGACGTTTAGTAGGAAAACGAAAGGTTCTAGGTAATGCTGGGATTCTGTGTTGATCTCAAATTCTCAGAGTCTGGGAACGACTCATTATTTAATAGGGGAAGTTCATATCGTTTTGTTATGAGTTTTGTAATGTTACCATGATTTTCACCCCTACTGGTAGTGGGTCTGTCCCTTGCACCACTCGGATAGTATTTAATGATTTGTTTTGTCTGAAAGACAGAGAGTTTCAAAAGATGTTCCTTTGAACGTTTGTGTTTGCACTATTTTATTCTAACTGTACATAATAGATAGATTGTATATATTGAACATACCACCTGAAATAAACTATCAACAACAGTTACACTGAAGCTTCTTTGTCAAGTTACTATCCTATTGTGTTGTATACATTACTATAAGATTTATCTACTACCATAATTTACAAGAGAGGAAATGTTGGAATACAAATACTGAATTTGCGCCCAGGACTATAAGAAGAGTTCGTGTAATACTGAAACATAAATACTAATAATTAAAGTCTCCCCTAGGACTAACGAGAATTATCAGCAAGATCTACACAGCTCTGGCCACAAGGGGATTGTGGACGTAACAAAATTTGGTGGTCTCGCCCGGTATATTTGAGTTCTACTTTTCCTGACCTAGGATTGACAAGATTTGGTAGTCTCGTTCGGTAGATTTGAGTTCTACTTTTCTTGATCTAGGATTGGAAAAAATTTGTTGATCTCGTCTGGAAAATTTGAGTTATATTTTTTCCTGACCTATAAATATTTTGTGACATTAGTAGTACTGAGAGCGGCATATTTGTGTTTCGTTTTCAGGACTGTGAAACTATTCTTTTTAAAAAGAGGAGAGAACTGGTTTGCGTTTTTATTCCCTGGGAAGTGTGAAGATTCCACGAAGTGTTTAATATTATATTGTGCAAATTTCTGGACAAATCGTAAGTTGGAACTTTATATTTTATTATACAATATATACTACTCTACTATAACAAATATTTCGAACGCTATACTATGGCTTCGAATATATCAAGTGAGGAACTTAATGCCATGTCATTTGCTGAACTAAAAGAATTAGCTGAGTCCTTTGGGATTGAGGCAGGACAGGCAAGACCTAATCGTAATCGTTTGACCAAAGAAATTATGACATGTTTGAACGGGCAGAATGCCATGAACACTGGTAGTGTAGTTGAAGTGGGACAGAACGATATCAATGAAGGTTATGTAGCTCCCAGTGGGGGCGAGGTAATTGCCCACGGAGACGAGGTAAGAAATATGTCATCTAGATCATCAAACAATGAAGAAGATGAAGGGTTGAGTGAAAACCTAAAATTCCAATTAGCTATGAAGAGAATGGAATTGGAAAGAATGAGGATAGAAACTGAAAGGGAAAATGAAAGAATTAGGATAGAAACTGAAAGGGAAAATGAAAGAATTAGGATAGAAACTGAAAGGGAAAATGAAAGAATTAGGATTGAAAGCAGAGAAAGGATAGAGATGGCACGCATGAACAGACCTGACCATCGTAGGGACAGCAATGGTATGGATATTAGCGCAATGAAGCAACACTTGCCTATATTCAGAGAAGAAGATGTTCAAGATTTCTTTTTGCTTTTTGAGAGGATAGCTGTAGATTATCAGTTCCCTGATGATAAGATGGCTTTATTGTTAAGGTCAACTCTCAACAAAGGAAAAGCATTGGACGTAGTGTTGAGTTTAACACCCGAGGAAATAAATGACTATGAAGTAATCAAAGATAGGGTGCTAAAAAGTTATTCCCTGACACCAGAAAAATATAGAAAGCTATTTAGAGACAGAAAGAAGGCATATGATCAAACTCATGTAGACTTTTTGAGACAAAAGGAGAAAATGTTAGAACAGTGGCTAAGGTCACAGAATGTAAGTGAGTTTGATAAACTCAAGAACCTAATATTGTTTGAGGAATTCAATGATTGTATTCGAGTGGATATTAAAACTCACATCTCAGACCGAGGGGTTGAAGATGTGCATGAAGCTGCTAGATTGGCAGATAACTATGCCATAATTCACGCCAGCATAAAGCCATATTATGCTGACAAACCCAAAGTGCACAAACCAGAGTCCAAGGAGGCTAGTAAACCAAAAGAGACAAGTGAAAACAATAATAAGAACAGTGGTGTAAATAATAATAGTAACTTAGTTCATTTCAGGAAGCAGACAGATGTAAATAAAGCAAAGGTGGTATGTTTCAATTGCAAGAAAGAGGGCCACATGAAGAAAGATTGTTGGATCCTTACCAAGAAGCAAGGTGCTATTCTACACTGTGCCAGAGTGCAGAAAGATAGCAAGCAGACAGAAGAAGTGTGCAACACAGGGTCAAGAAACTCAAAAGAAATGCGGCCGGCATCGCCCATAGTTGTGGAGTCGATGGTTTTTGAGAACAGTCTATCTAAGGTAAAAGAGAATAGCTGTACTCAATCTATTATGCTTTCAGAAGGCCGTGAGGAACAGATGGTTCCTGAAGTCCCGGAAGAGGACGACCTATCCGATTTTCGACCCTTTGTCTACGAGGGGACAGTGTCGACAGAAGTCGATGTACTCAACAAGAAGAAAATACAGATATTACGTGACACGGGTTCTGCTGTCAGCGTGATCCTGTAGGGCAGTGTGCCGTTAACAGATGCCACCAGTACCGGTGAGTCTGTTGTGCTGAGAGGTGCTAGTACGGAGGCTGTGGAAGCTCCACTGCACAGAATAAAACTCGAGTCGGATATTTTTACAGGTAACATCGTAGTGGGAGTGTGGCGCGCACTACCCGTCAAAGGCGTTTCCATGATATTAGGAAATGACATTATGGGCGGCAGAGTCACTGTCGAGCCCATGGTTAAAGTGTTGGAGACAAAGATGGCGGAGGACAAAAACCTACGTCCTGCCAATGAACGCCCAACATGTGCACTGACAAGAGCAATGCAGAAAAAGAAGTCGGTAAAGACTCCTGCTACGCCGTGTAGTGCAACGAAAGATGTGTTTGTCTGTTCTGAAGACACACATGCGAATGAAACAGTGATAACAGAAACACCTGACATCGATTTAAGTGCTACGTTCTTTGCTGAACTAACAACTGGTGGTGCAACAGAGAACGATAACATTTTGTCACCAAAGCAGAAATTGGTGAGAGAACAATTGAATGACGAAGTAATAATGAAACTCAGAATGAAAGCTGTTGATGAAAAGACTGCAGATGCAATGGCGGAATGTTTCTACATGAAAGATGAAGTGTTGATGAGAAAGTCGAAACCGCTCAACTCAGGTACAAACGAGTGGGACAGTATTCACCAGATTGTAATACCTAAGTGCTATCGTCAAGATATACTGCGTATGGCGCATGATCTTCCTTTCGCTGGTCACATGGGAGTCCGAAAAACGCACCACCGCATCCTCCCTTACTTCTACTGGCCAGGACTGAGAAGAGATGTCGAACAATACTGCAAGACTTGCCACGTATGCCAAATGGTAGGACGTCCTAACCAACGAATTCCTGTCGCTCCACTCCAGCCGATACCAGCGTTCGACGAACCATTCAGTCATATACTCATTGATTGCGTGGGCCCGTTGCCGAAAACAAAAGCCGGTTTTCAATACCTGCTCACAGTCATGTGTTCATCCACTCGCTTCCCGGAAGCCATTCCGTTGCGGAACATAACAACAGTGAAGGTGGTAGACGCCCTGACAAATTTCTTCACACGTTATGGCCTACCGAAGACAGTACAGTCCGACCAGGGGACTAACTTTACTTCGAACATTTTCAAACAAGTCATGGAACAATTAGGGATAAGCCATAGGCTATCAAGTGCCCATCATCCTGAGAGCCAGGGAGCTCTGGAAAGGTTTCATCAGACATTAAAATCGATGCTTTAAAAGTACTGTTATGAAAACGAGAAAGACTGGGATAAGGGTGTGCCTTATGTACTGTTCGCTGCAAGGGAGGCCACTCAGGAATCCCTGGGGTTTAGCCCATTCGAACTTGTGTATGGACACTCAGTCAGAGGTCCGTTGAAACTTCTACATGAAACTTGGCTAACGGACAGTGAACCGATTGGACTTTTGTCATATGTAGATAAATTTAAAAATAGGCTTTATCATGCTTTTAACCATGTGAAGATTCATTTTCCACAGATGCAGGAGCGTATGAGACAGAACTATGACCGTAAAGCTACAGCTAGAACTTTTGCACCAGGTGACAAAGTTCTTGTGTTTCTACCTTTGCAAAATCAGCCTTTAAGTGCAAAGTTTAGTGGACCCTATGAGATAGAGTCAAAGCTTGGCGAGGTCAATTATTTGATAAAGACTCCTGACCGGAGACAAAAGCAGAGGGTATGCCATATTAATTTGCTTAAGCCCTATGTTTCCAGGGAAAAGAGTAAACCACGGGAGGTCCCCATGATTTCATTAGCTAGGGTCCCGACGGATTTATCTAGGATAGAATATAAGTTTGCAGAAAGTAAACTTAATAATACAGATGCTCTTAAGAGTTTAGATACAAGGCTAGAACATCTTCCGGTAGAAGATAAGGAGAAGATTATTGAGCTGGTACATGAATATAAGTCACTGTTTACAGATGTTCCCAGGAGGACACATCTAATAGAACACGATGTAGTATTAACTGAGGGTGCCAGGCCAATTAAACAGCATCCATATAGAGTTAACCCCATCAGACTTGAACATATTAGAGCAGAGGTGAAGTATATGTTAGAAAATGACATAGTGGAAGAATGTGATAGCGAATGGTCTTCACCCTGTGTGTTGGTACCAAAAGCCGACAACACATTGCGGTTTTGTACAGACTTTAGGAAATTAAATAATTTGACAAAGACTGACTCGTATCCCATTCCTCGTATTGATGACCTCATTGATAAGATAGGTGATGCGACGTATGTGAAAAAAATTGATCTTCTCTCCGCGTACTTTCATATTCCTTTGACGCCACGGGCACAGGAAGTATCCGCCTTTGTGACACCTGACGGACTTTACAGGTATAAGGTCATGCCATTCGGACTCCGTAATGCCCCTGCGACGTTTCAAAGGCTTATAAACACCCTCACTCGCGGTATCTTCCAGTGTAATGCCTACCTCGACGACATAGTGGTGTATAGTACAGATTTCAAGACACATGTCAGTCAACTACGACACTTGTTTGAACGACTGAATAACGCCAATTTGACAATAAACCTGGCTAAGAGTCAGTTTGGACATGCCACTATCGAGTATCTTGGACATGTAGTGGGTGGTGGAAAGGTTAAACCAGTAAATGCTAAAATAGAATCTATTCAGAATGTCCCAGTGCCACAGACAAGGAAACAACTCCGTAGTTACCTTGGAATGGCCGGGTATTATCGTAAGTTTTGCCAGGACTTTTCTACGGTAGCTTGCCCCTTAACTGACCTACTAAAGAAGAACAATCGCTTTGTTTGGTCTGACAAGTGCCAAAAGGCGTTTGATGAGTTGAAGTTAAGATTATCCAGGGCACCTATTTTGGTGACCCCGCGTTTTGATAGACCCTTTAAAATTGCAGTAGACGCGTGCGATACTGGGATGGGAGCGGTGCTGACTCAGCAGGATGACCACGGAGAGGAGCACCCGGTGTGCTACCACTCACAGAAATTCAATATCCATGAACGTAATTATAATATAAGTGAGAAGGAACTTTTAGGGTTGATCCTAGCGTTAAAACAGTTTGATTTCTATGTAAACAGCTCTGGGTACCCGATAGAAATACTGACCGACCACAACCCTCTGACTTTTCTCTCCAGGGTCAAGCAAAACCAGAGGCTTGTTAGATGGAGCTTATTCCTCCAAGCCTATGACTTAAACATAAAACACCTGAGGGGTAGGGACAACGTCACAGCTGATACTCTATCTCGGGTGCTACATGATTGACTGAATAACCCATACTTCTTTTTAAGATCATCTCACTAATTCATTAAGAATGTGTCATGATAACCTATCATTCGTTTGAATTTTGATTATGGAATACCTATAGAATACTTGTATCATACAGAAGTCAAGTCTTTTGAAAGTATTAATAATTCTTATAATCATGTATAATATTGATGTTCTGATATATTTTAAATTCATTTGATTATGGAAAAGAAATTCCATTTAAATGTTGATACATGATGCAATAAATATATAATATGCACGTATTTACTTGATATGGATGGATAAAAGTAATTGTCATCACATGCAATTAAGTGGGAAAACTTTGAGCTAGTTGATTTATTATCTTGTTTTATTTTAGTTAATGAATGGAACTAAATAATAATATGTACAATTTTTATCTTAGAAAGAGATGTAATATCAATTGGTATAAATTAATAGATAATATTAAAAATCTATTGCTAAATTGTTATATCATGGCAATAGAATGGGAAAAAAACTAGTGGATATTCACTATGTTGTATATAGGTTGTTATATATTCCATATATCCGGGAATGGAGGGAAACAAAGGTACCTAAAGGTGTGCACTCATTCAACCCTGAACAATCTTTTATATTAAACTTTTAAATTTGCCAAAAACGCATAATAGTGGATTACATTTTAATATTTAGATTACTGTAGTAATCGTAGCTAGAGTGTATTTTCTCCTCGTATTTGAGAAAAGGGGAAGTATCATCATCTTAGGTATGAACCCTGTTAATGTCAAGTTGACACTGTAATTTAAAGGGGAGGTAACCTATAGTTTGATTCGAGTTACGTATTACTTATCTTTTGGTTTGTATATTAGAAGTAAACTGTTGAAAATTGACAGAGTTTGAGCAATGTTATATTTGTTTAAATAGATTAAGACTTTTTGCAAATTTTGGTGGAAATCCACACAACTGTACATAGTTAAAATAAGAATGACTAGAATATTTTTGAATTATTTGTACTTGTTGAGACATTAGTTAATATTAATACTAACGGGGAAATATTTGTCCATCACGTTATAATCACAATTACCATTGGGTAGTGACACTTTTTATAATTTAGTTGTGCCAGTGAGCCATGTTTGCTTAAATTGTCTTATAATCTTCCATTGATTGTTGGTTGTTAAAACGATAGTGTTAAGTACGAAAAATGTACCATGTTGAGTATTAATTGGGTAATTATGGTACATTATTTCTTTCATTGGGTGGGGGCGTGTCATGTATATTGTTTTTCCAAGAATTGGAAAACGCAATGTTTATTCTCCTCTCTCTCTCTTTTCTTACTACACGCGATATTAGGACGTTTAGTAGGAAAACGAAAGGTTCTAGGTAATGCTGGGATTCTGTGTTGATCTCAAATTCTCAGAGTCTGGGAACGACTCATTATTTAATAGGGGAAGTTCATATCGTTTTGTTATGAGTTTTGTAATGTTACCATGATTTTCACCCCTACTGGTAGTGGGTCTGTCCCTTGCACCACTCGGATAGTATTTAATGATTTGTTTTGTCTGAAAGACAGAGAGTTTCAAAAGATGTTCCTTTGAACGTTTGTGTTTGCACTATTTTATTCTAACTGTACATAATAGATAGATTGTATATATTGAACATACCACCTGAAATAAACTATCAACAACAGTTACACTGAAGCTTCTTTGTCAAGTTACTATCCTATTGTGTTGTATACATTACTATAAGATTTATCTACTACCATAATTTACAAGAGAGGAAATGTTGGAATACAAATACTGAATTTGCGCCCAGGACTATAAGAAGAGTTCGTGTAATACTGAAACATAAATACTAATAATTAAAGTCTCCCCTAGGACTAACGAGAATTATCAGCAAGATCTACACAGCTCTGGCCACAAGGGGATTGTGGACGTAACAGTAGTTATAAACTGCAAGTCTATGCATGTCTGAACATTTCTCTTGCATACAACTTTTGTTACAATCCTTTTCTCTACAACAGTATTTCGTCTGTTTATTGTGCATCTTATGAAGATGATTGTCCATCGCATTATGTGTCTCAGTGCTACAGGAGCACATCCTACAACTGATTAAATTTGGATTGTTATTTGTTTTTATCTTTATGGTTTTTCCGAGTGTTTTTGAAATCACTATATTTAGCTTTCTATGACTTGTTCTCTTTCCTCTTTGTGTATGCTTTACTTGTACTCAATTTGTATTACTTTCTTTATTATGTGTATATTTCTTCTGTTTTTCTTACAGTTTGTCAAATATACTAAGATTAGAATTGTCTCGTTAATAAGTTTTCTTTGGTGGTCCACTTTTCTGACTTGATTTTTTATAATTAGGTAAATTACCTACAATTAATGGCGCGGTGCAGGATTTCATCACGAGTAACCTGACATGACCATAAATCCAAGGTGTGCCAACGCTGATGTCGGCAAGAAATTGACGACCCATCCACTGGAGCGTAGGTTCTCAACCTTTTTCGGCTCACCGCCCCCTTCTACAATTTTGTTCCGCTCATCGCCCCAGAACTAAATTTTAATTAAACATAAATATAATTATTTCTAAAAACAATAGATCTGTATTTGTATTATTACTTTAGAAGTATAAGAGGCCGGCTGGTCGTGCCGTTAGTTCACCGGACTGTCAACCAAAAACAAACTGACACGTCGCGGGTTCTATCCTTGCCGTCGGCCGATCCCAGCCGCACTGCAGGAGTTTTAGGCCTCGTGGACGTATTAATCTTCTATCTAGAAGGAACGTCTGTAAACTTGTAGTTTAGTCCTTTGCCAGCCTCCGACAAGTAAATATGCTAAATCTGTGCTCTGAGATGAAACGCCTATTGATTTGTAATATGAAGGATTTAATATTATTTTACAATTAGCCTCAATGCTATACACAGTTTATTGAAGATATTTCTTATTTATTGGATTATGTGTTATTCTTAAGTATGTGTGTATAATATTTGGATTGGCACTTGATGATTTTGTAATTAAACCAATTATTCGTTGCTTTTACACAACTTGGTTTACGTCGATCTATCAACGTTACGTTATCTACATGTATGTGTGTGTTACTTATACAACTATAGTAATTGCCAACACCACAACTAAACACCACGATACTTGCTGTATGAGCCAAAAGTAATTATACATGAAGGAAAATCAAATAAAACTCTACTCTACGTTATGTAGATTGCCAGGGGATATTTGGAACCAGGAATACCTTAGACTACAATAAATTAATATCAGACTGAAATAATAAAACCATCACCAAGTGAACGTATAATCACACTAATTATAACAATATAATAACTAGTTTTTCATGAACTGAGTGGGGGCTCTAGCCGAAATAACACTATAACTACAATTTAACCAGGTGTGATGTAATACATGGTGGCTCGTTCCAGTAATTAAATACTGCCACGTAATAAAATGATGTCTCGTGAATGGATTATATTATAGTGGATATTCCGTCACGTAATAATATAAATACTTTTCATTAGACAAAGGCTATTTATTTAAAATAATTTTTTTCACATGTTTTTACATTTACAACATAATAAAAATAACGATATTTTATTAAATGCTTGTAATTATTAATAACAGTGTGTTAACATTTTAGTATAAATGTACATGTAAGATTAAGAGAAGAAATAAACTGTATAAAAATCTAAAGAAAGCTATTATAGTCTATAAGGTACAACAGATCCTACTCATTTATTCTAGTTAATTATTGTATAGCTTTAAGAATGTAACAAAGCGATTAAAAACGTATTAAAGATTTTAAATTTAACTTGTTTAAGGTAAAACTTTTAGTATTTAAGAGAATATGCATATTTATCAATACCATTCCAGCGTTAAAATTAAATGTATTCTAAATAGAGTTTTAAACTGGCGACACAGGGATGCAACCGGTTTAAAGATGCTAAAGCAGGGAATGCAGCCGCTGTTGCGCATTCAATATTTTATTGATTCTGCAAAAGCCACCTAGACTCAGTAGTATATACGGAATGTGTGAAAAAAATGGTATCGCCAGGACCAGTGGTTGGATATTCAGGCATATTATAGTCTTTATGTTTTGCTACCGGACGTCAGTGCAGGAATACGAGGGTGCTACAATGTTAATGATACCGGGGAAATCCTCAAGTGTGAAGATGCAGAGTAGTGTATGTAACTGGGGAAAGTGGACAAGCTCGGAATGGGTCTTGGTGTGCATCCCCGATTGATCAACAATGCATCACATTAACCACTGGACTAAAGAGAAAGAATGATCATACTAATGTTTTGAGACATTTAAAATTGGTAAGTGAAGATGAGGAAAAAGTTGCTCCAGTTGCTGCTATGAAGTACACTGGCAATATCAAAAGCGTGAATAGAGCGAGTGTGTTATTATGCGGGACCAAATACAAAAAGTGTAGGCTGTAAAACCACAGTGCTAAAGACTGTGTACAACTTTTTTATAGTGTCTACAATAAACATGATACCATATTATTTAAATTACTTATGTACTTTTTTCTATCACAAATTGATTGTGTGGGTTTTAACAACGCAATTAAAAAAATACAACTCTCAAAAACGATACTTTTTTTCTCTTCGTCAACTATTTATTTTTATAAACAATTATGATTACCAGTATTGACAAGTCTTAACGTGAATGCATGCATAAAAGGTTGACAAAAAAAAATTTCCGGTCGAATTCGATCATTTGTTTCGAAACATGTCTGTGTGCTGGGTTACTGTTTACACTATTAAGGATTAACATTTTAATGTATTTCATTTCCTAAAGATGTTTACAAAACAAAACAATGTATTGTGAAAGTCAGAAGTAAAAAATCACCTTTTTATAATATCAAACTTATTGTTTAATGCAAAGGAATTTTTGTTATTCGTTTTATAAATTTACGCATTTTGTTTTTTAATAACCCAGAAAACGCAACTCTTGACTAATTTATTTTGTAAACAAATAAACATTTTACCTTACGCAACTAACACTTGAGTATTAATTCTCGTCTACTCACTTTTGATGTTATTACAAGGCAATTTATTCACCATAATAAATTATGGATGAGACCTTCTATTTAGATCACACAAGTATAATTATGATTTATAATGTTATTACGGCTAGAGCCCCCATTCAATTTATGTAAATAATAGTTAGAGTATTGTTATTATTAGTGTGAGTATCCTTGTATTAGTGAAGATCTTATTATATCATTCTGAAGTTTATTTGTAGTTGTCTAGAGTATTCCGTGGTTCTTAGTATCCCCTGGCAATTCACATAGCGTAGTTTTAGAGTTTACAGTTGATTTGCTTCATGTATAATTATTTATGTGGCTCATATTATACAGCAAGAACCTCGATGTTGAGTGGTAGTGTAGATTATTAAAATAGTTGTATAAATATTACACATACACACATGTATATAACTTTGAAATATTGACGTTAACCAAGTTGTGTAGAAAGCAACGATAAATTTGGTTTAATTTACAACATCAATCCAGTAGGAATCCAAATAATATTATATACACAATCAAGAAATACACATATTCCAATTAGTAATGAATATCCTCAATGAACATATAGCATTGTAGTTAATAGTAGAATAATAAATTTTCCATAATACAAATCAAATAGAAATGATACTCAGAGCGGAGAATATTTGATGTTACTAGATCGAATGCAAGCCAAGAACTGACTAAAAGTGTCGAATTGCGTAGAAATATATTACGGGTCAATCGTTGGAAAAACCAGACAGCCTAGTGACACGAGAATTTTAATCAAGCCTGCATGTTGACTGCGTGATCAGATACCTTTTATTAAGAACAATCAATAATGCTCTAACAAAATAAGGAGAGACCGGACGACCTTGACATGCTGTATTCGCGTGCACAGTTCATGTTTTTATCGAGGTTAATAAAAAAACAATAATGCTTTAATTAGGTTAGGAAAAACCCGGGGAAAACCGTGAGCTGAGAAATATTTTGTATCGTTTAAACGCAATTCGCTTAAATGGTTTAGTTGGTTTATTAACATTACAATGTAGGGAATTTACGTTTCGTAACAGTCGCCCATACCAAAAGGAAAAGAACATTGCATACTAAACAATAGAAGTGTGCAATTTCTTTTAGAACCGCCTGCACTTAACTTTAGTTCTAAACAATATACAAAAAAAACTGACTCCACCTGGGTAGTCCGTTAAATAAGACAAGTAAGGGAAATAATTTATTCTATTAAACCCTCATCATATAGGATCTCAAGTTATCCTTAGACCATAACACATGTTCGCGTTATTAAAAAAAATTATACTCTCTGAGATATCATTACTTATAAACATCATCATCTTATTTATAAGGTAAAAATCAACATAACTAATGTTATCATATTAAACAATTCAATCATTAATTAATTCAACTTAAATGAAATTAATATTTAAATAAACTTAAGAGTAAGAATTTAATCTTAAGTGTGTAAGCATGTGAAGTGTATGCACATTACTCTATTTTGGTTTTTACATAATCACAACTATAGTTTGATTGTTTCAAAATAAGGATGTACATTTCTGTTCATTCATTATCTTACTAATAAAGAAAAATTATGTTCATAAATCCATAATATTTATAAGGAACTTATTAGGTTCTTTCTTTTTCCTACAACAATAATAATATTTGTTTTAGCAAATGGAAATATTCATGGCATAAAATAAGGCATAAGATATTGCATAAAATAATCACAACATATTCATATATTCATGCATTTATATTTTAAATGATCCAATTCTCTTAGTTAGGATTATCAGAATATATACATGAAGTTATCTATTTCCTTATACATTTGTTACATGCGCGATAGGGTGTCCGCGACGATGTGATCTTTTACCAATACGTAAGTTATTCTTAAGTTGTATGGTATTAACCCTATACGGATGTTGTTTGACAGGTTTAACATTATCATCTTTTAAAACTACATCATGGGTAACCAAAGTTGTTTTGTTAGGAACATCACTAAACAAATTTACATGATCATAGATTAAACCCTTGATAGAAGTCTGTTCACCTGAGTCTAGATGTGCCAGTTTATCATTGAGGTTTTTAAGTGCTTCAGTGTTCTGAAGTTTACTTTCTATGATTGTCTTTTTAAATTTAGGCGGGGGTGTTTCAACAGTTTTGATAGCACTCACTGGCCTAATGTCAGTTTGTTCTTCCCTAACAACATAAGGTTTTAGCATGTTTATATGGCACAGTCTCTGTGTTTTCCTTCTATCAGGGGTTTTTACAAGGTATGTTACATCACTGATTTTATCTAAAACCTGATATGGTCCTGTATATTTTGCACTCAGGGGTTGTCCAGACAATTGGGTCAACATGAGGACTTTATCACCAGGATGGAAACATCGGGATCTGGCCTTGACATCATAGTACCCTTTCATTCTTTTCTGAGCCTGCAAAAGATTATCTTTAACATGATTAAAAGCATGATAGATTCTATTGCTAAATTGTTCCACATAAGCTACGAGTCCAGTCTCTTCATCAGAATTTAACAAGGTTTCCTGCAACAGTTTTAGAGGTCCTCGAACTGAATGTCCAAACACTAACTCGAACGGACTGAATCCAAGAGATTCCTGCACAGTTTCTCTAGTCGCGAAAAGAGCGAATGGAATACCGCGATCCCAGTCTTCAGTGTTCTCAAAACAGTATGTGCGGAGCATGGTTTTCAGAGTCTGATGATATCTTTCTAGGGCACCTTGGCTTTGCGGATGGTACGCAGTTGAAGTTGCATGTTGGATGCCTAGTTTCTTTAAGACCTGGTTAAACAGCTTTGATGTAAAGTTAGATCCTTGGTCTGACTGTATAGTCTTTGGAAGACCGTATCTTGAACAAAATGCAATCAGTGCGTCAGATATCTTATCTGCGTTAATGGTGCGTAGCGGAATAGCTTCAGGGTATCTCGTGGCAGTGCACATTATAGTGAATAAGTACTGGTGTCCTGTCTTTGTTTTAGGCAAAGGACCTACACAGTCTATTAGCAAGTGGCTAAATGGTTCTGCAAAGGCAGGTATTGGCTTTAGAGGTGCTACCGGTATAGTCTGGTTAGGTTTACCAACTATCTGGCATGTATTGCATGACTTGCAGTATTTTGTGACGTCACGATGTAGTCCAGGCCAATAGAAGTACGGAAGAATTCGGCGGTAAGTCTTGTTCACTCCTAGATGACCAGCATATGGCGTATCATGAGCCATGTGTAAGATGTCATTACGATATATGGCTGGTACCACAATCTGACTTCCTTCTCTGCAATTGTCATTATCACATTTCACATCTCTCCATTTTTGCATTAATATTCCCTCCTTCAGAAAAAATCCATTTCCTTTAATTTCTGCCTCCTGTTCAGTTATCACCTTTTTCTTCAGGTGTTTAATTCCTGAATCTCTATTCTGTTCTAATAGGAGTAATTGTCGAGGTGACAAATTACTTTCAGTAGTCTTGACTGAGGGACCACTCAAAATGTCAGCCAGGAAAGTTGCCTGTAGGTCAATTTCTGGTTCTATTTTTGACTTTGACATGGTTTCGACAGACTTTTGTTGTTGGGCCATACCTCTAGTGACGATGCATATAGGTTTGATAAAGCTCTCACTTTTATTAAGGTATTGTTTTTTCTTGGATATGGAATGCACCACATCTCCAGCAATATCATTTCCCAGTATTAAAGAAACGCCTTTAAACGGAAGTGATTTGTACACACCCACAACTACATTTCCAGTGAAGTACGCACTCTTCAGCTGTATTTGATGCAAAGGAACTTGTACATTTTTCCTTGATACACCTTGAATAGTGAGATCCTGTCCTGTATATGTCGATTGTGACGTAGGAACAGTATTCTCTAAAAGTAGTGAAACCTCAGCCCCTGTATCACGGAGTATTCTGATGTTCTTTTCACTAGTGACACCATTTATTATGGATGACACGGTACCTTCTTCAATGAATGGTAAACAATTGCTTGGTATCTCAGTATCGATGAGATCTGTATCCAAGTTATTTTTGTAAGAGGTATGTTTAGTACTCATGGTGATTCTATCTGATATAGACTCCTTGGAGCTCAGATTAGAATTAGAATTATTGAAAACCATTGTCTCTATTTCAGGAACTATTTCTGGTTTCAAGTTTCCTAGATACGTGTGTTTTGTCAGGTTATCTGCATTAGCACTAGGTATCTCTGTTTGAGTTCTAACATCCTTCTTTACATTTACATGAGTTCTTTGTTTTGGCATTGCTACATACGATAAGACAACATTCTTTTTATTCGGGTTCCCATTCAATATCCAGCACTTTTCCTTAGTATGTCCAATTCGTTTACAATGGCTACAGGTTGGCTTGGAATTTGTTGGACCTTCATTGCTCTGCTGATGTCTCTTTGATTGATAGGATTCATTTGGATTCATGGTTTTCTTTTCTACCTTCATATCTCGATTCTGGAATTTAGATTTATCAACGGTTGTAAATTTATTGCTGGAATGGATAATAACATATTCGTCTGCCATTACTGCTGCTGTTTCTACTTGTTCTACACCTTTGTCTGCTAAATGTATTCTTACATCACCTCTGATGTTATTGTTAAAGTCTTCCATTAGCATAAGATTAGCTAATTTATCAAAGTCTTTGTTTACACCTTTGGATCGAATCCATCTTTCAAAATATTTCTTTTTCTGTCTTAGAAAATCAACATGGGATTGTTCCTGTTCTTTCTTAGACTCACGAAACACTTTTCTATATTTTTCAGGTGTTAGTGCATAACTTAGCAGTACTCTATTCTTGATCAGTTCATAATCATACAATTCCTCTTCAGTAAGACTTAATACAACATCAAGTGCCTTTCCTTTGTTCAGAGCTGAGCGTAGAAGTATAGCTTTCTTGCCCTCAGGAAATTGATAGTCTCTAGCGTTTCTCTCGAAAATCATGAAGAACTCTTCCACCGAATTATCTTCAAAAACTGGAATATGTTTCTTAAACTTATACAGTTCTGCATCTGCTTCAGAGCTTGCATTCGAATGATTTGACGTACGAGACCTTGCTAGCTCAATTCTTTCTTGGCTTGCTATTTTCTCTCTTGCTATTTCTCTTTCCATCTCAATTCTCTGGCTTTCTCTTTCTCTTTCCATCTCAATTCTCTTGTTTTCTCTTTCCATCTCTAATTCCATCTTTCTTAACTCAAGTTTAAATTTCAATTCTTCACTTAAGTCACCAGTTGTATGCTTTACTCTTTGTTTTATAGGAAAAGGTAATTCATCATCTGATTCATCATTAATGTTATCATTAGCAGTAGTTTCTTCAATAATTAGTGTACCTTGTTTTCTTAAACACTCAGTTACCTCTTGAAGTAATTTGGTTTTTGATGGCCTAGTTTCTGTGATAGAAATGCCCAATGATTTAGCCAATTCTTTTAATTGTATCATTGACATTTTATTAAGCTGTTCTGAGGTTAGATCAAATATCTCTGGATCCAATGTAAGATTATTTGTGGCTTCCATTTTATATTATTAAAAGTTACTGTAAATCTTGTTAATAATACAATAAAAGTGTCCAACTTACTTTCTGTCCTTTGAATAATTCACTACACCACACAGTTCAGATTTGTCACAACAAGGTCATAAAAATAATACTTTCTTAGAGTTACTTTGTTTGATAAGGTAATACACAAGATAATTTTCCAGGCTGAATAGTTAAGTTTTCCGATTCTCAATAGCAATGTTCAATTCAATCACAATCTTTAGTATATTGTATATTGTTCATATTTTCCAACACAATCCATCCAAGTTACGAGTATGTATTACGGCAGTTGTAAATAGTTTGTGTAAATAGTATAACGATTCTTGAAGTTGAAGTAAATCCTCCAAACGTTTGTTAGTAAATCACTGACGAGCAAAACCCATTTTATTACAAGGCAATTTATTCACCATAATAAATTATGGATGAGACCTTCTATTTAGATCACACAAGTATAATTATGATTTATAATGTTATTACGGCTAGAGCCCCCATTCAATTTATGTAAATAATAGTTAGAGTATTGTTATTATTAGTGTGAGTATCCTTGTATTAGTGAAGATCTTATTATATCATTCTGAAGTTTATTTGTAGTTGTCTAGAGTATTCCGTGGTTCTTAGTATCCCCTGGCAATTCACATAGCGTAGTTTTAGAGTTTACAGTTGATTTGCTTCATGTATAATTATTTATGTGGCTCATATTATACAGCAAGAACCTCGATGTTGAGTGGTAGTGTAGATTATTAAAATAGTTGTATAAATATTACACATACACACATGTATATAACTTTGAAATATTGACGTTAACCAAGTTGTGTAGAAAGCAACGATAAATTTGGTTTAATTTACAACATCAATCCAGTAGGAATCCAAATAATATTATATACACAATCAAGAAATACACATATTCCAATTAGTAATGAATATCCTCAATGAACATATAGCATTGTAGTTAATAGTAGAATAATAAATTTTCCATAATACAAATCAAATAGAAATGATACTCAGAGCGGAGAATATTTGATGTTACTAGATCGAATGCAAGCCAAGAACTGACTAAAAGTGTCGAATTGCGTAGAAATATATTACGGGTCAATCGTTGGAAAAACCAGACAGCCTAGTGACACGAGAATTTTAATCAAGCCTGCATGTTGACTGCGTGATCAGATACCTTTTATTAAGAACAATCAATAATGCTCTAACAAAATAAGGAGAGACCGGACGACCTTGACATGCTGTATTCGCGTGCACAGTTCATGTTTTTATCGAGGTTAATAAAAAAACAATAATGCTTTAATTAGGTTAGGAAAAACCCGGGGAAAACCGTGAGCTGAGAAATATTTTGTATCGTTTAAACGCAATTCGCTTAAATGGTTTAGTTGGTTTATTAACATTACAATGTAGGGAATTTACGTTTCGTAACAATGTTAAAAACGGATTCCTCATAACTAATATTGTATCCTTTGTATAAATCTAAAAGACTAGAACGACCGTCGAGGTTGAAATCAATTGTCAAACACCAGAAAAAGCATGACTTTTTTTCATTAGTTTAAAAATAGAACCGGAAGTTCACGATCCCTCCAGTTCAAAAGTTCACGCCTCATTAGGACTTGTCAATAGGTTTAAAGAGTATTGATTAATAATAAAAAAAATTATATATTATGTTACATTAGAGTGTAAAATGTGTGTTTTTATTACTTTTTTATTTCATGACGACCTTTGGTTTGGCTGCCATCATGTAGTAAAATGTTGTAAGTCATTACAATTTTGTATAATCAATGCAGCTCTATAAAGAAAATTATTGTATTTTAGAATCAGTCGTGGCTTGAGCCTAGTCTTGCACATTGATTAAGGATATGCACCTGTTTAATTATTCGAAACAAAAAAAACTATTTTAACATGTTTGAGATGTGTATACAGTTGAGACAGTTTAACCAATATTTTCATAATAAAATACATTTGGTACACGATATTTGAGCTTCAAAATGCTTATATTATTCATTGAAACATAAATGCCTAGTTCATTTCAGAGCAATTTTTTTTCTTTTTCCGTTTTTTCTCCATTTCCTTTTGTAGAGAATACTACCGTTTTATTTAATCGATATGTATACAACGGAAACCTTTAATGCAAACGTAGGAGCGTAGAAGTCGTTTAAAACAGCCTTATCGGTTGCGCATCGAAAAAAATAACATATAAGGTCTAAAAATAGACAAGCGGCCTACCTCTTTAATGTCTTTGCTTGTCCGTATTCCTATCTGTGTACTGAAATATTTTGTTGCTTTGAAAATAATGAAATGTTTATTTATATTCTGGGTCCAGAATATAAATAATATTCTGGGTCCAGAATATAAATAAACATTTCATTTCAATTATTGTGTATTTTTTTGTTGTTGTACTCAAACATAAGTTTATAATATTCTCATAAAACAAAGTGCTGTGCTGTTAACCCTTCCCGTACCGACCTACTTCTATCTATGCTGCCTTCAGTTACGCTATATACGCGCCCGGGACTGTAAGGATTAAGTAACCCAAGTATCATAACTGCCCATATCTATATTATTTCCTCAGTACTAATTTTAGTGTATTTCACGCAGTTTCGTGTGTTTTGTTAGATTCATGCAGCTTCTCTACTTCTTCATTTAAGTTTAACTTGTAGTTATATAGCATAATACGAGATAATCTACGCATGAAAATAATCATATATTGACAGGTTTGTAACATTGTTTTATAATTAAGAACGTTAAATACTTTGAATAAAGAATTTTCCTAGGAATAAAAAAATATGACAAATCAATGAAATATATATGATAACATTTGTATTTTGTATTTCATGATGATGTATACTTTTGGATGGCGTGTGAAGTGAACGCGCAAAGTAAGTATGTTCTATACTGTAAAACAAATATTGTTCATTAAAAGACGTTAATAAAACATTTGAATAATTTGGAATTATATCAAATATTAGCGTCCCAGCACCGTCATCCATTAAATATGAAAGGGGGACGGTCGAAGAACGGCAGCGCGTCCTGTGTTTGAATCTTTGTAAATGCTAGGATTTGTACACAGGCTAATGTTGGAATCATCCTTGATTTTTTTGTTAATGTACTTCTGATAGCACTGTCTGTTAGTTCTTCTGGTATTTTTCTTGATCTCCCTGAAGCGCTCCAGTCTGAGGCTTTGTTGGTGTTTTTTTGCTATTTTCCAAGCTCGGTATTTACGTCTCGAGATAAACTACATTGCCATTGTGTGATTATGCGCTAACATCTCACTGACCACCAGCTATGTAAGAAGGTTTTGAAACTCAAGGCTTTTCATAGCCCTTTAATTACCTTTACCATTGACTTTAAAAAAAAATATATATCTAGTTAAAATATATGTATACTTTATTACGAACGAGTGAATTGTAGTTAAACATAATTTTCTAAAAATTAAAGTGAATAAAAATATATTGAATATATTGAATATATTTTAAGGTATTTTATTTATGGGTATGTGAATAAACTAATTAAAATGATTGTTTTTTCGTGTTACTTGTTTCTACATTTGCAATTCAATTTCAAGTCGATTAGAACGACATACAAATAACATGTAATGAGTAAGTTATAACACCTAAAACTATATCATATTTCAGCCGCCACATAAAAACACATATATCCTCACGTGGAAGTCGTCCTTACGCAGGTAGTTCGCCTTCAATTCTTCTGTAATGAACCAGGTGTTTGATATACATATAAATACTTATAAATCATGGTAGCTGATATTTTACACCAATGTTAAGTTGACCCGAAATTTGTTCTTTATGGTACATTACCGAACAATCTGAGCTATTAGCCCGTCTTTTGCAGAGCAGATGTTGTTTATACTAAATATACAAGCTGTCATGTGTATGTCAATATATCATTCTAAACCATTACTTATCCTTAAGAGCTTATATAAAATCCATTGCAATTGTCTGATTATGCGCACACATCTCGTTTACCGTCAGATTAGTAGGTATTTTTAGAATCACATGGCTTTCCTTTAGCATTTTTCTTTTAAATATTAGCAGTAGGGATTTAAAAATTTGAATTTATATAACTATTAGTTAAAAATAATGTAGGCTTAAAAATTAGTTACTTGTCCACAATATATTGAAATGAACATTTTTTTTATTCTAGTTAAATTATGGATATAATATGTTTTTGTCCTGCGAATTCTAAATTGGGATGAATACACAATTAGAATTCTAGTATTGTCATATTAGTTTAAATAAAACTGTTCTCTTAAAATTTTTATGAGACAAATGAGTTGTCGGTTTTAGATATTTTATAACCGCTATCCCGTGGTAATCGGAGCCTTCACGGAATGCACTCGTCAATCTTCTACGGTTGACTCAATGCTAGTTTTGTACACTGCTCCTTACCCTGGGATCAAACTGAGTTATTGACATCTGACAGTTCTTTCTAACAATAATTCTAACAGTAAATGAGTCCTTAAAAAGTATATGTGTTCTAGTCCGTGGTGATATTGCATAATAATCAGATATGCAAGACATCCAGTGGAAACTTGAAAATTTAAATTTACCATAAGCAATTAGAGACGCAAGCCGTTGGATCATTTCATGAGATGAGGGAGCTTATCCCCGCTTTCCCCGTGGCTATGTCAGCCCTTGAAACCAAATCCAGCTCCTGCCTTTACGACTGACTTTTTAAATAAGTCCGGCGAAGCCCGTTCCTAACTTACAGGAGAAGGGGGGAAAGGAGGACCTCTGGCGCAAAAAAAAACAACAGTTTCTTCGGACAGATGGGTCTCGTCAGCGGTGGTTGGTTGCTCATCTAGGAGAAGGAAAATTGTTACAACACATATTCGCTGCCTTGCGGCCACACTTATTCCTGAGAAAGACTTGGGGAGATAACCTCTTTCACAAATCATAATCTCACAGCGTCGACACAACACGTGAAGCAGTAGTCACCGGTAATAAGACACCCTCTCAATTGGCGTAGAGCTGGCGACAGGGACTGCTTCCAACGGTGGGAGAGATAACGATGTCTCATTTGACAGCTACCGCTCGCCTCATTCTGGGCATCCCCCGGTCAATTAGGTGCTGTCCCGCCATAGTTTGCCTGACACACATGCCCAACAAGTAGATTGCAACTCATGCACCAACCAATAAAATAAAAACCTTAAACTGATGAGCTGGAATGTACGGACACAGACTCCTGGGCTGTCGTCCTTTAGGACATCAGTGATGCTCGGAAAACATCAGTCATCGACGACAAACTCGTAAGGCTACGTGTCGACATAGCCACTCTACAAGAGACACGGCTGCCAGGTTCCGGTTACCTTAGAAAAATACGTTAGCTGGTAAGGTAAAAGTGTAGAAGAAGTCAGAGACCACAGCGTTGGATTCGCTGTTTCTCCTGGAGATGATAGTACCCTGCCAATAGGGAACTGAAAGACTACTTTCACTCCGCCTACACACCGCTAACCTAATCAGTGCATATTATATGCATCAACTCTTGGCGCCACCACGCATACCAAAGATAAGTTCTACGACCAGCTGGACTCACTGCCAGGCCCAATCCCCAAAGATGAGCATTTGATTTTATTGGGCGACTTCAATGCTAGGGTGAATGCTGACTACGTTTCATGGCACATTCGGCACAGAAAAAACTGAACGAAAACAGACAGAGACTATTGTAACTGTGTTCTTATTGTTACGACCCAAATCCCCTTGTGGTCAGAGCCTTGTAAATGTTGTTGATAATTTTCGTTCGTCCTAGGGAAGACTTTGGTTATTATTACTTATATTTCAGTATTACACGAACTCTCCTTATTGTCCTGGGAACAAAATCAGAATTTACGTTCTAACAATTCCTTTCCTTGACGTTATAGTTGTAAATAAATATATATATTATAATATGGTAAACAATGAAACAAAAATGGTAACTTGACGAGGAAGGTTTAGTGTAAATGTTTTTGATAATTTATTTCAGGTGATAAAGTATATACAATATGAAGATTATATACAGTTAGAAGAAAATAGTGCCACCACAAGCGTTCACTCTGTACAAAACTCTGCACAAGACTCTGTCTATCCAAACCACTAGCTGCTTAGCCTTAAATACTAGCGGGGGAGAGCGGGGACCAGACCTATTACTAGGAGGGGTGAAAAAAATGATATCATTACAAAACTCATAATAAAAATGAAAGTTTTAACATAAACTTCCCTTAACGAGAAATAATAGATTATTCCTAGCCATTCCGAGAATTTGAGGTCTGCACGAGAGTGGATTCTAAGAACAGTCTAGGCTTTAGTATCACCCACAAAACTTGCGTTGACAGAGAGCTGTTGATACATAACATTCTATAGTGCAGACTACGACACAGACAGGAAAACAGATTTTATGCAAGCTCTCTTGAACTCACTAGACATTGATCTCCCTGGCCAAATCACTAAAAAAAATTGGGACTACCTCAGAGAAACAATACACAGCACAGCCATGCAGGTCTTTGGAAGAAAAAAAGGCAAAACAGCAAAGACTGTTTGGAGGCCAACTCCAGCACGCTCACCTCTGCCAAAAAAAAGAAAGACGAATGATCATAAAAATACAAACACTTCCGCAATCGAAATACACTACATGAATATATATATTGGCCAGGATCAGGGTTCAAAGAAAAGTATTGTATCCTACGGCCATCCGAGTCTAGTATAGCATCTTTTTAAATGTTTTAAATGATGTTAATTTATTGATTTTACTGGTTTGTTCAGAAAACTCATTATCTGCCCGATCGACATTTGTTCTCGCATAAGGGATAAGGAAAGTGTTTCTGTCTCTATGTTTATCAGAGAATTGCATTACATGTTACATTGGCAATAATAACCAATTATAATACCAGTCGAAGAAATAATATATTGTTTTCTCTACTGTACAGGTCGCCACAAAACTAAGAAACATCCTTGAAACCGTTGAAAAACGTAATTTACAAAATGTTCAAGATCTTACTTATTGTTTTTATTATAAGCGTCTACTTTGTGTCTAATGGATATTGTAATTATGGTAATTACGTTTTGATATTCTATTAAAATAAACATGTTTTTCCCATTTTAAGGTAGCCTACAATATTTTTTTTATAAATTAAATCATTTTGTCATTTTTTTTATAGGCTACGATAATCCATTCAAAAGTGATCTTATCAAACAAAGAAGGTAAAATTCCGTCTATTAAATATGGTATTATAATAATGAAATCAGTACTTATTAAGAATGTTACTTTTGAATTATAAGTAAGTTATTGTCTCAAAGTCCGATTTACAATAGATTACTAATTTAAAAAAAAATGTCGTGGCAAGATTATTTTTATCACCTTGGCTTATTTACGTTCTAGTGCCAGAAATAACACCGCTACTGTCACAAAGAGCTATATAATGTATTGATTGGAGTGAGCCCGACCACTTTTAAAATTGGAAGTTCATTAGTGAATTAATTATATAAAATCATAGAAAGAACTAATTTGATGACTCGCTTCTGTGGGTGCACCATTTTTCACTGACGACCGTTGGTATAAGAGTTTTCTCAATATCTGGCCGTAAAGTATGGGACCAACTCCTCATACAGCTCATGTAGACTAAAAACAGATGTGTACTTGGTAGCTATGTATGCAGACTGGAAGATTGTAGAATGCTGTTGTGTTTATGTCAATAAAATAGCATGCGATGCCTAAAAGTAAAAACGAAGGTTTATAGTTTAAAGGCGAAGTTTTCCTAAATGTATATTCTGGTAAAAGGTTTACATAGCTTCCAGAGAACCACACTATTTGTTCACAAGACTATATAAATATACACTTTAAAATAAAAATTTATAATACTAATAAAATATTGTATGCCAGCTAAATTTCCCGGCGTTTCCCGGAGAAAAATAAAACAGATAAAAATGTTTTAAGCTATAATGAACAGAAAGCTATAGTCTAGCTCTTATAATTTAAAAAAAAAAAATTATATTTATCTGAAGATTTTTAAGAAAGTAATTTAAAATGAATATTGTAACGGGTAAAAAAAAAAAAAACCGGCATGGCAGACCGATACGTTAACTACTTAGCCAAGTGAAAATCGGAAAATTATAATAATATGAGAAGATAAGGTCACGTGTCTTTAAAATAACTCATATGTTTGGTTGAACACACACATAGTCTACCTTATATATATATATAGATATTGATCTCGCGGGAAATGAATCACTTGACATTTTTGTAATTATTAATTTTTATTTCATAACGGTGTTTTCTAATTTTTATTGCAATTCTCAATCTCTGTGTAGCCGACGGAGTAAAAGGTAAATTATTAACTCAAAGGGTGTTGCTGTTTACACCTGTGTCTGTTGTTTTAAAGACGTTAGAAAAAGACAACACCAATTAATTATTTACGATTCTTTGAATTAACAAGTAAAAATAGAAAACAACATGGTTTCTTTTAGCATATATGTTACCGGCAATGTGTGAAATCCGGCATTCTATAGAATGCCTAGGAAATGTATAGAATGCCTGATGATTTTAGGCAAAGTATGAAATTATTGCTATTTCATACATTGCCTAGGCATTCTATAGAATTCCGAGTTGCCGTGCGGCAAAGTATGTAATGCCTACTCTTGCCATTTTTCTCGCCACTAATGTTGGCGCTGGCGCTTGGGTCGTTGTTTGATGCGGTGGCGCTTGTGTCGTTGTTTGATGCAGTGGCGCTTGTGTCGTTGTTTGATGATGGCGATAGAAGCACGTGAGAGTTGAACGTTATCGTAAGACAGCTATTGCCGGTACGAAGTTCCACTACCACATAACAGACAATATTGCAATAATTCTTCTCACGACCTCAGTGTATATCATCTGGTTGAGATTCCACAGACGTTCTCCCATAACGATTTCCCATGGATTTCTGTGTGACAAGGTCGGAAGGGAATGTAGTGCCAGGACACGCCATGCTGAGATGCAACCACGGTTTTAAGATGAGATATCTAAAGTAAGAGCCAATGCTGCTCAAAACTGCGATTTTTTACCGAAACTAGTTACCAAAAATTAGTGGACGATGGGAAAAAGTCTAAGACGACCATTAAGAAAGAACCATGGGACTATTGGTTGGTGAAAAACTAAGATGTCATAATGGTGGAAAGTAAGAGTAAGTTGATACCCTGTTAAAGAAGGTGTGAGTGCCATTCAGTTATACGTCGTGGACTGCGAGTTATTTGACGTACTTCATAAGGACCATTTGGCTATTGGTCATGGAGGACAGGACAGAATGTTGAAAGAACTTTCACCCAAATTCAAGAACGTTACCCGTCATGATATTAAACTGTATATTAACCTTTGTGACCCTAGCCAGAAAAAAACAAAACAAAAAGGTGTCAAAAAAGTCATTGTGGTCAAGCCAATGTCTTTTTCTGAATTCAACTCTCGCTGTCAGGTCAATCTCATCGACTTTCAATCCCATCTTGATGGGGAATACAAGTTTATAATAGTGTATCAAGTATCATCTCACCAAGTTCGTGGTTCTCAGGGCCCTGAAGACAAAGAGGGAAGAAGTAGCATACCAGCTCGTAGAGATATGTACGTTGCTTGGTGCTCCAACGATTCTACAGTCCGACAACGGCAGGGACTTTGCAAACAATGTGGTAAGTAGCCTAAAGGACTACTGGCCCACCTTAAAGATCGTTCATGGTAAGCCGCGCCACTCACAAAGCCAGGGGGAGCGTCGAAAGAGCTAACCAGGACATCGAAAATATGATGTGTGCTTGGATGCAAGATGAAAAAACTGGCTATTGGAGTGAGGGGATTAAAATATCACCATACGAAGGTCTCTTAGGCTGCAAAGCTAAAGTAGGCCTCACAACGGCGTCCCTAACTGACGATGTTTTACAAGATGTTGAAGCAGAGGAAAGCCTCGAAAAAAGAATACAGAGCGTACAAACAACACAAAAGCTGGGGGACAGAGATGAAGGAATGCAAGAAACAGCGCTTTCTGCAGAAAACATGCATGAGAATGCAATTCATGATAATGGAAGCCAAAACAGTGTTGAAGCCATGGTTATCGAAGAGCCTTCCATTTTCGTGGTTATCGAAGACTCTTCTTCTTCCACTACTTGCTACGTCTGCTTAAAAGTGTTACGTCCACAATCCCCTTGTGGCCAGAGCTGTGTAGATCTTGCTGATAATTCTCGTTAGTCCTAGGGGAGACTTTAATTATTAGTATTTATGTTTCAGTATTACACGAACTCTTCTTATAGTCCTGGGCACAAACTCAGTATTTGTATTCCAACATTTCCTTTCTTGGGCATTAGAGTAGTAGATAAATCTTATAGTAATGTATACAACACAATAGAATAGTAACTTGACAAGGAAGCTTCAGTGTAACTGTTGTTGATAGTTTATTTCAGGTGATATGTTCAATATATACAATATATCTATTATGTACAGTTAGAATAAAATAGTGCAAACACAAACGTTCTCAAAGGAACATATTTTGAAACTCTCTGTCTTTCAGACAAAACAAATCATTAAATACTATCCGAGTGGTGCAAGGGACAGACCCACCATTAGTAGGGGTGAAAATCATGGTATCATTACAAAACTCATAACAAAAACGATAGGAACTTCCCCTATTAAATAATGAGTCGTTCCCAGACTCTGAGAATTTGAGATCAACACAGAATCCCAACATTACCTAGAACCTTTTGTTTTCCTACTAAACGTCCTAATATTGTGTGTAGTAAGAAAAGAGAGAGAGAGAGGAATAAACATTGCGTGTTCCAATTCTTGGAAAAACAATATACATGACACGCCCCCACCCAATGAAAGAAATAATGTACCATAATTACCCAAGTAACACTCAACATGGTACATTTTTTCGTACTTAACACTATCGTTTTAACAACCATCAATCAATGGAAGATTATAAGACAATTTAAGCAAACATGGCTCACTGGCACAACTAAATTATAAAAAGTGTCACTACCCAATGGTAATTGTGATTATAACGTGATGGACAAATATTTCCCCGTTAATATTAATTGTCTCAACAAGTACAAAATATTCTAGTCATTCTTATCTTAACTATGTACAGTTGTGTGGATTTCCACCAAAAATTTGCAAAAAGTCTTAATCTATTTAAACAAATATAACATTGCTCAAACTCTGTCAATTTTCAACAGTTTACTTCTAATATACAAACCAAAAGATAAGTAATACGTAACTCGAATCAAACTATAGGTTACTTCCCCTTTAAATTACAGTGTCAACTTGACATTAACAGGGTTCATACCTAAGATGATGATACTTCCCCTTTTCTCAAATATGAGGAGAAAATACGCTCTAGTTACGATTACTACAGTAATCTTAATATTAAAATGTAATCCACTATTATGCGTTTTTGGCAAATTTGAAAGTTTAATATAAAAGATTGTTCAGGGTTGAATGAGTGCCTACCTTTAGGTACCTTTGTTTCCCTCCATTCCCGGATATATGGAATATAAAACAACCTATATACAACATAGTGAATATCCACTAGTTTTTCCCATTCTATTACCATGATATAACAATTTAGCAATAGATTTCCAATATTATCTATTAATTTATACCAATTGATATTACATCTCTTTCTAAGATAAAAATTGTACATATTATTATTTAGTTCCATTCATTAACTAAAATAATACAAGATAATAAATCAATTAGCTTAAAGTTTCCCACTTATTGCATGCAATGACAATTAACTTTCATCCATCCATATCAAGTAAATACATGCATATATATTTATTGCATAGTGCATCAAAATTTAAATGGAATTTCTTTTCCATAAAAAAATGAATTAAATCAAATGAATTTAAAATATATCAGAACATCAATATTATACATGATTATAAAAATTATTAATACTTTCAAAAGACTTGACTTCTGTATGATACAAGTATTCTATAGGTATTCCATAATCAAAATTCAAACGAATGATAGGTTATCATGACACATTCTTAATGAATAAGTGAGATGATCTGAAAAAGAAGTATAGGGATATTCAGTCAATCATGTAGCACCCGAGATAAAGTATCAGCTGTGACGTTGTCTCTAGTCTCTATCTTGTCGATGATACGGGAATGGGATACCAGTCGGTCTTTGTAAAATTACTTAATTTCCCAAGGTCTCTATAAAACTGCAGTGTGTGGTCGGCTTTTGGTACCATCACACAGGGTGTAGACCATTTGCTATCACATTTTTCTCCTATGTCATCTTCTAACATATACTTTACATCTAATTTAATATGCTCAGGTCTGATGGGGTCAAAAGGATGCTGTTTAATAGACCTGGCACTATTGGTTAACACTACATCGTGCTCTATGACATGTGTCCTACTGGGAACATTTGTAAACATTGACTTATTTTCATGTACCAGCTCAATAATCTTCTCCTTATCTTCTACCGGAGGATGTTCTAGCCTTGTATCTAAACTCTTAAGGGCATCTGTATTATTAAGTTTACTTTCTGCAAACTTATATTCTATCCTAGATAAATCCGTCGGGACTCTAGCTAACGAAATCATGGGGACCTCCCGTGGTTTACTCTTTTCCCTGGAAACATAGGGCTTAAGTAAATTAATATGCCATACCCTCTGTTTTTGTCTCCGGTCAGGAGTCTTTATCAAATAATTGACCTCGCCAAGCTTTGACTCTATCTCATAGGGTCCACTAAACTTTGCACTTAAAGGCTGATTTTGCAAAGGTAGAAACACAAGAACTTTGTCACCTGGTGCAAACGTTCTAGCTGTAGCTTTACGGTCATAGTTCTGTCTCATACGCTCCTGCATCTGTGGAAAATGAATCTTCACATGGTTAAAAGCATGATAAAGCCTATTTTTAAATTTATCTACATATGACAAAAGTCCAATCGGTTCACTGTCCGTTAGCCAAGTTTCATGTAGAAGTTTCAACGGACCTCTGACTGAGTGTCCATACACAAGTTCGAATGGGCTAAACCCCAGGGATTCCTGAGTGGCCTCCCTTGCAGCGAACCGTACATAAGGCACACCCTTATCCCAGTCTTTCTCGTTTTCATAACAGTACTTTTTAAGCATCGATTTTAATGTCTGATGAAACCTTTCCAGAGCTCCCTGGCTCTCAGGATGATAGGCACTTGATAGCCTATGGCTTATCCCTAATTGTTCCATGACTTGTTTGAAAATGTTCGAAGTAAAGTTAGTCCCCTGGTCGGACTGTACTGTCTTCGGTAGGCCATAACGTGTGAAGAAATTTGTCAGGGCGTCTACCACCTTCACTGTTGTTATGTTCCGCAACGGAATGGCTTCCGGGAAGCGAGTGGATGAACACATGACTGTGAGCAGGTATTGAAAACCGGCTTTTGTTTTCGGCAAAGGGCCCACGCAATCAATGAGTATATGACTGAATGGTTCGTCGAACGCTGGTATCGGCTGGAGTGGAGCGACAGGAATTCGTTGGTTAGGACGTCCTACCATTTGGCATACGTGGCAAGTCTTGCAGTATTGTTCGACATCTCTTCTCAGTCCTGGCCAGTAGAAGTAAGGGAGGATACGGTGGTGCGTTTTTCGGACTCCCATGTGACCAGCGAAAGGAAGATCATGTGCCATACGCAGTATATCTTGACGATAGCACTTAGGTATTACAATCTGGTGAATACTGTCCCACTCGTTTGTACCTGAGTTGAGCGGTTTCGACTTTCTCATCAACACTTCATCTTTCATGTAGAAACATTCCACCATCGCATCTGCAGTCTTTTCATCAACAGCTTTCATTCTGAGTTGCATTATTACTTCGTCATTAAGTTGTTCTTTCACCAATTGCTGCTTTGGTGACACAATGTTATCGTTCTCTGTTGCATCACCAGTTGTTAGTTCAGCAAAGAACGTAGCACTTAAATCGATGTCAGGTGTTTCTGTTATCACTGTTTCATTCGCATGTGTGTCTTCAGAACAGACAAACACATCTTTCGTTGCACTACACGGCGTAGCAGGAGTCTTTACCGACTTCTTTTTCTGCATTGCTCTTGTCAGTGCACATGTTGGGCGTTCATTGGCAGGACGTAGGTTTTTGTCCTCCGCCATCTTTGTCTCCAACACTTTAACCATGGGCTCGACAGTGAATCTGCCGCCCATAATGTCATTTCCTAATATCATGGAAACGCCTTTGACGGGTAGTGCGCGCCACACTCCCACTACGATGTTACCTGTAAAAATATCCGACTCGAGTTTTATTCTGTGCAGTGGAGCTTCCACAGCCTCCATACTAGCACCTCTCAGCACAACAGACTCACCGGTACTGGTGGCATCCGTTAACGGCACACTGCCCTCCAGGATCACGCTGACAGCAGAACCCGTGTCATGTAATATCTGTATTTTCTTCTTGCTGAGTACATCGACTTCTGTCGACACTGTCCCCTCGTAGACAAAGGGTCGAAAATCGGATAGGTCGTCCTCTTCCGGGACTTCAGGAACCAACTGTTCCTCACGGCCTTCTGAAAGCATAATAGATTGAGTACAGCTATTCTCTTTTACCTTAGATAGACTGTTCTCAAAAACCATCGACTCCACAACTATGGGCGATGCCGGCCGCATTTCTTTTGAGTTTCTTGACCCTGTGTTGCACACTTCTTCTGTCTGCTTGCTATCTTTCTGCACTCTGGCACAGTGTAGAATAGCACCTTGCTTCTTGGTAAGGATCGAACAATCTTTCTTCATGTGGCCCTCTTTCTTGCCATTGGAACATACCACCTTTGCTTTATTTACATCTGTCTGCTTCCTGAAATGAACTAAGTTACTATTATTATTTACACCATTGTTCTTATTATTGTTTTCACTTGTCTCTTTTGGTTTACTAGCCTCCTTGGGCTCTGGTTTGTGCACTTTAAGTTTGTCAGCATAATATGGCTTTATGCTGGCGTGAATTATGGCATAGTTATCTGCCAATCTAGCAGCTTCATGCACATCTTCAACCCCTCGGTCTGAGATGTGGGTTTTAATATCCACTCGAATACAATCATTGAATTCCTCAAACAATATTAGGTTCTTGAGTTTATCAAACTCACTTACATTCTGTGACCTTAGCCACTGTTCTAACATTTTCTCCTTTTGTCTCAAAAAGTCTACATGAGTTTGATCATATGCCTTCTTTCTGTCTCTAAATAGCTTTCTATATTTTTCTGGTGTCAGGGAATAACTTTTTAGCACCCTATCTTTGATTACTTCATAGTCATTTATTTCCTCGGGTGTTAAACTCAACACTACGTCCAATGCTTTTCCTTTGTTGAGAGTTGACCTTAACAATAAAGCCATCTTATCATCAGGGAACTGATAATCTACAGCTATCCTCTCAAAAAGCAAAAAGAAATCTTGAACATCTTCTTCTCTGAATATAGGCAAGTGTTGCTTCATTGCGCTAATATCCATACCATTGCTGTCCCTACGATGGTCAGGTCTGTTCATGCGTGCCATCTCTATCCTTTCTCTGCTTTCAATCCTAATTCTTTCATTTTCCCTTTCAGTTTCTATCCTAATTCTTTCCAATTCTCTCCTTTCCATACTTTCTAATTCCATTCTCTTCATAGCTAATTGGAATTTTAGGTTTTCACTCAACCCTTCATCTTCATCATTGTTTGATGATCTAGATGACATATTTCTTACCTCGTCTCCGTGGGCAATTACCTCGCCCCCAATGGGAGCTAGATAACCTTCATTGATATCGTTCTGTCCCACTTCAACTACATTACCAGTGTTCATGGCATTCTGCCCGTTCAAACATGTCATAATTTCTTTGATCAAACGATTACGATTAGGTCTTGCCTGTCCTGCCTCAATCCCAAAGGACTCAGCTAATTCTTTTATTTCAGCAAATGACATGGCATTAAGTTCATCACTTGATATATTCGAAGCCATAGTATAGCGTTCGAAATATTTGTAATAGTAGAGTAGTATATATTGTATAATGAAATATAAAGTTCCAACTTACGATTTGTCCAGAAGTTTGCACAATATAATATTACACACTTCGTGGAATCTTCACACTTTCCAAGGAATAAATACGCAAACCAGTTCCCTCCTCTTTTTAAAAAGAATAGTTTCACAGTCCTAGAAAACGAAACACAAATATGCCGCTCTCAGTACTACTAATGTCACAAAATATTTATAGGTCAGGAAAAATATAACTCAAATTTTCCAGACGAGATCAACAAATTTTTTCCAATCCCAGATCAAAAAAAGTAGAACTCAAATCTACCGAACGAGACCAACAAATTTTGTCAATCCTAGGTCAGGAAAATTAGAACTCAAATATACCGGGCGAGACCACCAAATTTCGTTACGTCCACAATCCCCTTGTGGCCAGAGCTGTGTAGATCTTTCTGATAATTCTCGTTAGTCCTAGGGGAGACTTTAATTATTAGTATTTATGTTTCAGTATTACACGAACTCTTCTTATAGTCCTGGGCACAAACTCAGTATTTGTATTCCAACATTTCCTTTCTTGGGCATTAGAGTAGTAGATAAATCTTATAGTAATGTATACAACACAATAGAATAGTAACTTGACAAGGAAGCTTCAGTGTAACTGTTGTTGATAGTTTATTTCAGGTGATATGTTCAATATATACAATATATCTATTATGTACAGTTAGAATAAAATAGTGCAAACACAAACGTTCTCAAAGGAACATATTTTGAAACTCTCTGTCTTTCAGACAAAACAAATCATTAAATACTATCCGACTGGTGCAAGGGATAGACCCATTACCAGTAGGGGTGAAAATCATGGTATCATTACAAAACTCATAACAAAAACGATAGGAACTTCTCCTATTAAATAATGAGTCGATCCCAGACTCTGAGAATTTGAGATCAACACAGAATCCCAACATTACCTAGAACCTTTTGTTTTCCTACTAAACGTCCTAATATTGTGTGTAGTAAGAAAAGAGAGAGAGAGAGGGGAATAAACATTGCGTGTTCCAATTCTTGGAAAAACAATATACATGACAAAAGAAACCAGCGGTGCTCATACATGTCGAAAGTGTAGCCGAAATGTTCATGCCATCAGTAGGCATTCCCCTAAAGACGATGACGAAAACGAAGCAGAAGGTTTTCGGGTTGGCATTTTGTGCACGGTTTGCTTCAATATTGAGAAAGCTATCAAAAATAAAATGGAATCGAAATCGAACCTCGAAATGCAGGCCAAAAGAATGAAAAAAGGTTCTGATAAAAAATTTCCCCCTGCACCTTTGGGAGTCATTGTGCGTGTTCCGATTCTCGATGTTGACAAAGGGCGGGGAGACTCGCGAAATTTGTTGGCAGTTGTTATGAACATGACAGAAGATGGCTTTTACCGCCTTGGACCTGCACAAGGAATATTGAAGCAACTCTATGCCAAATCAGATTTCGCCATATGTCCAAAAGATTTAATGAAAGCCGAAGACGTTCCTGACCATAAAATAGCTCTCCTATCTGCTGCTTCTTCTCAGTCCACAGGAAGCGGCCAGGGATTCGTCAGGTGTATTTGCAAGACGAAATGCCAAACTATGAGGTGTCTTTGTGTAAAAAAGAAAATTATGTGCACTTGAAAATGTCATTCTAGTCGCCCCTGCTGCAACAAGTAGCTTATTCCAGTTGTGTTGTGCTTGTTTTCACCGGAAACAACATCATATCATAATCATTTATCAATTCTTCACAAATTCGTGAAATGTGAATAATATGCAAAAACAAAGTGCCAAAATAGCATGTGTTTTTTTTGTGTGAAAGAAGAAAATTAAGTACAGTACAATTCTGAGTGTCATTACAGTCTTACCTGAATCTCAGCTCTTCTGTCGTTGTTTTTTCCGGTATGAACATCATATGCTTTCTTTCGTATTCCTTCCACTTTAAAATACGTAATTATCAATAAAGGCTTTTTTTTTTGCTGTTCTGACACTTCGTCTAAACGATACTTGTCATTCTATATAATGCCTAGGAATTGTATAGAATGCCTAGGAAAAGTATGCACATTTTTTACAAATACTGATATTTCATACTTTGCCTAAAACCATCAGGTATTATAATATACATTTCCTAGGCATTCTATAGAATGCCGGAATTTCACACATTGCCGGTATCATATACACAAATGAATGACTACCGATAAACAATTCTACGCATATAGATGTTATTTACTTAACCAGCTATAAATAAATACTTTTTATTAGACAAAAGTTATTTATTTGTAAAAAAATCTTAACAGATTACCTTATAAATTTTTTTACATTTACAATATAATATAAATAACGTGATTTTATTTATAAGCTTGTAATTATGAATGACAGTGAGCTAACATTTTAGTATAAAATGTACATATAAAATTAAGAGAAGAAATACATTAATTTGATAAAAAGTATAAAGAAAGCTATTATAGTCTTTAAGATACAATATTTTCTACTCATTTTATTCTAGTTAATTAATTTTTAACTTTAGAATGTAAATCGTATTGGTGAATGTTATTATTCACTTGTTTAAGGTAAAGACTTTCAGTATTTAAGACAATATGCCTAATTATCAATACCTTTCCAGCATTAAAATTAATTTTATTCTAAATACAGTTGTAAAGTGGCGCTTGCTGAATGCAACCCGTCGATACGTGAATGCTGCTCCGGTCATTACTGGTAAGTGAATATCACTTCTGTACCCATGGGCCTAAAAGCTGGCAAAGCGTGTATTTCATCGATATGTTCCCTTAAGTGTACAACGGTGGACTAATGCATGCGAGACAACAGCTGTTAAGCGTTCGAGATTGTATTTACTCGGCAAAAGCCACCGAGACTCAGTAGCAATTAAGGAATGTGTGCAAAAAACTTGTCTCGCCAAGCCAGGTGACTGGATATTTAGGCTTATTATAGTCTTTATTTTTTGCAACCGGGAGACAGTGTAGGAATACGAGGGTGATACAATGTTAATTATACGGGGCAAATCCTCAAGTGGGGAGAAGCAGAGTAGTGTATGTAAGTGCGGACAAGCTCGGAATGGGTCTTGGTGAACTTCTCCGATTGATCAACCCTTTCCAACATTTTCCACTAGACTATAGAGCTAGAATGCTCGTCCGAATTTCGTAGAGACATTTACAATCGGCAAGTGAAGATGGGGAAAACGTTGCTCCAATGGCTGCTATGGAGTACGCTGGCAATAAAAAAAGTGTGAATAGAACGAGTGTGATATGTGAGATATATGAAAGCCATATAATATAATAAATATAAATGGGCTATAAAACCACAGTGCTAAAGGTTTTGTACAATAAAGATGATACCATAATTAAATTACGTATGTGTTTTTATTTTATTTCATATTGGTTTTGTTGCTTTTAACCAACACAAGCAGGTTGAAAAAAATTGCAACACTCAAAAACAATACTTTGCTTCACCTCTTAAACCCCAAAAAACTTTTTATTTTTATTAACAATTATGATTACCAGTATAGGTTTAAAGATTCTTAATTTATAATCGAATATTTATTTATAATGTTAGATTATAGTGTAAAATGTGTTCTTTAATTATTTTTCATTTCATGATGATGTTTCGTTTGGCTGCCCTCGTGTAGTAAACGGGCGTAAGTCATTATACTTTTTTTTATGCATGAAGCTCGGTTTATCCTATCTATTTCTTATGTTGCATTCACTGTTTCTATAAAGAAAATTATTGTATTCTAGACTCAGTCGTGGATTGATTTTAGTCGTGTACTTTGATTAAGGATATGTACCTGTCTAATTTTTGCGTAAGAAAAACTCACTATTTTTAGCATATTTAAGATTTGTATATATGTATACAGTTTAACTATTATTGTAATAATAAAATACATTTGTTACACAAGATTTGAACTTTAAATCCATTCAAACATACATTTCATAGCAAAAGTTTTGCCTTTTTTGTGGTCATTTGTTTAATATTTTATCTCAGTTCCCTTTCGGTTATTTTGCTAAACCTCTGTAACTAATCACCGCACAAGGTTGAAATTTGGCAGTTATATTTATTGCTATCTATTCTATAATCCCATGCTGGTTATGAAGATTCGTTGAGAATTTTTTTTTTTAAATTGTTATGTGTAAATAGGTAATTTTTGGGATTCTGTTTCAGTAGAAAATAAAAAATGTTTATAATAATAAATCTATCAGCAGAATCATGGATGCAAAGATAGTTAATATAAATTCAAAGCAATAACATAAATTATTATTGAATTATCTTCTTTGTACAAAAAAAACACACTAAATAAGAACTTTAAACAAATCGGTTTTCGGACATGTTTATGGTTGCTAAGGCAAACAAAAATACAGAAAAAATATTATTTTCTCAGTTTATTAGTTAAATGTCGTCGATGCTATTTGAAATTGTGCTGTTAAGTAACCCAAGATTCGTTTTTTCGTTTTCAATTGTTTTTTTTTGTTCAGTCTCCAGTAACCACAGAAGAATTGCAGTTTTCTTGGCTTTAATTATAAATATTAACATTTGTTTTTTTAATTTATTGTATTAATTATCGACTTGTTTCCATTCCTTTTTTCGGTATCAATGTAGAGAAATGTAGCAAACGCCTGCTATTGACTTACAACGAACTTTATTATTCTAATATATGCACTATAAACAAATTTGATAAATGTATTTATATTTTTGTATCCTACGCAGTTTTGTGTGTTTCGCATTGTTTGTTTTTTTAGATTCACGCAGCTTCTCTACTTTTTCATTTAAGTCTTAACTTGGGTTCTAATTAAAAAAGATATGTAGTTATTAAACATCATAAAAAATAATCTACCCAGCCAAAAGCCAAAAACAAAGTAACAGGCTTATAACATTTTCTTATGCTAAACAAACTTAGATATGTGTATACATAATTTTTCTAAGAATTAAAAAAAATCCAATATATTGAATATATGATAAAAGTTTGTATTTTGTATTTCATGATGATGTTTACTTTTGGATGGCGTGTGTAGCGGACGCGTAGAGTAAGTATGTTTCAATATGTAGAACAAATATTATTTATTAGAAAACGATTCGAAAACATCAGAATAATTTGGAATCATATAAAAAAGAAGCCTTCAGCAACGCCATAAATTTACTGATGGTGGATAAGGCACGGCTTCCGAGCAGAAGCGAGTTCGGCTGCGTTCCGATGGTCCCGGGTTTGGAATCTTCTTAAATGCTGAGATTTTTACAGGTACTCGAGGGTGCAGAAAAGTGCTTGGATTTTAGAGATAAGAAAAATAATGAATTACACTAACAAAATGGGCGCTACGGACTAGATAAGCAAGATAATAACAACTAGATCAACAAGACAGCAATAAAAATACAAACACCAATATAAAGAAGCCAACGAAGCAATAAAGAAGACGGTGCGCTTAGACAAGAGGCAATATGTTAAAGAAAATTTCAATATTGTGCTGTTACAGGTGAGCAAAGTCAGTTTTACAAAGTAATCAGGCAGAAGACTAGAGAAGGGATGAGAGACAGCTCTACACTGACCGCCAGATAGAAAAAGAGCGCGACCAAAAGTAACCTTGCGCAGTGCAATAGAACAAGTACTAAAGGATCTCCCGTGGTATGATCGGAATTGTCGAACGTGAATGACACAAATGGAAAGGCTTTCTTGCTGAAATATGCGGCAACGGCGTTACAGGCAGTAAATAAGTAAATTGTAATGTATTTAAGGCATCCGTTCGTGCTTAAGTGGCGATGGCGCAATCTGCTTTTCTCTTTGCGCCTTGCCTTTTTTCTTGCTCGCTTTTCTTCACGCCTACCTGTGAGGGTGGCTACTAGCGTAGCCTTACACATCCTGGACAACCAGCGGACAAGTTCCTCAGCAAGATCAACTTTTCTCGGTCATACGCATATCCGTTATAAGTATCCAGTCCTAGCGTTATTTATAAATACTTTAGACTTCTCTTACGCTATTAGGTTTGTTCTACGGCTTGACGCTCTTACCTATAAATTGGTTGGTGGCGCAATTTTGCGGCTGGGCTGTAAATTCGGGGCTATAGTTATATGACTTATTATATACTCGAACTAATTAATAAATATTACTGTTCTTTTTTTTTTACAGATTCTGGCAATGCCAATGGTAACAGTAAGATGGTGTAATAATGTTTGTTTTGAAAATTAATGAAGACAGCCTCTTTTTTCAAATTCAAATTTTCATTGAAAATAAGAGCTACTTTTTTAATACATTGATATATTATATTAATATTGATGTCAAGTCAAAATAAATAATGATAATAACATTACGGTTTTTAAAGTTGTTATGTGTATAACATGTTATCATTGTTTCTCTATTGTATTTGAGATTGTACTGCTATTATTATTTATTTTTATCTAGCTTTGGCGCGGAGAGTATTTGCGAATTTATTTTTTTGTTCTACGTTTTGTAATACTTACTTTAGATGTGCCGTAGAAACCGGTCAAGTTTCATTTACCGCCTTTGTCTAGCAAGAGGTGGTCGTTTAAATTTCCCACATTTTTGTCTGGTGAATACGGGCTGGTTTTTAAAAAAACCACGACTATGCCTACTGAATTGAGTTGGGATTTTCATTTAATGACCACGTTGGACAAGGCTTTGTACAAAGTCGATCGCTTGCTTATGTTCACTTTTGAGACAAAATCTGATGTGCCAATATTGATAAGACTCATCGCCAATGTCTGTCTCTCCATCATTGTATTGAACCGGGTAACTTGCTTAAATACGATGATAAAGAAATAGACGAAAGACGATGGGCTTAGAAGAATGACAACTGTCTTAAAATCTAATTGTTTGAACTTGACAGCGGGAACTTGACAGAGGGAGCTTAAGTCTTATGAGAACTGTCAATTCGTTTATTATTTTGGAACGACATATTGGGACTAGCTAATAAATCCTTCCCTTGATGATGTAATGATGACATATACATTATTTTATTAGCCCGCACTTTACTGACAAACGGACAAGTCCATTTTTTGACATGCAATAAATACTTTGGGCTAAATAAACACACGCCAGTTCTAAAAAAAACAACTTCTGAAAAATGAAGTCTGCAGTTTGCTTCGCCTTATGTACTCTATTTATACTGTTACGTCCACAATCCCCTTGTGGCCAGAGCTGTGTAGATCTTGCTGATAATTCTCGTTAGTCCTAGGGGAGACTTTAATTATTAGTATTTATGTTTCAGTATTACACGAACTCTTCTTATAGTCCTGGGCACAAATTCAGTATTTGTATTCCAACATTTCCTTTCTTGTAAATTATGGTAGTAGATAAATCTTATAATAATGTATACAACACAATAGGATAGTAACTTGACAAAGAAGCTTCAGTGTAACTGTTGTTGATAGTTTATTTCAGGTGGTATGTTCAATATATACAATATATCTATTATGTACAGTTAGAATAAAATAGTGCAAACACAAACGTTCAAAGGAACATATTTTGAAACTCTCTGTCTTTCAGACAAAACAAATCATTAAATACTATCCGAGTGGTGCAAGGGACAGACCCACTACCAGTAGGGGTGAAAATCATGGTAACATTACAAAACTCATAACAAAACGATATGAACTTCCCCTATTAAATAATGAGTCGTTCCCAGACTCTGAGAATTTGAGATCAACACAGAATCCCAGCATTACCTAGAACCTTTCGTTTTCCTACTAAACGTCCTAATATCGCGTGTAGTAAGAAAAGAGAGAGAGAGGAGAATAAACATTGCGTGTTCCAATTCTTGGAAAAACAATATACATGACACGCCCCCACCCAATGAAAGAAATAATGTACCATAATTACCCAAGTAATACTCAACATGGTACATTTTTCGTACTTAACACTATCGTTTTAATAACCAACAATCAATGGAAGATTATTAGACAATTTAAGCAAACATGGCTCACTGGCACAACTAAATTATAAAAAGTGTCACTACCCAATTGTGATTATAACGTGATTGACAAATATTTCACCGTTAGTATTAATATTAACTAATGTCTCAACAAGTACAAATAATTCAAAAATATTCTAGTCATTCTTATTTTAACTATGTACAGTTGTGTGGATTTCCACCAAAAATTTGCAAAAAGTTTTAATCTATTAAACAAATATAACATTGCTCAAACTCTTGTCAATTTCCAACAGTTTACTTCTAATATACAAACCAAAAGATAAGTAATACATAACTCGAATCAAACTATAGGTTACTTCCCCTTTAAATTACAGTGTCAACTTGACATTAACAGGGTTCATACCTAAGATGATGATACTTCCCCTTTTCTTAAATACGAGGAGAAAATACACTCTAGTTACGATTACTACAGTAATCTAAATATTAAAATGTAATCCACTATTATGCGTTTTTGGCAAATTTAAAAGTTTAATATAAAAGTTTGTTCAGGGTTGAATGAGTGCATACCTTTAGGTACCTTTGTTTCCCTCCGTTCCTGGATATATGGAATATATAACAACCTATATACAACATAGTGAATATCCACTAGTTTTTCCCATTCTATTACCATGATATAGCAATTTAGCAATAGATTTCCAATATTATCTATTAATTTATACCAATTGATATTACATCTCTTTCCAAGATAAAAATTGTACATATTATTATTTAGTTCCATTCATTAACTAAAATAAAACAAGATAATAAATCAACTATCTCAAAGTTTTCCCACTTAATTGCATGTGATGACAATTACTTTTATCCATCCATATCAAGTAAATACGTGCATATTATATATTTATTGCATCATGCATCAACATTTAAATGGAATTTCTTTTCCATAATCAAATGAATTTAAAATATATCAGAACATCAATATTATACATGATTATAAGAATTATTAATATTTTCAAAAGACTTGACTTCTGTATGATACAAGTATTCTATAGGTATTCCATAATCAAAATTCAAACGAATGATAGGTTATCATGACACATTCTTAATGAATAAGTGAGATGATCTGAAAAAGAAGTATAGGGTTATTCAGTCAATCATGTAACACCCGAGATAGATTATCAGCTATGACCTTGTCTCTATCTTGTCGATGATACGGGGAATGGGATACCAGTCGGTCTTTGTCAAATCACTTAATTTCCCAGGGTCTCTATAAAACTGCAGTGTGTGGTCGGCTTTTGGTACCATCACACAGGGTGTAGACCATTTGCTATCACATTTTCCTCCTATGTCATCTTCTAACATATACTTTACATTTAATTTAATATGCTCAGGTCTGATGGGGTCAAATGGATGCTGTTTAATAGACCTGGCACCCTCGGTTAACACTACATCGTGCTCTATGACATGTGTCCTACTGGGAACATTTGTAAACATTGACTTATTTTCATGTACCAGCTCAATAATCTTCTCCTTATCTTCTACCGGAAGATGTTCTAGCCTTGTATCTAAACTCTTAAGGGCATCTGTATTATTAAGTTTACTTTCTGCAAACTTATATTCTATCCTAGATAAATCCGTCGGGACTCTAGCTAACGAAATCATGGGGACCTCCCGTGGTTTACTCTTTTCCCTGGAAACATAGGGCTTAAGTAAATTAATATGGCATACCCTCTGTTTTTGTCTCCGGTCAGGAGTCTTTATCAAATAATTGACCTCGCCAAGCTTTGACTCTATCTCATAGGGTCCACTAAACTTTGCACTTAAAGGCTGATTTTGCAAAGGTAGAAACACAAGAACTTTGTCACCTGGTGCAAAAGTTCTAGCTGTAGCTTTACGGTCATAGTTCTGTCTCATACGCTCCTGCATCTGTGGAAAATGAATCTTCACATGGTTAAAAGCATGATAAAGCCTATTTTTAAATTTATCTACATATGACAAAAGTCCAATCGGTTCACTGTCCGTTAGCCAAGTTTCATGTAGAAGTTTCAACTGACCTCTGACTGAGTGTCCATACACAAGTTCGAATGGGCTAAACCCCAGGGATTCCTGAGTGGCCTCCCTTGCAGCGAACAGTACATAAGGCACACCCTTATCCCAGTCTTTCTCGTTTTCATAACAGTACTTTTTAAGCATCGATTTTAATGTCTGATGAAACCTTTCCAGAGCTCCCTGGCTCTCAGGATGATAGGCACTTGATAGCCTATGGCTTATCCCTAATTGTTCCATGACTTGTTTGAAAATGTTCGAAGTAAAGTTAGTCCCCTGGTCGGACTGTACTGTCTTCGGTAGGCCATAACGTGTGAAGAAATTTGTCAGGGCGTCTACCACCTTCACTGTTGTTATGTTCCGCAACGGAATGGCTTCCGGGAAGCGAGTGGATGAACACATGACTGTGAGCAGGTATTGAAAACCGGCTTTTGTTTTCGGCAACGGGCCCACGCAATCAATGAGTATATGACTGAATGGTTCGTCGAACGCTGGTATCGGCTGGAGTGGAGCGACAGGAATTCGTTGGTTAGGACGTCCTACCATTTGGCATACGTGGCAAGTCTTGCAGTATTGTTCGACATCTCTTCTCAGTCCTGGCCAGTAGAAGTAAGGGAGGATACGGTGGTGCGTTTTCCGGACTCCCATGTGACCAGCGAAAGGAAGATCATGCGCCATACGCAGTATATCTTGACGATAGCACTTAGGTATTACAATCTGGTGAATACTGTCCCACTCGTTTGTACCTGAGTAGAGCGGTTTCGACTTCCTCATCAATACTTCATCTTTCATGTAGAAACATTCCGCCATTGCATCTGCAGTCTTTTCGTCAACAGCTTTCATTCTGAGTTGCATTATTACTTCGTCATTCAATTGTTCTTTCACCAATTTCTGCTTTGGTGACAAAATGTTATCGTTCTCTGTTGCATCACCAGTTGTTAGTTCAGCAAAGAACGTAGCACTTAAATCGATGTCAGGTGTTTCTGTTATCACTGTTTCATTCGCATGTGTGTCTTCAGAACAGACAAACACATCTTTCGTTGCACTACACGGCGTAGCAGGAGTCTTTACCGACTTCTTTTTCTGCATTGCTCTTGTCAGTGCACATGTTGGGCGTTCATTGGCAGGACGTAGGTTTTTGTCCTCCGCCATCTTTGTCTCCAACACTTTAACCATGGGCTCGACAGTGACTCTGCCGCCCATAATGTCATTTCCTAATATCATGGAAACGCCTTTGACGGGTAGTGCGCGCCACACTCCCACTACGATGTTACCTGTAAAAATATCCGACTCGAGTTTTATTCTGTGCAGTGGAGCTTCCACAGCCTCCATACTAGCACCTCTCAGCACAACAGACTCACCGGTACTGGTGGCATCCGTTAACGGCACACTGCCCTCCAGGATCACGCTGACAGCAGAACCCGTGTCACGTAATATCTGTATTTTCTTCTTGCTGAGTACATCGACTTCTGTCGACACTGTCCCCTCGTAGACAAAGGGTCGAAAATCGGATAGGTCGTCCTCTTCCGGGACTTCAGGAACCGTCTGTTCCTCACGGCCTTCTGAAAGCATAATAGATTGAGTACAGCTATTCTCTTTTACCTTAGATAGACTGTTCTCAAAAACCATCGACTCCACAACTATGGGCGATGCCGGCCGCATTTCTTTTGAGTTTCTTGACCCTGTGTTGCACACTTCTTCTGTCTGCTTGCTATCTTTCTGCACTCTGGCACAGTGTAGAATAGCACCTTGCTTCTTGGTAAGGATCCAACCATCTTTCTTCATGTGGCCCTCTTTCTTGCCATTGGAACATACACCTTTGCTTTATTTACATCTGTCTGCTTCCTGAAATGAACTAAGTTACTATTATTATCTACACCACTGTTCTTATTATTGTTTTCACTTGTCTCTTTTGGTTTACTAGCCTCCTTGGGCTCTGGTTTGTGCACTTTGGGTTTGTCAGCATAATATGGCTTTATGCTGGCGTGAATTATGGCATAGTTATCTGCCAATCTAGCAGCTTCATGCACATCTTCAACCCCTCGGTCTGAGATGTGGGTTTTAATATCCACTCGAATACAATCATTGAATTCCTCAAACAATATTAGGTTCTTGAGTTTATCAAACTCACTTACATTCTGTGACCTTAGCCACTGTTCTAACATTTTCTCCTTTTGTCTCAAAAAGTCTACATGAGTTTGATCATATGCCTTCTTTCTGTCTCTAAATAGCTTTCTATATTTTTCTGGTGTCAGGGAATAACTTTTTAGCACCCTATCTTTGATTACTTCATAGTCATTTATTTCCTCGGGTGTTAAACTCAACACTACGTCCAATGCTTTTCCTTTGTTGAGAGTTGACCTTAACAATAAAGCCATCTTATCATCAGGGAACTGATAATCTACAGCTATCCTCTCAAAAAGCAAAAAGAAATCTTGAACATCTTCTTCTCTGAATATAGGCAAGTGTTGCTTCATTGCGCTAATATCCATACCATTGCTGTCCCTACGATGGTCAGGTCTGTTCATGCGTGCCATCTCTATCCTTTCTCTGCTTTCAATCCTAATTCTTTCCAATTCCATTCTCTTCATAGCTAATTGGAATTTTAGGTTTTCACTCAACCCTTCATCTTCATCATTGTTTGATGATCTAGATGACATATTTCTTACCTCGTCTCCGTGGGCAATTACCTCGCCCCCACTGGGAGCTACATAACCTTCATTGATATCGTTCTGTCCCACTTCAACTACACTACCAGTGTTCATGGCATTCTGCCCGTTCAAACATGTCATAATTTCTTTGGTCAAACGATTACGATTAGGTCTTGCCTGTCCTGCCTCAATCCCAAAGGACTCAGCTAATTCTTTTAGTTCAGCAAATGACATGGCATTAAGTTCCTCACTTGATATATTCGAAGCCATAGTATAGCGTTCGAAATATTTGTGATAGTAGAGTAGTATATATTGTATAATAAAATATAAAGTTCCAACTTACGATTTGTCCAGAAATTTGCACAATATAATATTAAACACTTCGTGGAATCTTCACACTTCCCAGGGAATAAAAACTTAAACCAGTTCTCTCCTCTTTTTAAAAAGAATAGTTTCACAGTCCTGAAAACGAAACACAAATATGCCGCTCTCAGTACTACTAATGTCACAAAATATTTATAGGTCAGGAAAAAATATAACTCAAATTTTCCAGACGAGATCAACAAATTTTTTCCAATCCTAGATCAAGAAAAGTAGAACTCAAATCTACCGAACGAGACTACCAAATCTTGTCAATCCTAGGTCAGGAAAAGTAGAACTCAAATATACCGGGCGAGACCACCAAATTTTGTTACGTCCACAATCCCCTTGTGACCAGAGCTGTGTAGATCTTGCTGATAATTCTCGTTAGTCCTAGGGGAGACTTTAATTATTAGTATTTATGTTTCAGTATTACACGAACTCTTCTTATAGTCCTGGGCACAAATTCAGTATTTGTATTCCAACATTTCCTTTCTTGTAAATTATGGTAGTAGATAAATCTTATAATAATGTATACAACACAATAGGATAGTAACTTGACAAAGAAGCTTCAGTGTAACTGTTGTTGATAGTTTATTTCAGGTGGTATGTTCAATATATACAATATATCTATTATGTACAGTTAGATTAAAATAGTGCAAACACAAACGTTCAAAGGAACATATTTTGAAACTCTCTGTCTTTCAGACAAAACAAATCATTAAATACTATCCGAGTGGTGCAAGGGACAGACCCACTACCAGTAGGGGTGAAAATCATGGTAACATTACAAAACTCATAACAAAACGATATGAACTTCCCCTATTAAATAATGAGTCGTTCCCAGACTCTGAGAATTTGAGATCAACACAGAATCCCAGCATTACCTAGAACCTTTCGTTTTCCTACTAAACGTCCTAATATCGCGTGTAGTAAGAAAAGAGAGAGATTGGAGAATAAACATTGCGTGTTCCAATTCTTGGAAAAACAATATACATGACAATACGGATACATTTTATTTGCCAAATATGTACATAGTTATGGGATAGTCTCCAACAATTCAAGACTTAATCATTTTTATTAGTAGATTTACACTATTGACTCTTGATTATAATTGTAAAGGTTTTCCGCTATTATTAGAGGTTTATTCGTGTTTAGCCAGAAGTGCAACTCATCATAGGACTAGTACCATTGTTTTGGAGCGGTCGGATCGCAGACGAACGACTTGAGTCTGGAGTTGGCTTTGCATCCAATGCAGAATAGCAAACAAGCTATCCATCCTACCAACGAGAATTAACGATCGACCGATAATGCCGAGCCTCCCTTTGCCTTGAAATAAGCAAGCAACAGTCATCAGAGTATAAGCGCCAACAATGTCCAATCCATAAAACGGCTCGCCAAGCTCATGGTGTGGACCCCAAAGAGCTTCTAACAATTTCAAATGCGGCCCAAATCAGAAAAATGTTGCACACTCCTGCACTATATCATTCCTATCTGTAATAATGACAAAACAAAATAATAAAATATGGCATTGTATTATATTCTATTTTATAGTTTTGTTTAATTTTTTTTCACTTGACATGTTTGTATTTAAATTTGGTAAGGCATGCACATATTTATCGCCTTTATATGAGTTATGAATGCACGCAAAATTTATGAGATAATCTTAACCAGGTTAAACTCAACTATTGATAAATTATTATTTGTCACAACACATCAAGTTACGACACAACGACAGGATAATATGAGCTATGCATAGTTTGCAGACTACTATACAATATTGTATTGTTTATTTCATGGCCGACTTCTGTCATTTAGAGCACTGACTTAAAGGTACACAAACTAGTTTATTCAGTTTGTTCCTTACGCTGTGAGACTGTATCAACGCTGACCCCTATCAAGCCTAACCAAGAGACAGATGTGTTTTGTTTTTTTTTAGATTTGCAGATGATTATTGTGAGTGTGTGTATGCTTGTTGTATCTGTTCTGGAGTGTTGTGCTTGTATGTGGAATTTTTTTCTTGTTTTGTTTATTAATATTATAAATCAATTTAATCAAACCACATTTTAATTATGCATCAGTAAAGCAATCTTATATTACCTATCTTATCATATATGTTGATATGGCTAGGCATTGTGCATAATAAAAAATAACTATCAGAATAAAATGTGTGTCTTAATGTTAGAGAGCCTTATTTTTTTTTTTTGTAATGAACCACATGTTTGAAAAAAAAGATAAATACTTATAAGGCATAGTAGTTGATTTTTGACACCCATCTAATGTGTTTTTTTATGGTACTTTACTGATCAATCTGAGCCATTAGCCCGTCTTAAATGTACAGCAGATGGGGTTTATATTAAATAAAAATTTATTGCTAACGTTGCATGTAAAATACACAAGCTGTCTTGTGTATGTCAATATAAACTATTCTAAGCCATTACTTATCATTAAGAGTTTATTTAGCATCTAGTCGTATGTATGTCAATACATCCTTCTAAACAATTGCATATCATTAAGAACATCTATAAAATCCATAGCAATTGAGTGTTTTTGCGCACACGTCTCGTTCATTATCAGCCTAGTAAGTAAGTTTAGAATCACATGGCTGTCCTATTAGCAATAGGCTTTTAAAAATGTGAATTAAAATAACTTTTAGTTAAAAATGTCGTGCGCTTAAAAATTAGATAAGCACAATTAAGCTTTTTTTTAATTTTTTGTTTGCAATATATTGAAATGAATTTGTTTTTTTTTCAATTCTAGTTAAATAATGGATATAATTTGTTTTTGTCCTGCGAATTCTGCATTGGCATAGGCCTACATACCAAATTATAATTCTAGTCGTAAAATCTTTTAATATGAGTTTAAATAAAATTGTGGTCTTAAAAATATTATGAGACAAATGAGTTATTGATTTTATAATTTTGTATAACCACTATCCCGTGGTTATCAGAGCCTGCACGCAATGCACTCGTTAAGGGTGGACTCAATGGTAGTTTTGTTTCATCAGTACACTGCTCCTAGCCCTGAGTTAAAACTCAGTTACTGACAACTGACAGTTCCTTCCAACAGTAATTCTACTTTAAATATGTCATTGAAGATTATAAGTATTCTAGTTTGTGGTGATATGATTTTATATAGTAATCAAGTACGCAAGACATCCAGATAAAACTTGAAGTAACGTGTCAATGCGAAGTAGTTCGTTAATAAATAGGCCTAACTATCTTTAATACAATATGGAACATGTAGTGTGAAATCCAACCATCGTAGCGAGAATTAAACAATATTAATAACTACATACTAGGAAATTACATGATAATACACAAACGTCATCAGAACTTTATTTCATCTGTGCTATGTGGGTTTTCGTGCCGGCAATTCTATATGCCCATTACCTATAGAGAGCGGCAAGTACGGATCCAATTTTAAGGGTGAAAATTATGTTTTTTCTCTATTCTGTCTATTACAAAGGATGTTTTCTTAACATGATACCCCTTGGACCACACTTATTGGTATAACCCTATACATTTGCACAATCTTCCAAGTGAAATGTGATCGCCTTAAATGGCGAGATGACAAATATGCTATAATAGTGCGTGCTTCTACACAGTGTCAGTAAAGGCAAACGGACTATCTCTTGGGCTTTACCCACAATTTAGTGACCTAAAAAAATTGACTATACTTTACATAGGAAATTGTTTGTACTCAATTCTAATATGATGACGTATACGTATCCCTTTTATAGACAACTCATGGTATAAGAGACATAACCCAAAGCACTCTAGCCTAGTACATAGCATATTGGAGTGATTTCGTTACGAGAATATAAAATATTACTTAATTAAGTGTACTAGTGGATATTTGACAGGGTGGACAAATTATATGTAAATTATATAATTACCCATTAACGTTTAGGGTAATCGATGTGTCCCAACTAGTTCAAATATTTCCCAAATAATTTTCAATTGTAATTCTCCATTTTGCCCTTTTATGAATTCAGCAATTTCGACTTTAACTTTGAATTGATGTGTGGATTCCCCCCCAAAAAATTAACTTATTATTTAAACATTGCTCAATGTTTTGGCAAGTTTATTTCCCATTCTCCCAATTATATAGTAAGTATAGAATATTAATATATAATAATGGCTCCTTCTGTATCGAGAGACAATTGCAATTTCACTGGCTACTTTTGCGAATTCTGCGGTGGCTGTACAGTCCGATTCTTGAGTGACAGTCCCTGGAACAATTGAGGCATCTGTATTGTGAAGCAGTCTGTACATCTGGCGGATTTACGTCTTTTCTCTTCATTCTTTTATCCAGAGATTCGTTGTCTCTCTTTGTCTCAGATGCAGATACACCAGCTCGAACATCCTGTCGCCATGCTGGACGGTCCATTGCAGACTGCTCCCAGGTTTGCAGGTCGATATTTGTAGACCTGAGGTCACGTTTTAGGACGTCCCTGTAGTTTTGTATTGGTCGCCCTGGGACCCTTGTTCCATTCTTTAGCTCTCCATACAAAATATCTTTAGGGATGCAGCCGTCTTGAATCTGGCTGACATGACCCACCCAGCGCCTTCTGCGATGGGTTAGCAGGGAGTAGTGCTATGAATTTTTGCTCTGTCCATGATCTCATGGTTGGCTATGTTGTCCTTCCAAATGACGCCCAGTATTCGGCGCAGACATCTCATGTGGAAAATGTTTAACTGGTGTTCCAGGCGCTTGTAGGTTGATTAGCTCTCACTGTCGTAAAGTAGTGTACAGAGAATGCATGCCCTGTAGACCATCATTTTGGTAGTCCTTCTTTGTATTTTTTTCCCCAAACACGCTTTGATAGCATAGCCAATGCAGCAGATGCCTTGCCCACTGTCTTGCTAATCTGGTTGTCGTATGACAGATTATCTGAAATGCACGAACCTAAGTAGGTGCATTCTTTGTGACTTTAAGAGTATGGCAGCCAATGTTAATATTCGTGATTGATGTAACAGTCTGATCCATGATTTCAATTTTATTGAGACTGATTGTTAGGAAAAACTCCCGTAACGTCTCTGCCAATGTAGTGAACTGCCTGTGCGGTTCTTCTTTTGTATGTGCAGTGAGGGCAGCAGCGCCAGCAAACAGCATCTCACGAATCAGGACCTTTTTTACCTTTGTTCTAGCATTGAGGCGCGCCAGGTTGAACAGTCGGCCCTCAGATCCAGTTGATGCCAGTGCCCTGATCTAGGGTGTCTCCGAGAGATTATGTGTTGCGGTTTTGTTTCATCATTATTTTAACTTGTTTAAAGTTATTTTATTAATTTTAAAAGTTCCTGCTATGTGCAACTTTTACAAGTGAGTATACTCCGGCACGTAACAATAATATAATATCATGATATATATCCTTAAAAATATATATTATATCCTTAATATATTTTAATGCATTTATATTACATAATATATCGTATTTTACAAAATATTACAGACGCTCTTTCGATAACGAAGATTATTGCGTCATACGCTCTTCCGTGTCTAGTCTTGCATCTTTATTGATGTTTTAAATGATGTTAACTTATTGTTTTTCATGGTTTGTTGAGGCAACCCATTCCCTGCCCGAACGACACTTATACGCATTTGTTTTTACATAAGGGATAAGGAAAAGTTTTCTGTTTTTATGTTTATCTGATCATTGCAACAGCTTGTTATTGGGTTGTATTTCCAAATTAGAGTTTGCATGTCTTACATTGTTTCACCATCATCATCAATCCCAATACCGTTGTGGTCATTGGGGGCAGCGAATGGACACTGCGGCAGTCAACTTTTTCCACGTTTGCCTATCTTGAGCGGTTGTCAATAGTTGATTCAACCGCAGTCCTGTCCAATATTTCACATTGTCGAACCAGCATCACCGCTGACGGCCCTCTCCGTTGTCCACCTTCCACCGTGCCCTGTAAGATTGTGTTTGACAGGCTATTGTGCTGCAACACATGACAGAACCATGTCAGTTTGCGCCTTTTGATTGTTGTCATAATGTTTTCTTGATAGACTGCACTTGAGGATATTCCGTCCCACACATACGCATTAGTCCTGTGTTCTACGTAGGAGATTGGAAGTTTTTTCTCATGCATTTATTTTTGAAAGCCTGGAACTTGTTTTCAGATGCTGATAGAAGCGTCCATCTCTCACATCCATACAGAACAATAGTTCTGACAAGGGCTCTGTAAAGTCTGAGCTATGTTGAGAGACCAATGCTTTTACTTATCCAGATTTTGTTTAAGCGAGCCATTGCCGCCATCGCAGTCCCAATCCTAGTTGCTCGAATTTCTGACTCACAGCGTCTGTCAGTGGATATGATTGCTCCTAGATATTTGAAATTATTTACTTCTTCCAGTTGTTGTTGGTTCAATTTTGATATTTGCACTTCTGGCATCTGTGGTCTTGATCATCATTTTACTCTTTTCTGAACTGATTTCCGTTCCGTATGCCTTTGCTCTATCTGCGAACTTGTCTGTGAGCTCTTGTAGCTCTATGTTGCTGGTGGCCAACAGGTCGATATCATCAGCAAATCTTAGACTGCATAGGGGTCTTATCTCAATGGGGATTGATGGATGGTAATCATCGAGGTGTTCTTGATTGATTTTTTTCTAGGAAGATATTGAATATAACTGTCGATTGTATGCAGCCTTGCCGGACTCCAATCGACATCTTGAAGAAGTCCACTATACAACCATTTAGTTGAACTGCACTGCTTGCTTGATTGTTGAATGCTTCTATTGCAAGTATCAGTCATTCTTCAATGCTTCTCAGCACATGCCATAATCCATACATGACCAAATGCTATCTTGAAATCGAAGAAGTTTTGATGGATTTCGCGTTGGTGCTGTATGTGTTTTTTCTATGAGCAAGCGACAGTTAAAAATCTGCTCAGTTGTGCTTCTGTCGGGTCTGAAAGCTGCTGTTTTCTGCCAGTCCTTTTTCACCCATAGGTTTAAGTCTATTGAGAATAACTTTTAGCATTATCTTACTAGGATGGCTGATTAGATTGTTACATTGGCAATAAAAACCAATTCTACTGCTAGTCGTAGAAATAACTTATTATTTTCTCTACTGAACAGGTAGCCCCAAAACAAAGTGAAATCTTTAAAACAGTTTGAAAACGTAATTTACAAAATGTTCAAGATCTTACTTATTGCTTCGATTATAAGCTTCTACTTTGTGTCTACCGGAAATTGTTATAATGGTAAGTTTTAATACATTATTTTATTGAACATTTTTTCCAAACTAAACATTTCGTACTTTATTTTTAAAATTATATCATATTGGCATTTCTTTTTAGGCTATGAGAATCCGTTAAAAGGTGATCCTATCAAACAAAGAAGGTAAAATTCGGTTTAATAAACTGTGTTTTCTAATAATGTGTATTATAATAATGAAATCAGTACCTATTAAAATGTTAGTTTTGAATTGTTAGTGAGTTACTGTCTCGAAGTCTGCCTTAAAATAAATTACTAATTTAAAAAAAAAATGCGTGACAAGATTATTTTATTACTTTATGTACTGTAACGGCTTGATCTAGGGGTATGGTTAGTAGATTACTTCTTAGGTATTCTCAAGTCAAACACATGGCTTTTCAATGAACAAAAACTCTTTAATTCAGTAAAAACAAGTACAAAACAATTGGAACACAACTGCACAGCTCGACGACTTAAAAAGTAAGTAAACACCCCCGTGTCCACTCGTGACACATTTACACATTAGCCAGTCACTGGCCTTAACCAATGAACGTAGAGGTCAGCTATAAGGGATAGCTGGGGTAAAGAGGGCAAGGTTCGTAACACCCTATTATCCGGGGATAAAAAAAAATATTTTTGTTAATCTTAAACTAAATATTTTTTTTTTTTATACAAATATCTCAAGGTACAGGAACAAAAGTATGTGACAATAATAGGGGTAAAACTTATGAGAACATAAGGAAGAAAGTGTGACATTATTAATTAAACACAGCAGTGTAAATATAACGCACAACACTGACAACAGCATAATAGTAGTATTAACTTAACAAAAAGAGAAAAACTCAACTTAACATAAACCATTTAGGTAAAAACAAAATAAAAGGGGCATAACTTTAGAAGTTATCAGTATTCTCCCTTGTCATTGTACAATAATAAATTCGGTGAAGCGTGAAAAAACAATTTTTTTTATACACACTGAAAATGACCGAGGTCAAAACAAAATGGGAAAAAAATTAAAATACAGTAATACATTATTCAGATTAACTCTGGCAAGACAAGAAATATCATAGCTTAAGTCTAGACAGAAAACAACAATCTCATTCTTCATTGAAAAATCAATATAATGCAATAATTTTCATTATTTTAAAGTTAACTCAACCCACGTCCATTTAACTCTGAACTAGACATCTTTTGTCATGGTCAATAACTTCATAACAATAAAACGACAATCAACTCAACCGACAATCAACTCAACCGACAATCAACTCAACCGACAATCAACTCAACCGACAATCAACTCAACCGCGGCGACACTTCCCGTATTGAAATTAAATTTCTTTCCATTCATAAAAATCATACTATCTCTGTAGCATAAGTTTTCCACTGTTCACTAGTGTATGCTTGACCCAATTACGGTCTCAGCTCTAGGACAGTTTAATTTTCAATTTCAAGCCTGCTGGCCGTCTTTCTAACTACACATTAGATAACGGTTGACAAATCAAACAATACTCTCCTTCTCTCTCTCACGTTTTTTCTATCTCTCTATCAGTATCATTCTACTCTCTCTTTCTAATGCAAATTAACCACATCACCTCTTAAGGTAAAAAAAAATCTCTACGCGACAATAAGTTGCGACAATTAATGAGCATTATAGATTTAATAAACTTACGACTATAATTATAGTATAATCTCAAAATTACATTCATGTATGTTAAATTTAAGAAATTAAACTTTGTAAGTGACAGAATGAAGCTAGTTTATAGAAAATTCATTTATAAATACAATTTCTATGATATCAGTGACATTTTCCTAATTGCGTCATCAATTTCTCTGCACACTCTTTTTGTATACAACATAAATTCTTAGTTTAAACATTTCATCTTCATTAAGATATGAATATTATTCAAAATACTAGTCAATTTACTTAATCAACCAACAAAAAAAATAAAAAATGAAAATGAGCATCCAACACCAACAAAATCTTGATATCAATTAATAAGTAATTACATCTTATAGACTTTAGAAAACTTAATAATTCTTTGGTAGCAGAAATAGCATAATGTTTTTTTCTTCAAACATAAGTTAACATAAGACAAATATGTGTAAGTGCTCAAGGTCTACCAATTTCCTTGTCATCAATACAATTCACAATACAGTTTTAGTTACTGCATTTAGTTTGCGGTAATCAGTACAAAGCGGGCTGATTTATCTGCTTTTGGAACTATGAGACATGGTGAACTCCAATAGCTACAGCTTTGGGTGACGATATCATTATCTAACATGTATTGGATCTTTTTCTGAATAATAGCTAACTGGTTAGGGTTAACTCTATACAGGAGTTGTTTTATTGGAGAAACATTCTCATTCAAAATGACATCATGTTCTATCAAGTGTGTTCTAGTAGGAACATCATTGAATAACATAGGGTATTCTAGAATAATGGACTTGATGACATTGCTCTCTGACATTTTTAAATGTTTAGGTTTTTCATCAATGTTATCAAACACAGTGGAGTTATTTAGTTTACACCCACTCAATTTATGGTCAGTTTCACAGTGTTGTTCGTCCGGCTCAACAACAATAGGTGACATGGGGTGAGTTGGAGGGGAATAGTTACCTCCTACCATTTCCCTACCCTCATAAGGTTGGATCATGTAGTTGACCTCACTGACCTTTGAATCTACTTCGTATGGACCGAAGTATTTAGCAGAAAGGGGGTGAGTGTTGGTGGGGAGAAATAACAACACTTTTTCCCCTGGCGCAAATGTGCGAACTCGTGATTTTTGATCAAAAACAGTTTTCATTTTGCGCTGGGCTTGTTTTACATTGTCTCTAGCACATACAAAAGAATTGAACAAACGATTTTTAGACTTATCTACACAGTCAATGAGTCCTCTTTTCTCGGTTTGTTCATCTGTCCAGGCTTCTTTAAGCAGTTTTAAGGGACCTCTGACGGTGTGTTCAGGGCCCAAGGACTCTTGTATCTCTTCACGGGCAGCAAAGAGCACATATGGCACTCCTTTGTCCCAATCTTTCTGATGGTCATGGCAATAAGTTTTTAACATCGTCTTTAATGTTTGGTGGAAACGCTCTAGCGCTCCCTGGCTTTCTGGGTGGTATGCCGTTGACATTCCATGTTGTATCTTCAATCGATCTAGAACTTGTTGAAAAAGTTTGGAAGTAAAGTTGGTTCCTTGGTCGGTTTGCACCGATTTGGGTAGGCCATACCGGGTGAAAAACTCGGTTAACGCCTCTGCTATTTTCTCTGCGTTGATACTGCGAAGGGGCACCGCTTCTGGATACCTAGTTGCGGTACACATCATAGTCAGCAAGTATTGGTGACCTGATTTAGTTTTGGGAAGGGGTCCCACGCAGTCGATGATAATATGCGAGAAAGGTTCGCCAAAAGCAGGGATGGGCTGTAGTGGCGCAACTGGTATTGTCCTGTTTGGCTTGCCTATGAGTTGACATGATTCGCCCGATTTACAGTAGGCGGTGACGTCACGTTTCAACCCAGGCCAATAAAAGTGGGGCAATATGCGTTGATATGTTTCGTTTATCCCCAAATGACCCGAAAAGGGCGAGTCATGCGCTACCTCAATAATGTCCTCTCGGTAACTCACCGGAACCACGATTTGCTCCACCACTCTCCAGTTATCCTCCGGCGCCGCATCTCGAGGTCTCCAACTCCTCATCAGCATTCCACCACGTACAAAATATTGCACAGGGCCATCTCTGACGTCAGACTCAGCCACAACACTCTCACGCAGCTTCTCCAGCTCTGTATCTTTCTGTTGTTCTTGGATTAGTTGCTGCCTGGGAGATAACTTATCTCCTCCGCTCTCTACAGGTGGTTCTACCAACCTGGAAAAGAAGGTAGCTTCCAAGTCGATTTCGATCCGAGTATTGTCATTTTTGGCTGGTCCTCCAGGCGTCTTGTCCCTATTGTCTTGTTGATTCGTGCCTCGGGTGATGGCATAAATAGGGTACAGTTCCGTATCTTCTACTTCTGTATTGTTGACTTCAGGAGTATGAGTCACAATCAGTTCAGGCTTTACACAGCCTTTTGCTAAGTCATTTCCAATTATGACAGATATTCCGTCAAATGGAAGTGTAGGTTTATCTCCTACAATCACTGGACCGGAAATAAGTTCGGACTTAAGATGAATGCGTTGAAGCAGATCTTCCACATGTCCCATCTCAGTGCCTTTGATTAGTAACTTTTGTCCAGTATATGTTTGTTCAGAGAGTGATAATTTACCCTCTAGACTCAGGGACATAGTTTCACCGGTATCCTTTAGGATTTTAACTGGTTTTTGTAGCTTAGTTTTATCTTCAGATGTAAATGGCGAAAATTCGTCAAGAGTTGAAGTTTCTATCTTCTCTTCAAATGAAGTTTCTATCTTCTTTTCAAATGAAGTTTCTATCTTCTTATCAGCACACTGGTTTACATTAACATGTTCTACCTTTGTTGTGCTTTCTCTATTATCTGAGATCGATATGCAGCCTTTAGATATAAAAGGTGACATTTCTTTCATTGAAGAACTTTCTGAGTTACTTTCCTTTCCTTCATCAGCACACTGGATAACCTTACACGTTTCTACCTTTGTATTAGGCTGACGATAGTAGGCTTCCATCACGTGTTCTATTTGCTGTGAATCTTTTCTTTTTTCCAGAAACCAACAGTCTTCTAGTGTGTGACCTAGTTTATCACAGTTCTTACACACAGGCTTTGGCTTTGGCTGACCTTCAATCATATCATAAGCTCCCATTTTATGTTCTGAGTGCTTTGAAACTTTCTTTTTCAGAAACCAACAATCTTTTCGTGCGTGACCGATTTTATTACAATTTTGACACGCAGGCTGTAGTGTTATACTTTCACTTATCTCAGAAGCTCCGATTTCTTTGTTTGGTTGTTTTAAACCTTTCTTGTTTGTTAACCAGCAGTCTCCTCGTGCGTGACCTACTTTTTTACAATGTTGACAAACGATTTGTTGAGATGTCTCAGTGAGTTTTTTCTGCTGGGTATTTAGGTCGTCGGCGTTCTCTATTGTGGGTTTTCTAAACATCTTTCCATGACTTTTTGGTACAGATTCGTATCTTCTAATGATGGCCTCTTTGATATATTGGTAATCATCAAACTCTTCGTCTTTCAATAAAACTATGACCTCTCGTGCTTTGCGGTTAGCGACTTTAGTGAGTGCTTGTCTGACGAGTACAGCCCATTTTTCTTTTGGGAACGGAAAGTCTGTGGCTACTCTTTCAAAACGGTCAAAATACTGGTCAACTGGTTCATTTTCATTGAATTTGGGAACGTACTTTATGTACCTGAAAAGATCATTTATTTGAGTCTGTTTAGGAGCAGCTTCTTGTTTTACTTGGTTTTGTGTCATTCTTTCCTCTATAGCCAATTTGGCTAATCTTTCTTCCATTGCTAGTTTTTCTTTTTCCAACCTCTCCTTACTAGCTAGGTTTTCTTTTTCCCTTGCAGTTTCTGTTGCTAGTTTTTCTTTTTCCAACCTCTCCTTACTAGCTAGGTTTTCTTTTTCCATTGCTAGTTTTTCCAACCTCTCCTTACTAGCTAGGTTTTCTTTTTCCATTGCTAGTTTTTCTTTTTCCAACCTCTCCTTACTAGCTAGTTCCATTTCAAATTTTGCTAGTTCGATCTTGGCTAACTCCAGTTGAATATTACTTTCTTTGGAGGTGGGATAGTCTGTTGTCGGTGACACATCTGACGTCGGTGGCAATTTCTTTTGCTTTATTAAACAATCGGCTATTTTTCCCACTAGGAGGTTCTTGACGGTGTAACTTCCTCTACTTCTATGTCCAGCAAGCAGGCCACCTCCTTTAGTTTTGTCATCGACAATGTCTCTAGTCTTTCCATACTTGGTTCACTCAAGAACTCCATTATAATATAATGTTAATGTTACTCACAGTTTTTCAGACTACTGCATCAACTGCTTTTCGGACGAGATCCCAATTGTAACGGCTTGATCTAGGGGTATGGTTAGTAGATTACTTCTTAGGTATTCTCAAGTCAAACACATGGCTTTTCAATGAACAAAAACTCTTTAATTCAGTAAAAACAAGTACAAAACAATTGGAACACAACTGCACAGCTCGACGACTTAAAAAGTAAGTAAACACCCCCGTGTCCACTCGTGACACATTTACACATTAGCCAGTCACTGGCCTTAACCAATGAACGTAGAGGTCAGCTATAAGGGATAGCTGGGGTAAAGAGGGCAAGGTTCGTAACAGTACCTTGGCTTTTTCACGTTCTATTGCCGGAAATAACATAATCACAGCTATTGTCACACAGAGCTATATAATGTATTGATTTGAATGCGCCCACCCACTTTTTAATGGAATTTCAATAGTAAAAAAGTTAATATACAATCATAGATATAACTAATTTGCTGGCGTCCTTCTGGGGGTACCCCATTTCTCTCTGACATCCGTTGGCATAGGAGTAAAAAAATAGGCAAGTCTTTTTATTTAACAAAAATCGAAATTGCCCGGTGTTGCTCGTGGACATACAATATATATTTTGTTAAAAGTAATATTAAGTGAAAATAGTTGTAGAAAAAAAGGTATAAACTGACTGGAGAATCGAACCCGGGTCGCCCGTATGGGATTCCGATACGTTAACCACTTAGCACTTATAATATGAGACAAAAAAGTCACGTGTCTGTAAAATAACTAATATTATTGTTTGAACCAACACAATAATAATATCTACTTTATATGTAAAGATATTTATCTCGCGTGAAATGAATCACTTTAAATTTGTGTAATTTTTTTGTTATTTCATGATGGTGTTATTTGATTGTAAATCTCTATCGCTGTGTAGCCCACGTGATAGTGGTAAAAGGTAAATTATTAACTCACATGGTGTTGCTTTTTACAACTATTGTTATAAAGAAATTAGAAAAACTACAAAACCAAGTAATTGGTTACAATTCTTTGAAATAACAAGTATAAATAGAAAACCACATTGTTTCGTTTAGTATATACACAAATGAATGAATACAGATGAACTTACTACTTATGTAAATGTTATTTACTTAATTAACTAGAAATAAATAAATTTTATTAGACAAATGTAATTTTTTTTTTTCAATCTTTATAGATTACCTTATATATTTTTTTTAGTTGCTATATTTATTTTTTTAGCTTTAAGAATGCAACGAAGCGATGGGAATTGTATTCGTTATTGTTATTAGCTTGTTTAAATAAAAAAAATAGGCCTAATAATCAATACCGTTCCAGCGTTAAAATTAAATGTGTTCTAAATACAGTAAATACAGTAACAGTTGTAAACAGGCGCTCCGAGGATGCGACCCGTCGAAAGGTGAATGCTGCGGCGGTCTTTACTGGTAAGTAGAGATTACTCCTGAATCCAAGGGTCTCAAAGCTGACGAAGTGTTTAAATCACCGATATGTTCCCATTAAGAGTACATCAATGGACTAACGCATGGGAAACAGCCGCTGTTGCGTGTTTGAGATTTTATTGATTCTGCAAAAGCCACCGAGACTCAGTAGGAAGTAAGGATTCTGCACACAAAAACTTGTCTCGCCGAGCCCGGTGGCTTGGTTGTTCAGGCAAATAGTCTCTAATTTTTGCTACCAGTCGACGGTGTATGAATACGAGGGTGCTACAATGTTAATAATACGTGGAAAATTATCAAGTGTTGAGAAACAGAGAAGTGCATGTAACTGCGTATAGTGCACATGCTCGGAATGGGTCTTGGTGTGTTTCCCGATTGACCAACCATTTCTCACATTCCCATTTACGATCGGTAAGTGATGATAAGGAACACGTTGCTCCAGTGGCTGCTATGGAGTGCGCTGGCAATATCAAAAGCGTGAATAGAACGAGTATGATATGTGGGCCGAAAGCCGTAAGTGTGGTCTATAAAACCATGGTACTAAAGATTGTGTACAATAAACATGATACCATAGTTAAAGAACTTGTGTATTTCTTATTTTATCTCACATTGATTTTGTGGCTTTTAACCAACGCAAGTAGATTGAAAAAATACAACACTAAAAAACAATACTTTGCTTCATCTCATCAAAACAAAACGTTTTTATTTTTATAAACAATTATGATTACCAGTATTTAGATTAGAGTGTAAAATTATTTTTTTTTCTTTTGTTTATTTCATGATGATGTTTCGTTTGGCTGCCATCATGTAGCAAACAGATGTAAGTCATTACATTTTTTTTATCCATACAGCTTGGTTTATCCTATCTATATCTTATGTTGGATAAACATTCACTGTTTCTATAAAGAAGATAATTGTATTCAAAGACTCAATAGTGGCTTGAGTTAAGTCTTGTACTTTTATTAGTTGTATTAATTATTTACTATTAAAAATAATTTGTTTTTTAACTAATTGTATTAATTATCGAACTGTTTCCATTCCTTTTACGGCATCAATGTAGACACATGTAGAGAACACCTGATATTGACTTAAAACGAACTTATTATTATTGCTATATGTACTATAATTACTTGTGATAAATTTACTAATTTATGGTATTTTACGCAGTTTCTTGTGTTTCACATTGTTTTGTTTGATCCATTCAGCTTCTCTACTACCGCATTTAAGTTTTAACTTGGGTTCTAATTTAAAAAGTTTATGTAGTTATAAAGCATCATACAAGATAATCTACCCAGCAAAACATAAACAACAAAATTAACAGGCTTGTAACATTGTTTTATACTAAACAACCTTAAGTACTTGTAGGCCTATAAAGAATGTTTCTAAGAATAAAAATATTAAATCAATTTTTTCTATGATACAATGTTTATTTTGTATTGCATGATGATGTTTACTTTTGGATGGCGTGTGTAGTGATAGCTCACCACCGTAAGTATGTTTCATTACTGTAGAACAAATATTATTCATTAGAAAACATTATGAAAACATCATAATAATTTTGAATCATTTCAAGTAGTAGCGTCCAGAATCGTCATCCATATATTAAGTCTGTACTGATGGTGGATGGGACACGTTCGCAACGCGGCAGCGTGTTCGACAGCGTACCGTAGGTCCTGGGTTCATATCTTCTTAAATGTTAAGATCTTTACAGGGACTCGAGGGTGCATAAAAATGCTTGGATTTTAGAGATAATAAAAATAATGAATTATACTAACCACATAGGCGCCACGGAACAGATAAGCAAGATGGTCAAAACTAGATCAACAAGACTTCAGTCAAAATACAAACACAAGTATAAAGAAGCCAACAAAGCAGTAAGTGCGCTTAGACAAGAGGACATATGTTGAAGAACATTGCAATGTGGCGCTGCTACAGGGTAGGAAAGTCAGTTATACCAAGTCACCAGGTAGATAAGTGGAGTAGGGATGAAGGAAACATCTACAAGACAGCTCTACGCTGAACGCCAGATGGGAACAAGCAAGAGAGGGTAACCAGAAGTAACCTGGCGAAGTAGGCTACAGTAGAACAGGTAGTCAAGGAACTCGCGGGGTTATGATCGGAATTATTGTCGCACATGACGGACACAAATTGAAAGGCTTTCTTGCTGCCGTATGCGTCAACGGCGTTACAGGCAGTGAGTAAGTACATTTTAACTAACATGTATCCATGCATTTATGGAACCCATTCGACCCTTAGTGACGATGGTGTCTTTTTTTCCTTTACCCCTAGACTTTCTTCTTTTTCGCTTTTCTTCGCGCCTACCTTTTCTGCTACAGGTATCTTCTGCTACTAGCCTAACCACACGCGTCTTGGACAGCCTGGAGGCAAGGTCCGCGGCAAAGTCAAGTTTCATCGTTCTCAATTCGTAGTCAATGCGCGCCAAATGCATGGTTTTTGTGCAGCCGTCTTTACATCGCGGGCAACGGCATCCTCTATTACTTGTTCCAACTGTCAGCTTGTCATACATTAGGGATTAGTTTAGGGAATTAGTTAATAAGAAGCTTTACTTGTGATTATTTTCTTATCTTACATTACAGACGCTCATTCTATCCAAATGACTATTGCGTCCTACGCTTAGCCATATAAGTATCTAGTTCTAGAGTTATTTTTACATACTTTAGACTTTCGTACGCTACTAGGTTTGTTCTGCGCCTTGAAGCTCTTACCTATAAATTAGTTTGTGGCGCAATTTTGCGGCTGGGCAGTAAATTTTGGTCTATAATTATATGCACGTTTTCCTGACCTATTATATACTCGAACAAATCATTAAATACTACTAATCTTTTGTTACTTGTTTACAGACTCTTTGAATGTCAATGGTAACAGACAAATGGTGCTAGAATGATACATTGATTTATAATATTCATATATATAATGTCAAGTCAAAATAAATAATGATAATAATATTGTCATTTTTAAAGTTTTTATGTGTTTAACATGTAATCGTTGTTTCACTAGTGTATTTGATATAGTACTGCTAGATTTATTTATTTTTATATAGTTTTTGCGCGGAGAGTATTTGTGAATTTATTTAGAGGAAATGTGGGTAATTCGTAACTCTGGGTAATTCGTAACTATGTTGTTTTTAATATTTTGACTGGTTGTAATTAACATTTAAGCCCGTTAACACATGCCAGCGCATTAGTTTTGACTGCCATATGACTTTGGTTCACATGGACATGAAAATAAAACGGTGGGACACTTTAGGTATTGTTTTAAACTACTTGATGCTATTTTTTACAAGTGCCTCTAGTCATACTACGTGGGTTAAACATAACTTATTTATATTTGTTTAGTTTGCTAACTATCCAGCCTGCTTCATAAATAAATACATTTATATATGTTTTCTATTGCGGATAAAAACACAGAAGCAATAAACAATGTTAAGTCTGAGTCGGCTTTATCGTACCTCACTATAGATGTTAATACGTACCGGTACTAATTACGTTAAAATTACTAAAGAAGTACTGAAAATGCACCAGAAAAAAAGACAAGGTCTAGGGGACAATCCTTACAAGCAATATTTTTTCTTCATTTATTTTGGTACTTATTACCCTCCCTAGTGGTACGAATTCAACGCTAATGAGGGCAATTCGTACCACTTGGTCTTTTTAAAATTGTATTAATTGCGCCTTTGGTTATAATTGTAATACGTTGAAATCATGTATTTTCATTCTTATGTCAACAATAATTGCTTTTACGTTGAAATAATTTTTTTTCTACATTTAGTTTTGTTATTGTAATTTTTTTTCCTTTAGGGGTATACATTTGCACCTCTCCCTTATATGCTATGACGGCCATTAAGTTTTGAGCTGGATAGACTCAGGGACACCATCAAGTCCTGGGAAAAAATCCCGACCTCACCAGTACCTGAACCCTGTACCTTCGGGTCGCGAGTCGAACGGCTGGCTACCGTGCCCCAAATTAGTTTATCTTGTAAATGTTTAAAATTCAACTTGCTGCATTTTAAAATCGCCAAGATCCAAATACTAAAAAAAATATCTACGTCTAAGAAGGTACTTCTGAAAAAAGACAACTATCTATCTTAATATTTGTCCTAATAAAGGGATGTAGGCCTACAGGTAGGTATATGTTTTAAAATAGATTTCCCGCCATAAATATCCAGTTTTAATCCAAATTTATTTCATTGACATTTATTATATATGCAAGTTCAACTCACTGAAATGTGTCACTCTCTTATTCAAAAACATCGGCTTCACTAGTAAGTTTTCCTCATTCAAATCCGGAAAATGCTGTTGTTTTGTTCAACAATAACAAAAATACCTCTTGAGGTCTCCCGCGTGCCATTGAAAATCTATCTGCGTGACAAGTTTGACACGCGTACCTTCAGTTGCCGACCGTTGGCCTATACAAACCAGGAATACCAGTAACTTAACATCATTTGAAACATTAATAAATATCCAAGAAAAAACTCGGACCACGGATTTGCGTAGGATTAAAAGATCTTTTTTATTTGACAAAAAAGTTAACGCCAAACTGTCCCGCAATATTACTAGAGCTAGACTATGGCTTAGATAGAGCTTAACAAAAATGGTAAATATAGTGAATACTTTCTGGCCACTTTCTGTTGGTGGGACATGACATTTTTCTGTTGGTGGGACAGATGACTTCAAAATTAATCCAAATAAAAGAAATTTCATACGTTCAATCATCATCTTATATATTTCAACAGGGCAACATTTATTAATTTCTTATAAATTGACAACAAGTACCAGAAATAAGTGTATGTTGTCACGTGCAAAAACAGCTACTGACGTATAATATTATTTTTAGGAATGTAATTTTTATACATTCTTTTGATTCACATCCCTCTTGGATCCTACAAGGTTGTATAAGAATTAGTATTGGTGTTATTGTAGTAGATTTGATATTTATTTGGTTCGTAGGATGTGCTTTAAGTGTTTAGTAAATGAATTAGGTAACTATACCTTAATATAGAGGAAATCCACAATCCTGTTTGAATATGTTAAACACAATTTTATTCCAACAAGTTGAAATCATGAATATAACAGCAACACATAATACGGGTACCAACAGTATAGGATAAAACTTAAAACAGTTGAGATTCATTGATATAGTATTAAGCCGTAATAACGTATCTTGTAAGAAAGTGGTCAAGAACAGTCCTCACACAATAGTGCCCAAGCTAGAACTCTAACGATCTCAAACCCTCGTGCGACGTATGACGCATTTTAATGCTATGACGTAGTGTCTAGACAAATACATGTTTTATTCCTAACACGGAAACATTTCGGGTTTAAGATTATTTCTTTTGAACTTTAATTAATAATAATAGAACCAATATAATTATGGAAATAAAACTACTTTCGTAACAATATAATATATAATAATATTATATCCTAATCTCTATCACTGTTTTAAAATATATCTTGCCTTTGACCAGTTACATTATGCTTGTTGGCAGATCTACACAAATATTATTTCGTATTTTACACTCATATTTTTGTTGCCTATACACCAAAAATGAATTGTCACAATAAAACCTTTTGAGACAAGTCATACCAAAATGTGATGAGGGTATTGTGTAGAACTTTTGATGCTCAAGGCTATGCGCATCAACTTGCGGCGTACGTGATACGGACTGTGGAGCTCTTCTACGGACACTCTATACTCTGTGCACAACAAATAAAAGCATATATATTATGTGTATATGGTAGGGCTTTTACCTCGGTATTCGTTGATGTTGTTGCGCCATAATAACTTTTAAAGAATGAAGGCAGCTTCCTTCACTCATCAAGGATGCACACAAAGAAAAACGAAATTTACAACTCTACCGTTTTTTGGGGAAAATGGAAGAAGTGGTTTATAAGAATAAAACGATTCCCTTTTGATGTGTGAAGATGTGTCCTATAAATTGGATGAAACATGAATTCGCCCGTGATATAAGCATATAAAGCCAGTAGAAGGGGATTTTAAAATATTTTTATCCAATATGAATAATATTTGGACCATATATAGTACTAATGACTTAACTTAGAAAAATGGGGGAAAACAATGTTTGCTATGAAGATGGCGGCCATTTTGTTTTTTAAATTATGATTAATAACTTTAATTATACACGCTACTACTTTTTATTTATACTATAGACTATAATAAACAATGACCGCTTGCTTTAGTATTTCTGCTATATGATGAGTTGTAACACTGATTTTCGGAATTCCCGACTCTAAATAAAGTAATTGCTATACATGAAATAAAGTTATTGATATACAAGTTCCGTTTTATTTTTAATCACTATGATTTTCTCAATGAAATATTAAAATCGAAAGTTGTACAGAGCGGAAACATTTATAGATCAGTGTTGTGTGCGCACGGAAAAAGAACATAAGCTCTAAAAATATAGCAGGCGGTCCATCTTATTTTAGTCAATGATAATAGGATTAATAGGCCTACATGTATTCATTTAAAGTCGAAAAAAATGCGATTTAATAAAACGGAACTTCTATGACAAGTACTTTACTTAGAATTGGGTATTGAAAAAAAGAAGATAATAGCATAAAAAACTAAAGCAAGCGGTCCATGTATATTATAGTCTATGATTTATACATATAATTTATTTCAATTATGTATAAATATACATAAACTTCATTTGTGCAATTTTAAAAGATGGACTTTAAATTTAACAAAAAAATAATTTTTTTACAAATTATTTTGTGGGTCAGGAAATAAGAACATGGGAAAAACATGTTAAAAAACAAAAATATTATTTAAAAAACAACTACAGATTATTTTTCAAATCGATCTGGTAAATTGTAATTGTTGGCCCGAACTGCTTGTCCGACTATTAGCTGCTATTTCCGATCTGATCCTCAGGTACGAGGTGAAGGTCATCTTGCAGTGGATTCCAGGTCATGCAGGAGTCCCTGGCAACGAGATAGTGGATGCCTTGGCCAAGAAGGGATCCCTGACACCCACTCCGGAGGGTCCGTCCACCTTCGCGAGTGCCCGCAGATCAATACGTGAGTGGGAGACAAGACAATGGAACAAGAGTTGGGACGAGTCTGACAAGGGTCGAGGTGTGTGGCAGCAACTAAAACGGCCAAATCGAGCTGATCCGTGGTGGAAGCTCCGCAGGAGAGAACAGGCTACGATAGCCCAGTTCCGTACAGGGCACTGCCCTATTGGTGCCTATTTCGGACGATTTAGGCCCAATTTCGATTCGCGGTGCCGACATTGCTTTGAAGCAGAAGAGACGGTCGAGCATTTGCTTTTAGACTGCCCTGCCTTGCAGGAGGAAAGAGTAGATGGGAATGGTCAACAGTTTGCACCATCCCTTTATGGGAACCTGGCTGTGCTACGTAGTACAAGTGTGTTTGTCCTCCGAATCCTAAGAGATTAGTCTCGATTCGATCACTCCGGTGAGTGAGGTTTAAAGTCTGGTAAATTGTAAAGCAGCAATTTAATAAACATCGTGGTAAAATTGTATGTTAATTGGTTGTTAAATTTAAAAAAACTAGTAGATATGAAAATATATGAAAACATAATTTTGAGAAAAAAAAATTTGGAGGACAATTGGAAAATTAATTTTTCTCATCTTTTTCTTAATGATTTTTTATAACATTTTTTCACCACAAAGACAAAATCATAACCTTTAATTTGATGTATAACAATATACCGTTTTGTATGTTGTATGTTGTTTATTTCTGTAGTGTAATAATATTTAAAATAAAAAATTCTGATGTATACCCACCAAATGCAATTTTTACATAGATTTAATTTTACTAAAACTCCCGAACTAAATATTTTAGATCCATGAATAGTTAAAACGTACAACTTAGGCAAAATCTTTAAAAAAATCTGATTTTTCTGACATTTAGATCAATTTCACTGAATTTTCCGCCCTTAAGACGACGACAAAGAAGTGGACGAAAGGAGATGGGCTTAGACAACTGTCAAACAATATAATTGTTCTATCTCGACGGGTGAAGCATAAGTCTTTGTAAATGGCCAATTCGTTTTCTAATTTGAAATGTAATATTATTTGAACTGGCTAATAAATGCTTCATACATTATTTGATTCGCCTGCACGTGACCGACAACTGGAGAAGTCCATTTTTGACAATCAATATATACCTTGGGCGAAATCAAGACACGCAATTTCTAAAACAAACTTCTGAAAAATTAGTCTGCATTATGCTTTGACTTCTGAACAATGTTTTATTTTATGTTAAGTTTTATTCGTCAAATCGGGACATATTTATGGAATAATCTCCTACAATTCAAGACAATATCATTTTCGTTAGTGGATATGAACTATTTAATCTCAATGTTATTGTAAGGGTTTTCTGCTATTATTAGCCAGGCCAGAGGTGATACTCATCGTAATACTATTAACAGTTTAAATTTATCTTTTTCTTCTTCTTCATATTACTGTGGATACCCCGTTAGAACCGAGGAAAGAGTCCACAATTTAAATACACATAAAATAAAAAACATCACAAATAACAATTATAAACAGATGACACAGTGTCACTTTAAGTTTTTAGACCAGCCCTTCAGTGACGATTTAAAAGCCTGAACTGTAGGGGCAGTGATGGAGGCCTGGTCCAGGGTGTTCCACAGCCTAATGGCTGACGGAAAAAAAGAATATTTGTAGACGTCGGTGCGTGCATGTGGGACATGCAGCTTGTAATTTACAAGTCAGTCGTAAAAAATTGACTTGTATAAGGGGCAAGGGTGTTAACTTTCAGCAGCAATACGGCCCATTGCGTTCCTTACTACAAAAACAACATTGACAAGTCTTAATGAGGCGTGAACTTTTCAAATGGAAGATGTCACGTGCTTCCAGTTCTATTTTTAAATTGTTTATTGTTTTAGGCATTTCGGTAAACAAAAAAAAAGCATGCTGTTGCTGATGTTTGACAATTGATTTCAACCTCGACGGCCAGTTCTAGTCTCTCAGAAATATACAAAGACTACAATATTAGTCATGAGAAATCCGTTTTTAACATCAAAAGTGAGTAGGCGATAATTAATACTCAAAGTGTTAATTGCGTAAAGTTAAATTTAGATTTGTTTATAAAATAAATTAGTCAAGAGTTGCGTCCTTGGTTATTAAAAAAACACAATTCCTAGATTCATAAAAATATAAAACGAAAATTATTTTGCATCAAGCAATACGTTTGAGGTTATAAATAAGTGATTCTTCACGCTAGACATTCACAATCCATCGTTTTCTTTTGGAAACATCTTTTGGAAATGAAATAATATTTAGTCTCCTACATCTTTTGGTACAACCAGTAACGTGGCACACAGACATGATTTTTTAATTAAATGATCAAATAAGACCGGAAATTTTCTTCTTGTTGACCGTTTATGCATGCATAATCGTTAATACTTGTCAATTCTGCACTGTAGTTGCCTGTGGTTTCAATATCACCTATGAATTTTTCGATACGCATTTTTAATAACTTTGGAACAAGAAAATTAATACATTTAATGTTAGCTTTTTTTTTTTAAATTTTTTTTTTTTTGAGCTTTTTAGTATTTTTATGTGCTCAAAACAGTTATTGTTCCACTTTTAAACATGGACATTATTAAACATGAACAGTGTCACAGGAACAAGACTTTTTTTTTATCAAGATTTTTTTTATATATATTTTTTTTCTTCATTCGATGTAAGTTTTATATCTTTCTATAAAATGACTATTTCGGCTTTTCAAGAACATGTGTATGGACATTCTATAAGATTGCTACCACTTGAGACCATGCATCTGCTGTGAACAGTAAAATGTTTTTTGGCAAGCTTGTTTCATGACAATAATTAATAACCTTGTTGATGACAATTTGTGTAGATAAAGTATTATATATAGCATTGTAAATAATGTTTTAATGAATTAAATTTATAGAAAAAAATGTTCTTAATAATTGTGTATAGAGCGTTCTCAGTAGGCGGAGCTTAAGTTTTTTTGTGTACATTTAGTGACGTATTTGTGTGAATATAGAACCCACTTGAGGTACAAACATAACGTGGTGAAAGTAAATTACTTCTTTATCATGCAAAATTCACATCTGAATATTGGCTATCCTACTCAAAAATAAGGAGGTAAATAGTACTACTGTAGATTAATTGATTAATTTGATTAGGCTAGGGCCGGCTAGACCTATTTACACTTTCAATTTCACTTTATAGGCCTACACTTTTAATGTTTCGTAGGCTAGGCTACGATGTCAAGTGATATTGTTGGTGAATAGGCTATCTAGTCAAGTCACTATTAGGCTCACATCGTCTATGATCTATGTCTATGATAATAATAAAATAGCCTATTTTATTTAACATACATAATACAGCTTAAATCTTAATAAGACTTAAAACACAACAATCATTTAAAAAAAGCTCGAGCCTATATGGAACTTTATTAATACAGCGGCCATATTTAATTGTACACCATTACTCAAAGTAAACACAAATCACGTGCTTTGTGCCACGTGATTGCAAACGCCCTATTTGCTTTTTTTCTTCTTTTTTTACTTGATAGGCACAATCAGAAAAGTTTTTTCAATTGAATAACTAGAGCATAAAAATGTATGAACATAATAAGACATGTTCGTAAAATTATTATGAATATATTATCTGATGTGTATAATTTCGTATATGTGGCAAACTAATGATGTTTTAAAAACGTTAAATATTATATTAATGTGGCTGCTGTAAATGATATTTAAAATAAATGTGATATTGTTAGTTTTTTAATTGTCTTTTTTTAGATGGACGCAATCATTTAATACCTTGTATATATTTTAATAACTGAACTGTTAATGTTTTTGAGTAGACATTCGATTCCTTATTATTATTGACACAATATTGTCTGAAGTGCATAATTATGCATATTGCAAACTGATGTTTACTTTAAAATGTATTGTGCTTAAAATTAAAACAAACACGTTTATAAATGTGTATTAATAACAGAAATATTTATTGAAATTTGTAACATTAATAAAATCAAAAGGTTTACAATAATGTAAAATACATAGAATCGATAAAACGAGTCACCTAATTAACTCATTCACTTCGCCCCACAATATTAAAAAAAATATGAAATAAATTTTATAATAAAATGTGTTTGTATAGAACAATTTTAATAATATAAAAGTATGAACGAAGTTAGAAAAAAAAGTAAATTGTCCAGTCGGACCAAACTGGTGAACGGAACCTCACCGGCCCTATAGACTAGTATCAAGAAACGAAAATACAAATAAATAAATTTGTAACACCACTACAATATAATCAAAACAACAACAGCAACCAAATTAAGGTAATCAAATCAATCAATACTAACTTGAAAATAAACATACATATCGTACTATCTAGAAATTGAAACTTTGTGTGGCAGCCTACATATAAAGATATATGATATTCGCATGCAGAAAAATGATGAAATATTCGATAAATAAGTGGGGGGGGGGGGTAAAATCTGCTTAATGACCCTAGGACCGGTTCATTATAATATCGCAAAACTAAAAAGAAAAAAAAAATGTATGAAATATCAACAGCCTTATATCAGTTTGAAGGTTTAATTAAGATAATGTTACACAAGACACCAATATACACAATAAAGAACACTATTAACAAAAACGTATTTAAAATAAATTACCCGTTTTTTTCTGTATACCAATGCCTGCAGGTTTTTAATGTCTCCGTTTTTAAGAACGATATAGGCATAGATACAGTCTAAGCTCTGGCAATATTAACACCATTTTAACAGGGTTCACTACTAGATGCACCCAAATGCCCATTGTATTTTTACATAACTTTGTTAAGGCGAAAACGTATCTGATAATGAAACACCGATTTTGTTAATATATAACCTCTATTTCAAATATATGACAATATGTGTAGGTGTTAAAAATCATTAGTCTTAAATATATATAACTTTTCAATCGAAATATTTCTCAAAAAACGGTCTAGTATAGACCGGACTAAACTGGCAACCCCTTGCACTTATGTACCCATGTGCAACAAAGACTGGGAAGTGTCTGAACCGCCTATATGTTTACATTAGGAGAACAGTGTCTGGCAAACTGTTGTAGGACAGTCCCTGCTGCGCGTCAGATATCTCATTTTTCCGCCAAAAGGCTCCTTGCCTCGTCGGGGACATAGAGCTGTGCGAATCACTCCATCTCACACTAGGCTAGGTACCTGGACGCCCAGAGCTATAGTCTGGGATTATTTCTACGGGGGGCGACAGTCCAGGTAAACGAGGAAGCCTCAAATGTTCTGATCTGATGGAATCTCCGTAAGTTAGGAGAGAAGTTCAGTGCATGTACAGTGGAGAGCGTACCTTATTTTACGCGACACGCCAAGGGAGTCTTGGACAGGACCTTTGTGTGCCCTCCCCCCCCTCCCACATTAGTCCACGCCTGTTAATTCGTTAAGCCCTAGACTAGAGAGCCGGAATTCTTGTCAGTTTTTTTAAACACATTTATAATTCGCCACCGAGTCAAACCGGCATATATACTTTAGCAATATGACGAATAGACGCCCTTCTTGTAAAATATCACACGGACTAAAAATGTCGAAATGCGAAATCTGACCCTGTATTAACTATAAGATTCAATGTGCTAAAGTTACGCATTGTTAGAGGATAGCAATATCGTTTTACACATGTAATTAATCTTTAATATTCATCTAGCTACGACAGTTTCCATTTCTTCTTTCTTTAAGGGACAGAAATATAAAATACTTTATTTCATTCAGTAATGTATTTTATTAATTTTTTTTTTCAGATCTTCATTTATCTTTGCATTAAATGTAAGACTTGTTTAAATAAAGGGGACGTATTGGCAGTATCCACGCTACGCTTTATCCGCTAATTGATTTTGCGACAGTCGGTTTCAAGTTGATACACGTTTTTAGAACATGTCTTGGTAACCACATGAGTATGTTTACAAAGTGGTTTCTGAACTTTCTACTCATTACAATGTAAATGATAAAGTTTCCTGTATTGTTAACGTGAATAAATAGGCTATATAAAATATAATACCAATCACCGAAGAAGCTTTCAAGAGAAGACATATAAAAGAAATTCATAACTTGTGCATTTATATACATTACAAATGCAAACGAGCAAAGTGCTATTAACATTTTAATAATTTTGTTTTGTTTTATTCTTTTTTCTGTTGAACATTCCGAGGCAATGCTATTAAACTTTCTACGAACTAGTTCTACACTTATCCATATAGTGCTAATAAAAATTATAGCAAGACTAAAATAAACAACTGTAGTTTCGCATCCGTATAATAGATACATGTTGTGTATAACCTGGTTATTATAATACATGGCTTTGTATCCAACTACAATACTAGTGCCGTTAAAACTCTTAGAATATGCCTCATCGATAGCACGCGTCGTAATCATAGGAATAATAAAAACAAAATAAATTATATAAACACTAATTATAATAAGCTTTACTCTCCCGGATGTAAATATTCTCGCAACGTTAAAAGGAAAAACAACTGCTACAAGTCTTTCTAGCGCTATAATTGAAGTTAATATAAGACTTATGTTCTGTATTGGTCTCACTAGAGGGAAAATAATACTATTCAATACATTAGATGCAGAATATAAATCATGCCTATTCATATGTACCAAATCAAGAAAAGCGTCAAAATATATTTGGATGTTATTGAAAGCCCTGAAAAAACAACACAATAGATCATTTATACAAAGGGCTAAAACTAACAAGTTTGATGTTTCAGCCAAATTGTGTCTACGTAAAATTGAAATACTGATTCCGTTGCCAATCAGCCCAATGAAACTTAAACCTGCCAAAATGTAGTGGAATAGAAATATGAAAAAGAGTATAGTTTCATCAAAACCATTTTGTAGAATGGTTAATGAGATTACAATCATTTTGCCCTCAGTTGGAGAATAAATCGTTGCATTCATTATCATCGTGTGTTGGTAACAAGTCTTATATACATAAGCCCTTCAGTACAAGTTATGAAGACGTTTTCCAGTTAGTAATATCCGTTAGTAAAACGTTAAGCAGGTGATAACTGAAAAAAAAAACATATTCTAGAAGTATAATAATTAACATTTTGGATGCATGTATTGAATATATATATATATGTCCATAGGTTGCTATATGCAAATTTGTGCGATGTATCACTTTTAAAGTTAAATCTACTAATGTAATGGTTTTTTTTTTTTAAACAAATGGTCATTTTGGCTTTTACGCAATGTTTAAGGCTAATATTATAAGATATTATTAAAGATAATGATTATGATATTTCTATATATAGCCCATGGGTAATACCACGATGGTTAATATTTTAATATTTTTAGTATTAAATTTATATATCTGGTTTGCCTTTTCAAAAGTCGGAAAACATGAGACGGAGGTTACGTAGGCTTGAGACAAGGTTTTAAATTTAATTAGTGATATTTAAATTTCTATCGAATTACTGAGCAAAATAAAACACAATATTATGTTTTTCTTTAACTGTCGTTTTTCACTGTAATAAATTCAAGGATAAAACTTGTTATAAAAAAGCATTACTGAGTGTAAGTTTTTCTTATTCACCATGCAGTAGCTATCTGTTGAGTGTTTAAAAAAAATAATGAAAAGTTGACAATATATGAAAACTTCAACATGATTAAATGTCTGTCCAAATTATTTTTATGATATCTCAAATGATAGAATGAATGGAAATTGTTGACTTCATAGATACTTAGGGTAGTGTTTAGTGATGAGGACCCAAGTTGATATATTCGCCTTAAAAGTCAATCATTTTTAAGGCATTTTAATATGATGGTAGTCAGTCAGATGAACTCCATGTTACAACTGGAGTCAAGCAAAGATGTCTATTTCACCACTTCTTTTCCTTCAAGTGCTGGATTGGGTCCAAAAAAAAGCTTATGCAGTTCTGAAAAGGAATCCAGTGGACCCTAATGCAAAAACTAGAAGACTTAGAGTTTGCAGATGACCTGGCCATTCTGTTAAACATACTACAAAATATTGAAGAGATGATCAAAGCCTTGAGCGAGACTGGAAAAAGAGTAGGGCTCAATAAAAACACCAACAAACAAAATTATTGAAAATAAACCACCAACAAGATGACAACATACAAAGAGCCAAAGCTTAGACAAAGTGTATAACTTTGTATGCCTAGGGAGTGTGGTCAGTGTATCAGGAGGCGCAGACAAAGATTTTGAATGTCGAATAAATTTGGCGTAAGAGGACTTTGCCAACCTGGAACAGGTCTGGGGATCTACATACATCTCTGTCAAAACTAAAATAAGGATCTTTAACAAAAATCTTAGAACGGTCCTACTTTATGGGTCCAAAACACGGCGATTGACAGAACAGTTGGCTATGAAAGATACTGAATATAAAATGGTTCGACACGGTAGAAAACTCCAAGCTGTGGGAGAGGTGTGGACCAAGAACAATTGAACAACAAATCATGGAAAGAATGTGAAGCTGTAGTGGACACACCCTAAGGATAGATAACAAAAACAGAGCTAGACAGGCCTTAGAGTGGAATCCTTAGGGCAAACGACATAGAGGAAGACCCCTGCAAACATAGAGTCGAAGCATATCGGATTAGACTGGAAGAACTTGAAAGAGCTGGGAAGAAATGAAGAGACTGACACTAGATCGTGGCTGTGGTGTGCTTTGAAAGAGGCCCAATGTTCCACTAGGAACTCAAAGAACTGATGATGCTAATGATTACATTATCATTTTTGCTGTCTCCTTTGGTGTAAGACATTATTACCATTGGTGTAATATTTATCACAATTAGTTTGATAGCAGACATTATCACAACTGTTTGTGAGCTTGAGCGTTCTGTTGACGTACTGAAGGTCCTGAGTATGAATCCCGATAAAGGCTAAGATTTGTTCCCGGCTATAAAGTGTTTCTCCGAGCCTACCCAGCGTTGATGGGTACCTGACATTCGTTAGGGAAACTTAAAAGGGACTGGGCGTAGTGGTCTTTATGGTGGTCATGCTATCTCATAGTGTGCCGTGAACACATAGAACTCGGGAACACAGCTGTACCATCCATATAGATCAAATTGGTCTAACTACTCGCATGAGGCCAGACATTATAACCATAAAGAAAAAGGGTGTTCGTGTGAGTGTGTGGTGGGGGGAGCAAGACATATATAGGCAAAACTATGTCCATATGCAACAATATTTATTTTTATACCAAAGTTTTTTTCTTAAACAGTTGTGTTTCCTTTTTAAATGTTTTAAAATTTTAAATGTATGTACTATTCATCCAATTATAAGACTACTTATATTTTTTATACCCGATGTGTTCCTAGTTTAGTGGTGAACTTTCTATAATATTAAATTATGTGTACTGTATACATTCCCTAAGCATCAGCTTAATGACAATCATAATAAACTAACCTACTTATGACTATACATTCATCTTTATGAACGTATAAGCAAAAATATTTTCCATTGTATGTCTTACTCAGAAGAAAGTAAACAATTCTATTTAGATTGATATACTATTTTCTTCAATACTTTCTGATATAATATGTTAAAAGGAAATAATAATGTAATTTTTTTCTTAGGCTTAAATATAAGTTATTATATATTTAGAATCTTTCGGTCTAAAATACTTACATATACATATATATATATATATATATGTATATATATATATATATTTGGTGGGACCAAACAATGTAAATAAGACGGTTTTCTTTTAGCTATTGCATAAAAATCATTATAAGTAAATTTCCTTAAACAATAAGTTGTTTCTATATTCTGATATAGTTTAACTGTATGTAAATAGTGAACACTTATTACAAGATTTCAAATATTCATCCTGTCTGGCTCGGTGACTTTTATTCCCTAGACTAACCTTTCTAAACTAAATCTTTTTTCTCTACAGCTCTTGACCTTGTTTGCTAAAAATCAATTTTAGCTTTCTGGTAAAGTTAAAAAAAAATGGAGTTGATATTTTTAACATTAGCTTTCTTTACTTAAAAAAGAATCCATTCAATATGTTTAAGTTATTCTTTATCCTACCGCCATTTTTTACTCAAAGAAACAAAAATGAAACTTGACATTACAACTTGAGATAACTATACAGATTCAGCCATAAAGAAAATGTTATTGCTTTATACATCTTTAAAAAGGTGAATAAGTCTTGACTAGAAATGTTACTCCACTTAAAAAAAATACAGCTTATTCTCAATTGTCACCAAAATCAGCCTTAATACTTTCTTTTCGTCGATCCAATTCGTCTAAGAGCTAAGAATATAAATTGCACTAGTAATATACACATAAGTTCTTTTAGACCGAAAAATATTGCAGTCAACTTGACCTCTTATTATTTCATCCATAAATGTTCATGAACTTCTTTGTGGATTGTGTAAAATATCCGACCGTTCGTTAACTGTTAGAACGATTACGATACTAAGCTGTCATGTGCGATACTCGGGTCCATATGATATTCAAACTTTATTCATGATTGCTTGGACGATTACAAATATCGTAAATTTCATTTTAAACTAAATGATAAAATCAATATAAAACGCTAAGTTTCCAGCAAGTGTATATCTTCGGGGTTAAATCTTATCTTGACATTTGTTGTTTTTTTTCCGTTCTTGTTCAAGCTTAAATCAATGGCATGAAGAGTGAAAAAAATTTATTTAGACTTAGTTATCACGTGACAACATTCGTTAGAACGCTACTCTTTTTGTGGAACCGATCGAATCATGCCAAACTATTGACTAGGCAAAGCGAAGAATTTCTTACGCGAAACATCTCTAGATATTGATTTCATTTTTTATTAATATTCTCTTTTTAATATATTTTATCATTTAGTATAAGGTTATGTTTAGTGTTAGTAAATGAATACGTTAAACAATATAGTGGTACACTAAATTTTTATTTCATTCCAATGTTTACAAAAATAAATACAAACAGCTTATATGTAAAACAAAAAACAAAAACAAACAAAAAATACCAAAAGGCCAACTAACGTTGCTTAATGCCACAAAGGCGGGTCTTATAATTTACATGTATTCAGATATGTCATATTTAACAAAGGGCACAATGCAATAAGAAATGCATAAAGTAAATTTGGTTTTTATTAGGTACAACTTTCAAAGTTAACAATAGGGCGTTTGCAATCCCGTGACAAAAAGCACGTGATTTGTGTTTACTTTGAGTAATGGTGTACAATTAAATATGGCCGCTGTATAAAGTTCCATATAGGCTCGAGCTTTTTTTAAATGATGTGTTGTGTTTTAAGTCTTATTAAGATTTAAGCTGTATTATGTATGTTAAATAAAATAGGCTATTTTATTATTATCATAGACATAGATCATAGACGATGTGAGCCTAATAGTTACTTGACTAGATAGCCTGTTCACCAACAATATCGCTTGACATCGTAGCCTAGCCTACGAAACATTAAAAGTGTATGCCTATAAAGTGAAATTGAAAGTGTAAATAGGTCTAGCCGGCCCTAGCCTAATCACATTAATCAATTAATCTACAGTACTACTATTTACCTCCTTATTTTTGAGTAAGATAGCCAATATTCAAATGTGAATTTTGCATGATAAAGAAGTAATTTACTTTCACCACGTTATGTTTGTACCTCAAGTGGGTTCTATATTTACACAAATACGTCACTAAATGTACACAAAAAAACTTAAGCTCCACCTACTGAAAACGCTCTATTTATTTTATAATTATTGATTAGCGCATTGCAAATGTAATTGCATTTTGTGTCTTGAAAGGCTTTCATGTCAAGTAATTTTGTAATGCATATAGCAATGAAATGTTTAACTGTAATAACTAATAACTAAAACTTTAATAACTAATAACTAAGAGTTTTAAAAATATGTAGAAAAAAAAAAGATGTGTTTCATATCAATCTTTTCAGATTTAATATTTTGTCATTTGTAATGAAATTGTTTTTTGTGAAATACGTTTTTCTTATATCTAAATAAAGTTACATGCGGTCGTGACATAGTGTCCTGTTCCTTAGCGTTTTAAATAATAGTGTTCTTATGTTAGATCTTTAAAAAGAACTTCTTGTAAACAACACATTTTTATACAGCATTTAATCACAAAGTTGTGCCAGTAATACACATGATGTTAGGATATAGGCCACCTATTACACGGCATGTGATTAGTAATATCACTTTTATTTGTAGTTTACCAAATGTTTGTAACAATATTATTCACGTGTACAGCACTGTTACAGATTTTCGTAGTGGTATAACATTTGTTTATTTAAGATATGTACTAGTTATCAACTCTACATTCTTTACACAAAATTGGATTTTTGTTTGTGATGTTATCTAAATGGACCAATAAAAATACATAATTTCTAGTATAAATCTAAGAATTAAAAAAAAAATAATCTTCTTAACTTATACATTACTCTTTATATTATTACTCTTAGATACTTAGCATTGTTCGTTTGCGTTAGTTCTTTTTCATAAAATATATTATTTTTGTATTACTTTTTTTTCTTTTTCTTGGATACCCTTATTAGTTGGCACTTTTCTGGGTGAAAAGACAACCTCCAGTTTGATTCTCATTTTTGTAGTTCATCTAGGCTTTTTTGTAAAAGTTCACTGTCTTTTCCCGTCTTTATTATTCTTTAAATTATGCAACCATCGGCAAATAATCTTACATTTGTTCTTGTGTTGATGCAATTCGGTAAATAATTAAAATAAATTAGAATTAGTAAGGGCCCAAGAACAGTTCCTTGTGGAACTCCAGAGTTTACAGTTATTGGTGATGACTTAAACCCATTTTTTTATCACTGTTTGATCTTTGCCTATAAGAAACTCCTGAATCCAATGAAGTAAGGTACCAGAGATGTCAAAATATTTAAGTCTTTTTAGTTGACTAGAAGGATGAACTTTTTGGAATGCTTTTGAAAAATCTAGCAATATTTTTATTTGGTTGTTATGTGGACAACTAAGAATTTCTAGACAAGTCATCTATTAAGCCTATTAATTGAGTTTCACATAATCTATTTTTCCTGAAGCCATGTTGGTGTGGGCACAGTGCATTACGTTTGTATAGATACTACTATATATTATATGCTAGAGTATTTTACATGTTATGCTAGATAGAGAAACAGGTCTGTAATTTCCAGGGTCAGATTTATCTCCTTTTTTGAAAAGGGGAGTTACACTGGCTAATTTTCAATCTTTAGGCACTTTGCCCTGGTTTAGAGAGGCCTGAAAACGTATTTTAAAGATTGAAGATAGTTCATTATTTTGTTATTTGAGCATTCTTGCTGGTATTTCAACTGGGCTAGATGCTTTGTTTACTTTTAAATTGGTTATGAGTTGTTTAATGCCTTTTTCTTCTACATCTATATTTCCTATATCTTCTACTTTGTTTAATTTAATATAGATTTCATTGTCACCTGAATTTGAAAATGGTGTTTCAAAGTGTGTTTTTATGATATTAGCTTTAGTTTCATTGTCATTATAGGTTTCATTGTTTTAGCCTTTTAATGTAACTATTTTTCTTGATTTAGTGTAGGACCATACGTTTTTATTATTAACTTTAGACATTACATTGTTTACATATTTATTATGTAGCTGTCTGCTGAGTTTTTTAGTTAAACGTTTAATTTGTAGGTATTTTTGTGTAGAATAATTGAAAATTAGACCTAATTGAATTAGTTGCCGTAACTTTTTTTTAAATAAATTGTCTTTTTCTTAACACACGCTCTTAGTTTAGTATTAAACCAACATTTGTTCATTTTATTTGATGTAACATGTGTTCATTTTATTTGATGTAACATGTGTTCATTTTATTTGATGTAACATGTGTTCAATTTATTTGATGTAACATGTGTTCATTTTATTTGATGTAACATGTGTTCATTTTATTTGATGTAACATGTGTTCATTTTATTTGATGTAACATGTGTTCATTTTATTTGATGTAACATGTGTTCATTTTATTTGATGTAACATGTGTTCATTTTATTTGATGTAACATGTGTTCATTTTATTTGATGTAACATGTGTTCATTTTATTTGATGTAACATGTGTTCATTTTATTTGATGTAACATGTGTTCATTTTATTTGATGTAACATGTGTTCATTTTATTTGATGTAACATGTGTTCATTTTATTTGATGTAACATGTGTTCATTTTATTTGATGTAACATGTGTTCATTTTATTTGATAAAACATGTGTTCATTTTATTTGATGTAACATGTGTTCATTTTATTTGATGTAACATGTGTTCATTTTATTTGATGTAACATGTGTTCATTTTATTTGATAAAACATGTGTTCATTTTATTTGATGTAACATGTGTTCATTTTATTTGATAAAACATTTGTTCATTTTTTTTGATGTAACATGTGTTCATTTTATTTGATAAAACACGTGTTCATTTTATTTGATAAAACATGTGTTCATTTTATTTGATGTAACATTTGTTCATTTTATTTGATGTAACATGTGTTCATTTTATTTGAGAAAACATGTGTTCATTTTATTTGATGTAACATTTGTTCATTTTATTTGATGTAACATTTGTTCATTTTATTTGATGTAACATGTGTTCATTTTATTTGATAAAACATGTGTTCATTTTATTTGATAAAACATGTGTTCATTTTATTTGATTAAACATGTGTTCATTTTATTTGATGTAACATTTGTTCATTTTATTTGATGTAACATGTGTTCATTTTATTTGATAAAACATGTGTTCATTTTATTTGATGTAACATTTGTTCATTTTATTTGATGTAACATTTGTTCATTTTATTTGATGTAACATGTGTTCATTTTATTTGATGTTAGTTTTGTTGGCACACAATCAACAATTATTGCTTTTTTTTTTTTAGGGATTGCCAGATTGAATGCCTTCTACTGGGCTAGTTATATTGTATTTAGTATGAAAATTGATTTGGAATTGTATTGCTGCTTGATGTAGTTCTGTTGTGTTGCATTTATTCCAGAGATAAATTATTATTTTAGATTAATTAAATATTGATATTCAAATTTGCCATTACATTATAATTAACGTATGATGTTTTTTATAGTAATTTTTTTTAAGATTATTATTAAATAAATCATTAACGTGTTTCTGTTTTTCAATCAGTATTTTTTTTTAGGTCTATAAAGTTTTAGCATTTTTAGAAAGCAAAAACAATTGAATATGTCTAAACTTAGTATTAATTCAAGTTAAATGTCATTTAATTATCACTACAAAATTGTTTTAGGTAGCAGCTGTGACAGCACATGTTTTCATTTAGGCGGCAATGGCCAGGGTGTCAAAAGGTCAACACGGGAACTGCCCAGTGGGGCACATAATTAGAACACGGTTGCATCTAGAACCAGTATTAAATAAAGTTTAGAGGGAGAAATATGCGTTATTCTGATTTTAGTGCATAATTAGCAAATGTGTTGAAGAGATAAGAATATAATGTGAATTCTTGAATGTGTCTATTTGTGTTGTAAATACATATTACATTGCTTGCTAAAATCTAGCCTTGCATGAATTATTCAATGAGTGCGTTGGAGAGAGAGGGAGAGAGAACGAGAGAGAGAGTGAGACAGAGAGAGAGAGAAAGATAGAGTGAAAGAGAGAGTGAGAGAGAGATTTAATGTCGGTGCACGCACAAGCAGTCACACTATTAGTCGTCTAAATCGAAGTCACTGACTGTAACTCTAGAGTTGCTGTATTGTTAAATGTGCTACATTCATTTATAAATATTAAATGCATGTAAAGTTATATTACCACTTTTCAATTAATAAAATTATGTATGTTTCTAACAAATTGTATTCGAAGTTTATGATTTACTTTGTTTCCTACTTTAATACTCTACTCTTATATATGTTGTATGCATGTACATTATACAGTTTTGCTAAAAGAAATAATTCCAGTTACCGAACTTATAGTCAATGTTAAATATATTTATATGGTTCAAAACGGCTCTAAATTCATTTGATTAAAACATTACTTTGTAACTGTCATAATCGCTTCAACCCATTGTGTACGTCAAAGAATTATACGCTTGTGGTCAATTAGTGGAGAAAGAAGAAGAATACTGAGATAAATCTTCACTTGTATAAAAGAAAAACAATTGATTACAGAACAATAGCCGTAGTATTTCTTATACGTTTTACAGGCGTTAATTCTAGATAAAAGATTAGTACGTCCACTAGGCCACAGCAGGGTGACAGGGATCGGTCGCCGGCAAGAATAGAACCCGCGACGTGTCGGTTTACAGTCCGGTGTACTAACCGCAGGACCAGCCGGCTTCACCGGAGGGAAACAGCTGATATTATTGTCGCTGATTTTTCAATATAGAGGTACAATATAAAATGTTATGTATATATATTGCATACATTGTTACGGAAAAAAGTAAATGTTTCTTTAGTTTATTTAGGTTTAAATAAATACTTTAGGGCTCTCGGGAGTTTTAAAGGTTGATGGATTAAAAACAGCAGACGAATGGGCTTTATACATCAACCAACAGCGTCAAAAAGGTTTCTACCTCCCTAAAATAGATTGAATATGTAACATATAATTAACTCCCTTGGTTTTTGTTTACTTCCCTGTTTTTTGGTGACCCCAGAGTGACCCTTGTCCGGATGAAGGCGTCACGTGAGACCGCGTGTGTAGGGAGAGAATGAGAGTGTGTATTTTTTTCCGGAGAGAGTTAGAATATACAGAGTAGTCTAGTTTTGTTTTATAACTTGTGATCTGATGGAAATTGTTTTTTGTTTTATACACTTTGGAGCTCAGTGTTATTTTATATTCAAAATATTATTTCTTGTTCCTGAAGTCTCTTTTATTATTAGGCTACTTGGAAGGAAGAATTAGTTTTAGAACCAACACCCTCGACACCGAGACGTAACAAATAGTGCATAATTATATATTTTGTTACTGAAATTTAAAACAAAACTGCTTGTTGATACGGTCCTTTTCAATCATAAGTTCCCACTGGGAGCGGTCAGAAGCTTTAAAGGGGGCGCTGACATTCCCAGGTGCGATTAGGGGGCGGTGAGGGGAAAGTGGGCGATAAAAACGTACCTGATATAATTTGAACATCTCAGCTATTTGAATCGATTCGTTTTTGGATGAAATATGATGTAAGCGCAAGTGCTGCTAAATATCTGATATCCCCCAACAGTAGGCATACACCTTATTAATTTAATAAGAAATAGGAATCGCAATAACTTTTCGATGAAGTAGGGGTCATTATTTGGCAAATATGGTATGCGGCCGTCTGGTCCTAATTGTTGGTTCTCTGGACTGTTCACCCTGCTGACTGATCACTGTCGCCAAAACAGATGATAATTTTAATGATATTTTGATCTCAGTTTTACCGAGATGTCTTTTAAATTTGTTTGACTTGAAATAAGATCACATTATTGTAAACGGTATAGATACGAAGGGATCATACAAACTGGGTAGTATTGTAATGCTTGAAAATATACATATAAATTCATTAGTCATATCATATTTATATACATTTTAAATACTTTTTACAGTTTGATCATTTCAAAGTTATAAATGTAATCGATTTATTATTTTTTTTATAAATGTAACGGGATAATTATCTCCTTTTAATTAACAAATGTTTCCCAGTGAAGCCGGCTGGTCTAGCAGTTAGTTCACCGGACTGTCAACCAAAAACCAACTGACAGGTCGCTGTTCTAGCCATGCCACTGACGGATCCCTGTCGCTCTGCAGTAGTTTTGGGCCTAGTGGACGTAATAATCTTCTATGTAGAAGGAACGTCTGTAAACTTATAAACTTATAAGTTTCCACATTTGATTCAAATGTGATTCAAATGTGATGCCAAACAAGTTCTGTTTTGTAATAGAACAAATATTACTTATTATTATTATTTCTTTATATACATTCAATATTATCGTATTCAAAACAATATTTAATTACTAGAGGATTAAAATACTTTACGTTAAACAGTTGTAAATAAACATTTCCTGCATTAATTGTTGTGTCCATTTAAGGAGTTTATATTTTAAACATTAATAATTACAGAAATTACATGATATAGTACTATTAAATAAGTCCCCTATATTTATAAAATTAATAATACAAATAAATTTATTTTAGAATATATTATATTTATTTTAATTCAAATTAAGTTGGGGGCGGTTAGCGGAAAAACATTTTAAAAGGGGCGGTGAGCCGAAAAAGGTTGAGAGCCTTTGTTTTATATTAATGCAATAGATTGTAATATTTTGTAATAATTTTACATGCAGATACAGACATTCAAGAACACACATCTACTCTTTACTGTTACACTCCTAAACAAGTGTTTTATTTTTTCTTCGACTTTCTGTATTATATTCAAATTGTTTCACATCTTGACCTTTGTAGTTTTATTTTTATTTCTTGAAAGCAATTTACACAGAATTTAATAATCACCATCTAGTTTACTTTGTTTTAAAATATTTTTAATTGTTTGATGTAAAAACATACTTAAAATTGTATTCTAAAATAACACTACTTATAGTCTACAAGTAATAATGAAGTGTTTAAATATTATAATCATCTGAGATTTATATATTTATATTTATAAATATTAATAATCAATCGACTTGACCACGCCATCTCTGTTCCCAATCGTCTGTTCTACTCTGTAAATGATTCTTTTAAATCTGCTCGTCCTCTCTTTACCTGTTTTGACGACACTTTGCTTTTTTAGCTGAATTTCAGACTATTTAGGTAAGGGCCGATTTGTTGATGTCTAAAAAAAAAACAGACTGGACGAGCCTTCCTACGATTTAGTCCAGGGGCGTAACGATATTCAGGGATGAAACAAGGCTCTTGGGGGGGGGGTGGAGGGCATACCCAGTCATTGTCCGGTCGTCAGCACCCTCACGTCAAGCAGAAGTTGTTTCGTTCCTTCTAACTTTCATACGGTGTCAGCAGTCCATGCACAAACAGGGGAGTTCCCCCACGGAACATTATCGTGGTGGCTCGCATGTATGCCTGCAATGTCGACCCGGTAGCACAAATCCCATACTATAAGCACGGGCATTCAGGCGCCGCGCTCCATTGCAGCGAACGTAACAACCATAAATCTCTTGTTAATGACAGAACATTACGGATAATCCGAACTGTGTACTCGTCGTTAATGCCAAAAATATTTTCTTTATACTAAATTTATCGATCATGTTAGCTTGAGAAGCACACATATGTGTGTATTTAGGTCAATAAAACTGTCTAAACCATAACTTATAATTAAAGCTTAGGTCTATATTTACTCCATTGTCATTGTGTGATTCTGCAAACACATCTCGCTGACCACCTGCTAAGTAAGTACGTTTGGAAACGCACAACTTTTCATAGCTTTATTAAATTACCATTAGCATTGACCTTAATACAGGGCAAATTGACAAGACATTTAAGAATACTATTTATATATGTTACTGTGTTGAATACTGTCAACGTTACACCAACGATAAACGATAAAAACATGTTGTTGTTTTTTCTATAAGTCTGATAACAATAGATTAATCAAAAGAAAAAAATAGCTTGAAAAGATTATGTGTATAATAAGTGATCGATTTTGAGAAATTATTCATCATATTAAACATTGTAAGGGTGCGGTGTGACTAGAAGGGTAAAGACCCCAACTGCTTTTTTCCCCACGTTAGTCATTTGTCAAAAAGGGGCAACCACCAATGGTGACTGTGCGCTGTGTTGTGTAACTTGGATGTTGATATAAACTCTTTTTTTTTATTCACACCATGGCTTATGTCGCAATGTCCGGTATAGTCAGACATCGAATCTATGGGCTTTTTCTGTGCAAGTGGCTTTGACAAAAAACACCTTTATTGAGTTTTGACAAGTCTTTCGGTAGATATTTTCTTTTTATGATCACGCATTTTTTAAGAAAAAAAAGAGACAAACTGGACAAACTGGGATTGTTAATAGCCTACTCCCAACTGTCGAATCATCAGCTTTGTAAAAATAGTTGTACTATACACACACTAATTGACAAGAGTATCCAATAAAAAAGAAACAAAGAATAACAAACTACTTTATTCATGGTTAAGAACTAACTCAAATTAGCAATGCAAAGTACTTTGGAGTAACAATTAATGACAACTTTTCATGGAATCCTCATATTGATGAAAAAAATCTAACAGAACATTAAAAACTTTTACAATGTAATAAGAATATAAAACTCTCTAAAATGCTATCTCACATTAGTTAGGCAAAAACTAAAATATGCATAATCTGTATGGGACACATCATTTAAAAGAAGCCGGCTGGTCTAGCGATTAGTTCACGCACTGTCAACCGGAACCAACTGACACGTCGCGGGTTCTATCCCAGCCACCGACCGATCCCTGTCACCCTGCAGGAGTTTTGAGCCTAGTGGACGTAATAATCTTCTGTCTAGAGGGAACATCTGTAAACTTATAAGAAAAGTAATGCATTACAAAAATTCTGAATAAATTCAGAACGATCTGCAAAGTTCATAACTAGCGAGTATTTACAACTGACAAGAGTAACACGAATAGTCAAATTACTAAACCTAGAAATACTAAAGGACAGAAGGGCACATTCTTCTCTTTCCAACGCGTTTTTTGTGGAAGGGGCTGGAGCTGAATCTAATTTACATAAAGAAAGAATAGCAAAATGCTGGGATATTATTTGCGAGCAGCATGCAAAATCTGGGAATAGTTCATTATTTAACGCACAAGGGAGATCCCCTTAAAACAGTCCTCTTTTATTTTGGGCTAAGTAATAGTTACCAATATTTTACCCCTCTCGTAATGAACTTATACCACCGCTATTCTTAAACAGTATATAAGGCACTTGCAAGCTAAAAAAGTGAGTTTTTCTGAGTAGTTTTTCCGAGTTAGTTCTTCCTGAACGAAGATAGTTTTTAGACAATCTGTTTTGTGACGCTTGTGTTTGCCTTATTTTACTGTGGTTGTAAATAGTTATTTTATTATATATATATATATATATATTTATACAAAAATTGGCTTTTTTTTTTCCCCAATTTCTGCTGGCATCCCACTTATGGGACACTTCGTAAAAAAATTCCTTTTAAATACGTATATGCCTTATAAATATAAACATTTGTTTTTGTATTGTACGATATATAGACTTTAATTGTAACTTTGCTTTGCGAACAAAATTGTACTTTTATTATCTTGTTTTCTCTATTAAACAGGTAGCCTCAAAACGAAGATAAATCATTGAAACAGTTTGAAGACTATTACAAAATGTTCAAGATAGTATTTATTGCATGCATTATAAGTATCTACTTTGTGTCTACCGGATATTGTTATAATGGTAATTGCGTTTTTAAACAGTATTATATTGAACATTATATTAAACTAAACTTAAAGTACAATATGTTTTAAATTATATCCTTTTTGGCATTTCTTTATAGGATATGATAATCCGTTAAAAGGTGATCTTATCAAACAAACAAGGTAAAATTCGGTCTATTAAATTCAATTATTTAATAATGTGTATTACAATAATAAAATCAGTAGGCTACCTAATAAGAATGTTAATTTTAGTATTTTTTTAAATATAGTAGCCTAAGTTTCTGTCTCAAAGTTCGCTTTACAATTGATTAACTAATAAATTAATAATAATTGGTCATTTATATAGCGCCTCACTCCATGCTAATGCTAGCATGCTCAGCGCGCTCATAAAAACGAAACGACAATAACACTCTGAAATTAAAAACAAGACAAGATCATTTATCACGTTATCGACCTTGGCTTATTCTACGTTACATTGCCGGAAATAACACAATCACCGATATTGTCTTACAGAACTATATAATGTATTGATTTCAATGCGCACACCCACTTTTTATTGGAAGTTAATTAGTGAATTAGTTAATATAAAATCATAGAAAGAACTAATTTGCTGACTCGCTTGTGTGGGTGCCTCATTTCTCACTGACGTCCGTTGGTATACGAGTTTTCTCAATATCTGGCCTGAAAGTATGGGACCAATCTCCCATCCAACTCAGGTAAACTAGAAACAGTTGTGTATTTGGTAGCTATGTGTGGAGACTGGAAGCTTGTAGAAATATGTTGTATCTATGTCAATATAATTGCATACAATGCCCACAAGTCAAAATTAAGGGTTATAGTTAAAAGAATAAGTGTTCCTAAATAGATATTATGGTAAACGGTTGTCATAATGCCCAAAGGACTACACTATCCGTTCACAAGACTATATAAATATATACATTAAAATATGTCTAATTACTGATACAATATTGTATACCAGTTCAATTGCCCGGTGTTGCCCGGAGAAAAATAAATCATGACTGTAAAAGCATGTAAAACATACAGCTATAAAAATGTTATAAGCTACAATGAATGTAATAATATAAAAAAAAAAATCTGACGGAGAGTAATTTAAAATGAAAATTGTAATGAGTAATAAACTAACCCATAAAAACAAAGTTTTATTATACTCCTTTTCTTTGTAAACTAAGATTACATTTAATTTTTTTTTGACTGATTAAAATAAATATAAGTGATATCATACCTTATGAATTTCCATACTAAAAATGTGCGCACCTTTTTTTTTTCGCGCCAAAGCCGAAAAGATTATTTACTCCCGTCTATTTCGGTAGAGACAGACATGTTTTAAGTGATATGTGTTCTCCGATTCGCAAATTGGTCGAAGGTATTCGTGACTATTCGACGGGATGTGGTCCAAAAATTGATGCGAAGTTTTGCAAGCACACAATCAGACAGACAGACGGTATGAGTTAAAAGAAAGGGAGTAAAAATAGGCAAATAGTTTTATTTAAAAACTATCTGAATTGTCTGTTGTTGCTCGTAGACTTACAATATAATTTTTTTTTTTCTGTTAAAAAAAAAGGTATAGTCTAACTCATAGGTTCTCAACCTTTTTCGGCTCAACGCCCCCTTTTACAATTTTTTTCCGCTCACAGCCCCCCCCCCAACTTTCTTTTAGCCTTCCCCCTTCCGCCCATCTGGACTATAGTTTCCGCAATTTTTTTGGGCGGACTAGACTTTTTGTGTGATTCTTTATCTTTAAAAAAATTGAAAAGGAAACATATTGTAAGAATTAATAGATCAAAATATTGCCTTAACAAAAGGTTTAAATAAATCAATGCGAATCGTTTGCCTGGTGTGTTGCTAGCAATTTGCCTATTTTTGTTTCAATTTTGGCTGCAAAAGCCTTAGGTCTAAAAATCAATAATATTTGTTATATTACAAAACAGAACTTGTTCGGTATCACTATTGAATCAAATGTAGAAACATGTTTTGTTATAAGGGAGATAATTAGCCTGTTTTATTTGAGCTAATAATTATTTTTTTTTTCTTTTATAAAAAATAAATGGCTTACAATTTATAACTTTGAAATGATCAAACTGTAAAAAGTATTTGAAAACTATATAAATATTATATGACTAAAGTTTGTATATGTATATTTTCAAACATTACAATAATTACCCAGTTTGTATGATTACTTTTTATCTATACCACTTATACATAGTGAAATGTGACTAAAATATATGAAAAACACATTAAGGACATAACGGTTAAACTGAGATCAAATTTATTAATATTGGCAGATGTTAGGGCGATAGTGATCGTTCTGCAGTGTTGACAGTCCGGTGAACCAACTACAAGACCAGCCGGCCGCACACTATTATGTGACTATATTTGCCAAATACTGACCCCTACTTCATCGAAAAGTCACGGCGATTCCTATTTCTTATTAAAATAATAATATGTAGACATAGGCCTACTGTTGGGGGATAGGCCTATCAGATATTTAGCGGCACTTGCGTTTACATCACCTTTAATCCTCCAAAAACTAATCGTTTCAAATAGCTGAGGTGTTCAAATATATCAAGTACGTTTGTACCACCCACTTGCCTTCACCGCCCCCCCAATCACCCCCAGAAATGTCAGCGCCCCCCTAAAGCTACTCACCGCCCCCCGGGGGGCGATATCGCCCCCGTTGAGAACCTATGGATTAAAATAAATGTATATGATTGGTTGAATACACATAGCGTCTACTTTTTATGTATTGAAATGTATCTCACGTGAAATGAATCACTATACATGTTATTTCATACGGGTGTTTTCTAATTGCACTTGTCTATCTCTGTGCAGCCGACGTGGTAAAAGGTAAATTATTAACTCACAGAGTGTTGCTATTTACAACTATATCTGCTGTTTTAAAGCCGTTAGAAAAAACTACGCCAAGTAATTGTTTACAATTATTTGAATTGGCAAGCATTAATAAAAAACAAAGCTGATTCTTTTAGTATATTATATACTACGAAATGACTACATAATATGAACAATTTTATTTATATAAATGTTATTTACTTATCAACTAACTAGAAATACTTACTTTTCATTAGACAAAGGTTATTTATTTAAAAACAAATCTTTACAGGTTACCTTTAATTTTTTTTATAAATTATTTACATTTACAACAAAATACAAATAAAGTGATTATATTTAAACGCGTGTAATTATTCATGACAGTGTGTTAAAATGTGTGTATAAAATGTACTAGCGTCCCACTTATGGGACACTTCGTTAAAAAAGTCCTATTTAATACGTATATGCCTTATAATTATATAAAAAAATGTTTTTTTTTGCATTGTACAATAAAAAGACTTTAATTGTAATTTTGCTTTGCGAACGAAAATTTACCAGCGTTAAAATTAAATGTATTCTAAATACAGTTGTAAACTGGCGCTGCGTGAATGCAACCCCAGAAAAGATGAATGCTGCGGCGGTCATTACTGGTAAGTACATTTTAATTATGTGTCCGTTGGTCTCAAAGCTGGCGAAGTGTGTCCATCACCGATACGTTCCCATTAAGATTACATCGGTGAACTAACGCATTGGAGACAGCCGTTGTTGCGAGTTAGAGATTTTCTTGATTCTGCAAAAGCCACCGAGACTCAGAAAGAAGTAAGGATTATGCCCAAAAATCGTGTCCTGCTAAGCCCGGTGGCTGGATGTTCATGCATACTATAGTCTTTAATTTTTGATACTGGAATACGAGGCTGCCACAATGTTAATGAAACGGGGGAAATACGCAAGTGGGGAGAAGCAGAGTAGTGCATGTAACTGTGTAAAGAGAACAAGCTTGGAACGGGTCTTGGTGTACTTCCTTCGATTAATCAGCTATTTCTCAAATTCCCAATTTACGATCAGTGGCTGCTACGGAGAACGCAGGCAATATCAAAAGCGTGAATAGAACGAGTGTGACATACGGGGCCCAAAGCCATAAGTGCGGGCTATAAAACCACAGTGTTAAAGATTGTGTGCAATAAACATAACACCATAATTCAATTAATTATGTATTTTTATTGTATCTTATATTGATTTTATGGCTTTTAACCAACGCAAGCAGGTTGAAAAAAATACAACACTCAAAAACTAAACTTTGCTTCACCTCCTCAACCCCCAGAAATGTGTATTTGTATAAACAAATATGATTACCAGTATATGTTTAAAGATCATTAATTTATAATAGAATATGTATTTATTATGGTAGATGTAAAATGTGTGTTTTTATTTCTTTTTTATTTCATGATGATGTTTGGTTTGGCTGCCATCATGTAGTAAACGGTTGTAAGTATTTTACAATTTGTTTTTATCCATGCAGCTTGGTTTATCCTATCTTATGTTGTATAAACATTCACTGTTTCTATAAAGAAAATTATTGTATTTTAGACTCAGTCTTGTACTTTGATTAACCTTATATTGCATACATTTAGGTTTCAGGTTAAAAAAATGTTTCATTGTATTTTTTTTTTAATTCTAAAGGATAAAGAAAAAAAAAATAGTTGAGAGTGTAATTCATAAATTTGGTATTTAGTGTTGATTTTGGTCGTTGCTTTTTTGCAAATGTACGCCTTTTTTTCAAGACGGCATTAAAGTAAAATAATAAAATAATAGCTATTTTAAACTTATTGGGTTCTGATTAAATAAGATATGTAGTTATAATATAGCATCATACAAGATATCCACCCAGCAAAACAAAAACAACAAATGTAAAAGGCTTGTATCATTATTTTATGCTAAACAACAGTAAATACTTGTATAAACAAGTTTTCTAAGAATTCAAAAAAATCAAATCAATGAAATATATGATACAATTTTTATTTTGTATTTCATAATGATGTTTACTTTTGGCTGACATGTGTAGTGGAAACACAGAGTAAGTATGTTTAAATAATGTATAACAAATATTATTTATTAGAAAACTAATTGAAAATATTAGAATAATTTGAAATCATATCAAATAGCAGCGTCTAGCAGCGTAACTATATATTAAGTATGAACTGATAGTGGATTTGTCACGGTCAAATATCGGCAGCAAGATGATCACAAGAAGATCAACAAGACATCAATATAAATACAAACATCAGAATGAAGAAGCCAACACAGCAGTGAAGAAGACGGTTCCATACAGCGGGGATTAGGTTGGATGAAATTAGTTAATAAGAAGTTTTTATTATGCCCATTATTAAGTAACCCAAGTATCATAACTGTCCATTTCCATATTCAATTCTCCGTTTATTTTTTAAATGTTGTCGATGCTATCTGAAAATGTGATGTTAAGAAACCCAATTAACAATTTTATGGAATGCTCCCTGAGTCAGCGAATTCTCTATTTATATTTTATTGTGCCCAGTCTGCTTTGACTGCTACATTACAATGCTAATAATCTCCCACTAAAACAATTTGTTTTTCATCATTTAGACAACCTTTGGTTTTATATCACATTTCGTATTCTACCTATGAGTAATGGGCCGTATTGCTGCTGAGAGTTAACACCCTTGCCCCTTATACAAGTCAATATTTTATGACTGACTTGTAATTTACAAGTCAGTCATAAAATATTGACTTGTATAAGGGGCAAGGGTGTTAACTCTCAGCAGCAATACGGCCCATTACTAGAATTATCTTTTCTGGCAGCTACATAATCCATGTGTGTGGTTTTCTTTATCGTTAAAGGGAACAAAAGAAGCCTACCTTGGCATTCCTGTGTATGTGTTTTGTTGCTCACCATGCAGTACTTGATACATTTACTATTTAATAGTTTCTGTTTCTTTATTTAATATCAACTTGTTTACATTTCCTTTATGGTATCAATGTAGACAAATGTAGCGAATGACTGCTATTGACTTACAACGAATTTATTATTACTGCAATATATGTACTATCATATCATATATATATATCATATCATATCATATCATATATATATATAAATCTCAAAAGGAATATGTATGTGGCTGGCTGGCTGGGTATGTACATACCGCATAATCTTTTTAAATACTGGACATAAAAACGTGAAATTTGCTACAAATATTCTTTGCGTTACGGCGGTGAACACTGTCAAGGTTTTAAGAAAATTTAAATGACCGCAGTGGTCAGTTTGTTAAAAAAACGCGAAAAAAACACAACTTTTGATTCACATTGTCTTTGCCAGTACAACTTGTTATAGTTTTTCGTCACAAAGTTAGAAAAAAAAGGATGCGCTGAGATTATTTTTATGACGTCATCAATCTTTGCGCATGGATTTTATAGCAATGAAGGGACATTTTTCATTCATGTTTAAATTGACGTCATCAAACTATGTGCATGGATTTTATTATCTCAACTCAATGACGGGAACTAATTTTCTTCATGTTTAAATTGTCTACGTGCCGTAAACAACATAAATTCTTTACACTACCAATACTGTAGTTGATTTTCTTAATCTATCACTACTTTAATACTTTACACTGTGAATACATGACTTAAAGCTAATTAATAATTTAAAACTTTACCAACATAGGACAAAGCAAATAGATTTAGCATTTTTTTTCTGTTTCGGGAAGTAATACCGACGCATTAGCTTATTTAAACGCAGTGGTCCTGGTTACACTCTATATTTAAGCTTATAATTATATGGCGTCATCAAATTTTGCGTATTTATGCGTTTAAGAAGGGAACAAAATTTTGTTTTAATTTGCGTCGTAATTTGTAGAATGCAATATTTAAATGGTTAAAGTTACCGGAAAATACTTTATCCCCGCTTAAGACTATTGCTTATAACTCCATGGGTTATTTTATCCAGTTCCAAGAACTGGGCACCTTTAGGCTTATCGCCTTGGTAACGGCCATTGTTTAAATTACCGGGCAATGTTTAAATTACCGGGCAATAATTAAATTACCGGGCAATGTTTAAATTACCGGGCAATGTTTATAATACCGGGCAATGTTTAAATTACCGGGCAATGTTTAAATTACCGGGCAATGTTTAAATTAACGGGCAATGTTTATATTACCGGGCAATGTTTAATTTGCCGGGCAATGTTCAAATTGCCGGAACTAACTATTTAAAGTTTTAATTCGTGTCGTATACGTTTTATAAACATTATTTCATATGGGTTTCATTGTTATTGTTTTACATGTTGAATAGAAAATTTAATTCTAAGTTTGCTTCCAAAGCAACAATAAATAAATAAATAGCAAATAAACAAAAACAACACAACATAGGTCTGCGACTTAATGTTTGTCGTAAAAAAAATATATCAAACAATCATTAAAAAAAAATAAAGTACTGTCGAATGTTCTTTATCAATGAATAGAACAAAATATATTCATGTTTTAATTTGCGTCGTAATTTATAGCGGGCAATTTTGTAATTGTTATAATGGGTGATGAGTAATGATTTTAACGGGTAATTCATGTTGTAGCGGGCAAATAAACAATTACCTCACGTTTAAATTCGTGTCGTAGGTCATGCGGGCAATCTCATTATAACTGCCTGAGTAGTTAGAGTGTACGTAAACATAACTTTTAGCCGGTTCGGAGGACCGGGCACATAACGGCTTGTATATATATAAATCTCAAAAGGAATATGTATGTATGTGGCTGGCTGGCTGGCTATGTACATACCGCATAATCTTTTTAAATACTGGACATAAAAACGTGAAATTTGCTACAAATATTCTTTGCGTTACGGCGGTGAACACTGTCAAGGTTTTAAAAAAATTAAAATGACCGCAGTGGTCAGTTTGGTCAAAAAACGCGAATAAAACGACATATTTTGTGTTCATGTTAAAATTGCCGTTCCAACTTTTTATAGTTTTCCGATCGATCGCGCTAAAAAAAATAAAAAAAAGGATGGCGTTGAGATTTTTTTCAGGTTGACGTCATCAAAGTTTGCGCAGAGATAGCTAGCCGGCTTTTCGTTATGACGTCATCAAATTTTGCGTATTCATTTAAAATTAAATTTGCTTCAATGTTTGCTAATGTATTTTATAAATGAATAGAACAAAATAAATTCACGTTTTAATTCGTGTCGTATACGAAATATAAACTTTGTAGTTGTTGCGTGCAATCTCATTATAACTGCTTGAGTAGTAAGAGTATATGTAAACATAATTTTTAGCTTTTTCAATTCGTTTGAAGCGGGCGTATACGCATTAAAATCTTTCTAGAGGGCAATATTTCACGTTTCAATTCGTTTCTAGCGGGAAATATTTCACGTTTCATTTCAATTGGTTTGTAGCGGGCGTACAAAATGTCATTCACATTTAAATTTGTGACGTATTATATACATCGATAAACTTTTTAACGGGCAAGGTTTTATTAATTGCCTTAAATATTAACTGTGTAGCGGGCAATCTCAATATAACTCCATGGGTAGATAAAGTGTATGTAAAATATCATTATGCGATTACATTGAACACAATTTAAAAAAAAAAAAATTGTCTTCTTTGTTTCTTATTGGTTTCATTTGTTGTTGTTTTACATGTTGAATAGAAAAATTAATTCTAAGTTTGCTTCCAAAGCAACAATAAATAAATAAATAGAAAATAACAAAAACAACACAACAAAGGTCTGCGACTTAATGTTTGTCGTAAAAAAAATTATCAAACAATCATTTTTTTTTAATAAAAGTACTGTCGAAAAGACATGTGAGTTCTGTTTTACAGAAAGAGTTTAATTGGCCATAAACTCACACCATTATATCACAGTGGTCATACTTTGAGCAAGAAATTAAACAAAAATGATTCTTATTTGTTTTTCCTTTTTAGTTGTATATTGAAATGATTCATATTAAAGTGTGCAAAACAATACAAAAATAAATACTGACCACAAACAAAAACTACTTTATGTATGTTGCGAAAACAAAACAGAAAAACTATAATGTGTCAAGCCTATTCTACACAAAGCCCGTTCGAAGAATCGGGCACATATCGGCTAGTATATATATAAATCTCAAAAGCAATATGTATGTATGTGGCTGGCTGGCTGGGTATGTACATACCGCATAATCTTTTTAAATACTGGACATAAAAACGTGAAATTTGCTACAAATATTCTTTGCGTTACGGCGGTGAACACTGTCAAGGTTTTATAAAAATTTAAATGACCGCAGAGGTCAGTTTGGTCAAAAAACGCGAATAAAACGACTAATTTTGGGTTCATGTTAAAATTGCCGTTCCAACTTTTTATAGTTTTTCGATCGATCGCGCTAAAAAAATAAAAAAAAGGATGGTGTTGAGATTTTTTTCAGGATGACGTCATCAAAGTTTGCGCAGAGATAGCTAGCCGGCTTTTCGTTATGACGTCATCAAATTTTGCGTATTCATTTAAAATTAACTTTGCTTCAACCTTTGCTAATGTACTTTATGAATGAATAGAACAAAATATATTCACGTTTTAATTTGCGTCGTAATTTATAGCGGGATATTTTTAAATTGTTATAATGGGTAATGATTATTGGTTTTAATGGGTATCTTACGTTGTATTTGGCCAATACAAAATTCCTTCACGTTTTTATTCGTGTTGTATATGTCCACAGAATATGTATAAAACAGAATGCGCAATCGCATTTTATTTCTGTTTTGGGCAGTAATACCGACGCCATACTAAGCTTATTTAAACGCAGCGGTCCTGGTTACACTCTATATTTATGCTCATTTGGCCGACAACGTCCTTTTCTTCAAATCTACAAGTTCGAACACCCAAAGCTAATATTTCAGGCAAAATGTGCATAAACGGTTGTGTAATAAACTACAACAATGATGCGAAAACGACTGATTATCGTAAAAATGAGCATGTCAAACTGCATGGCTTTCCTGACTCCATAAAGGATAAACAACAGCATAAACAACCTCATATTAACTTATTATGAATTATATGCATATTTCCCTTCATAATTTTAAAAGTTTATTTTGGTTTTAAAAGTATATATATTTATGTACCAGTAGCCGCAGCAATTTAGTTACCGGTACCGAGCTACGTCTAAGACATTTTTTTTTCAAATCAGTACCGGGCAATAAAAATATTTATACATCATATTAGCCTAATCATATAATGTTCAAAACAAAATGGGTAATTAAGTCAAATTTATATAAAAGTAAGCCTATAATGAAAGATAATGTAGGCCCTATATATATTGTATATATTTATGGCAGACGTAGATATCATTTCTCATTTTACTATAGCAGCGTCTCCAGCGACTGCTGCATTGCGGAAAATGGTAACTTTTAGTGACTGCGTATATAGGGATTGTGCATTCTGTTCTATACCTATTCTGTGTATACGTCTTATAAACTTTGTAGCGGGAAATTTTTCAATTGCCAGGCAATGTTTAAATTGCCGAGCTCAACGTTTTAAAGTTTTAATTTGTATCGTATACGTCTTATAAACTATGTAGCGGAAATTTTTATATTGCCGGGCAATGTTTAGATTTGCCGGACCAACTTTTTAAAGTTTTAATTCAAGTCGTATACGTTGTATAAACTATGATTCATATCGGTTTCAGTTGTTATTGTTTTTCCTGTTGAATTTAAAATTTAATTCTAAGTTTGCTTCCGAAGCAACAATAAATAAATAGCAAATAACACCAAAAAAAAAAAAAAAAAAAAAAAAATATTGATCTACGACTAATGTTGTAGCAAAAAAATAAATATATCAAACAATAATTTTCGAAATGACAGTACTTTTTAAAAGACATGTGAGTTCTGTTTTACAGAAAGAGTTTAATTACCCAATAAACTCACAAAATTCGAACATAGTGGTCATACTTTGAGCAAGAAATTAAAAAAAAATTATTATTATTTGTTTTTCCTTTTTAGTTGTTTATTGAATTGGTGTATAATAAAGTGTGCAAAACAAAAATAAATTAAAAAAATACTTAAACAAAAAAAAAACATACTACTTTATGTATGTTGCAAAACCAAAACTGAAAAACTATAATGTGTCAAGCATATTCTAAAAAAAAGCCCGTTCGAAGAATCGGGAACATACCGGCTTGTGTACTATAAATTAATGTGATACATTTACTAATATTATTGTATTTTACACAGTTTCGTGTGTTTTGAATTGTTGTGTTAGATTCATGCAGCTTCTCTACTTCTTCATTTATGTTTTAACTTGGGTTCTAATTAAAAAGATATAAAGTTTTATTGCATCATGCAAGATAATCTACCCCGCAAAACAATACAACAAAAGTTAAATGCTTGTAACATTTTTTAACAGCTTTATATACTTGTATAAATAATTTTCTAAAAATAATATAAAAAAAAACAATAGCAAATCAAATAAATCTATGATAAAATGTGCATTTTGTATTTCATGTTGATTATACTTTTGGCTGGGTCGTGTGTAGCCTAATCAGAACGTAAGTATGTTTTAATACTGTATAACAAATAGTATTAATTAGAAAACGTTATGTGAACATCAGAATAATTTGGAATCATATCAAATAGCAGCATCCAGCACCGTGTCTATATATTCAGTATGTATTGATGGTGAATTGATGTCATGAAGTCTTTTCTAATGAAGTAAGAAATTAACTGGTTTACAATTAGGTAATTAATTAGTGTGCGACCTTAGTAGTATAGGTGCTGTGTTAAGTCCCCTTCGATAGTCGTACATGGCTGGTTTCTCCCCCACCACACCCCTTGGAATGGAAGGGGAGGCGGCATGCCCATTGCATCGCCGTGTTGACCTATAAGGCTTCGTACTATGCCCTCTTGATTAGCCACCTGGGAAGACCACGGTCGTCTCGTTATATTGCTATTGTAAGCTAGAGTAAACACAGGTGGTCAGTCAGGGGGCACTCCTATTCTTCGCGCGGCCATTGTCTTTTGGTTGAGTAAACATGGATAGTCCCCCGATCGTTGAACATAGAGCTTGAACACTCGTAAGAGATTGTAGACTATGTTAATATTTAAAAGGTAGCAATAATTTCTTTTGTTGACTTGACCAGATTTTGTCCCCTTTGGCAACCTCTAGACTTTCAGTTCGACCATCCTAGTAGTCAAAGACAGACCTAGCATCTCATTTGTCCTATCTGCGTAGCAATGACCACCCCCCACCCATCTCACCCCACTCCTCCCCACCCCAAGAACATGTGCTTGCACACCATTGTCCAAACCACCTGACTGCTGACGTCAGAACTGGACTTTGATTTTCATTGGATAGGTGGTTGGGCCTTCTTCCTTAGTCCCGCCTCTATGGCGGCAGATTTAAGTCTACAGATTACCTTTGAGTTTTGTCTAACTTTCGACAAAAGTCTTCTTCTGGTCCGACACGCGATCGACGACTGTGCAAGTATTGATAGTGTCATGTATATTGTTTTTCCAAGAATTGGAACACGCAATGTTTATTCTCCTCTCTCTCTCTCTTTTCTTACTACACACAATATTAGGCCGTTTAGTAGGAAAACGAAAGGTTCTAGGTAATGCTGGGGTTCTGTGTTGATCTCAAATCCTCAGGGTCTGGGAACGACTCATTATTTAATAGGGGAAGTTCCTATCGTTTTGTTATGAGTTTTGTAATGTTACCATGATTTTCACCCCTACTGGTAGTGGGTCTGTCCCTTGCACCACCCGGATGGTATTTAATGATTTGTTTTGTCTGAAAGACAGAGAGTTTCAAAATATGTTCCTTTGAGAACCTTTGTGTTTGCACTATTTTATTCTAACTGTACATAATAGATATATTGTATATATTGAACATACCACCTGAAATAAACTATCAACAACAGTTACACTGAAGCTTCCTTGTCAAGTTACTATTCTATTGTGTTGTATACATTACTATAAGATTTATCTACTACCCTAATGTACAAGAAAGGAAATGTTGGAATACAAATACTGAATTTGTGCCCAGGACTATAAGAAGAGTTCGAGTAATACTGAAACATAAATACTAATAATTAAAGTCTCCCCTAGGACTAACGAGAAATATCAGCAAGATCTACACAGCTCTGGCCACAAGGGGATTGTGGACGTAACAATAGTACTACCGAGTTGTCAAAGACGTTGCAACGTCATTTATACTTTGGCATTTGGTGTCCTTTTTAGGATCGGAGTCTATGTTCGACTGTTAAATATTCCTGGACTTGGATTAATGCGTAGTTTCCTATACTTGTAGCAGTAGTGTATGTTGCCAATTGTGTTTTATTGTCATTGTTTAAATTTAATATTACTCTGTCATAGGCGTGTTTTATACCTCAACTTATCAGACATTGTACTCGCGTTCACCCAGTGACGCCGTTAAAATACTTAATTCAGATCAATAAACGTGTGCCTTTAGCTCATTCGTAAACCAGCTTACTGTGTGGCGTATTTACTTATACATGTTTGTGCATATCAAGTGTAATGTTAGATAGCCTGCTTCCACAAATATAAATATCGAACAAATAATACACCAGTTAATGAGTAAGTTCGGCTATCATACTAATATAGACCAACGAGCCAACGTCTTTTGATGGGTAAAGCACCACTGGCCGGAGACTCCACACTCTGTTGGACACACAATCCCCTGTCACATCGTTACAATTGGTCACGGTCGAAGAGCGGCAGCACGATGATCACAAGTAGACAAACACCAATATAAAGAAGCCAGCAAAGCAGTAAAGAAGACGGTTCCAACAATACAGCAGGGATTAGTGTGGATAAAATGTATTAATAAGAAGCTTTGCTTGTTGTGATTATTTTCTTATCTTTCACTAATTCTATCCAAAAGATTTTAACGTCCTGCGCGTATCCGTTATAGGTTACCAGTTCTTGTGTTGTTTATGCATACTTTAGAATTTCTTACGCTACTAGGTTTGTTCTACGGCTTGATGCTCTAACCTATAAATTGGTTTGTGGTGCAACTTTGCGGATGGGCGGTACATTTTGGGCCATAACTATATGCACGTTTTCCTGACCTATTTTATATTCGAACTAATTATGAAATCCAACCAATATGTTGTTACTTGTTTACAGATTCTATGAATTCCAATGGTAACAGTAGGACGGTGTAATAATGTTTGTTTCAAAATTACTCAAGACAGCCTCTTATTTCAAAATTTAGATTTTAATTTAAAATTAGAGCTACTTTTTGATACATTGATCTTTTATACATATACATATTATGTCAAGTCAAAATAAATAAAGATAATAAAATTACAATTTTTAAAATTGTTATGTGTAAAACACGTGATCATTGTTTCTCTATTGTATTTGAGATTGTACTGCTATATTTATATATTTTTATCTAGTTTTGGCGCAAGGAGTATTTAATTTTGTGAATTTATTTATTTATCCTTTTGCATTGAGAAAACTTTGAGAAAATCCAAATCGAGTAACTCTCGTCACGAAATCTATATCAGCACGTTAAGTACGATTTGGGTTGATGTTGATATTTCTGTTATTGCTTATATAGAGGGAAGTGAGAAGGGTTTTTATAGTACATAAATTCCAGTTTGAACATTGATCGAGAGGCTTGAGTTATTATTATGGCGATCCAAATCCTAGACAGACAACATAATTTTGTGGAGTCATTTATTGTTTAAATCAGCGTTTATAAGTTTCTGTTGCTACGCAAATATTAGGGGACTGCGGCGACAGCACGCTGCTTGTTCAGCTTAATGGATTACTTTTGTCCCGAATGATACTTTACTATTCTTATAATAATTTGAATGTTTTAAAATCAATGTGATAACGGACATTTTTATCGTACGAGAGTCTTAAAAAAGTGATAATTAGTTGGTCAACTTTATATTCAAATCAAGAAGCAAGTAAGCATTATAATTAGAAAGGATATAGGAAAGTAAGTAAAGTACACGTCGGACCGAATTGATCCATAGGTCCGATCTACCAGCGTTCACCAGTTTCTGTCAGTGTGATTTGTAAACATTACTTCCAGATGATGTTAGTTCAACTATACTTCTAACATAATTAATTCGTGTTTCTTGCCAATAAATAAAAAAATATCTACTTTAATATACAGCGCATTATTTATTATTTTAGTTATTGTGTGTGAATCCTGAGTGAATAAATAGATTCAGCTGCATTCAGAAATATAAATATTGTGTGTTAAGTCCGACAACGACCAACGTAAAATTATGCAATCATATCTTGCATATGGGGTATAGAATGTCATAGGGATAGAGCCACACTCTAGAATACTCACGCTCCAAACGAACAGGCAGGATCTTGTGCTCCCTGTATGCCACACAGACCCCTACCATCACATTTTTACAGTTATGACCCGTATCTTTTCCCATGTTAATTGGATTTTAATCAGCACAAACATGGACTATGTATTGTTCTTACGACGACTGTTAGCGTTCTTTTAAACTCATCCAGCATCCACCAACATTATATATAACGTATTTAGAATGATAAATTGTTACAGTCCTATAATTATAATATATTATAGTCACAATAGTCTTATAAAAAATGACTTAAGTCCAATGTGACGTACTGGGCAAATTAACGTCACACGCAACTAAGGAAGTTTTTAAATGTAATCCGCTCATATAAGATACTCTAATCATATCATCTGTACGTACAAATCACTGACATTACGTGTCACTATCGAATGTCTGATTGGAGTAAGAATGTGTATTTCCTTTCTCTCTCCTACATTTAACACTTAATGTATTTACTAATTTAGCATTGGATTTTATTTACATGCATGTATATGTTCTGTATGCTCATAAGTATATTACTTATAATAAGTATATTACTTATTATTATATGACTAGTTATTGATGTTAGTTTCCCATTCATGTATATTCTAAATGCTGTAACACGTGTGTGCTTCTCGCCCCTCCCCGTACCACGGACGATCGGAAAACAAGCCAAGGTCAGATGTGACGCAATCACCACTAAATCCCCCTTTCCTGGCCTTTGCCCCCTTCCCCCCCCATCCCTCTTTGACCTAAAAGATATAGCATGTATTTTAAAATAGACATCTGAGATCTCCAGCTGGTCAAGTTAACCGCTGTAACCCGTGTAACGTAACGAGCCGACCGCGAAGAAAGCAAAGTCTGACCACGGACAAGGGCTGTAGATGCCGTCCACTACCGCCCCCTCACCTATGGTCCGAAGCGTGGGAGAACCCCGCCCTCTCACGTGCTCTCCCTACCCCTGACAATCAGACTAAGGAAATATGTACATTTACCCCCCCCCCCTTCCCATACATGATAGATAGCGAATTAAATCTCGTTACACCACTTGACTATTAATGCTTTTTAGATATAGATTAAACTTTTAGTTTTACGGCAGTCGGACTGAAGGAGCACCATGCACCATGCGGTGCCACAGTCAGATCCGGTTGTACAGGAGGACTAGTTGCTTGATTTTGACAGGTCTGGTTGTACAGGAGGACTAGTTGCTTGATTTTGACAGGTCTGGTTGTACAGGAGGACTAGTTGCTTGATTTTGACAGGTCTGGTTCTACAGGAGGACTAGTTGCTTGATTTTGACAGGTCTGGTTGTACAGGAGGACTAGTTGCTTGATTTTGACAGGTCTGGTTGTACAGGAGGACTAGTTGCTTGATTTTGACAGGTCTGGTTGTACAGGAGGACTAGTTGCTTGATTTTGACAGGTCTGGTTCTACAGGAGGTTTAGTTGCTTGATTTTGACAGGTCTGGTTGTACAGGAGGTTTAGTTGCTTGATATTATCAGGTAGTGACTTTACCCAATCGGACCTAGAAAGACTATCGAAAAAGAAATTCTTAAACATATTATTTTAATTTTGTGCCTGAATCATTGTCTTTTGTGTTATAAGTCTAATCATATTAGTGATAAACCCTACCAGAATGTGATCCAACAGTAGAAGGTGTTGAAAGTAAATTATCAAGAATAAAATGACCATCTCCTTGAGATATTAGAAACGCAGAGTCAATACAAATGATTCATCTCTTAAGAGAGATACATATAGACAAACCAATTTTCGCCTTTTATTTTTCCTCATTAACTTTGTCAACTTTCTAGAGAGGTCATTTTTTTTTACTGGTAAAATGGTCATAATTTAAACCGTGAACAAGAAGTTTTTCGTGTAAATAACTTGTTCAAACTGTTCTCTTTCTAGAACAACGAAAAATGTTATATCTATTGACGACTTCAAAAATCATTTGCGAATATCTTCTCCATTGGGTCTTTAAGACAACGGCTGCAGCCGTTTTTCAAACCGTTTTTCAACTACCACCATTTGTTAAGCTATTGCGCAACGTCAGTTGCTAAGACTTATGTCGCTAGGTCTCATTGAGTTACCTCCTTAAACGTTTGTGGTAATTTCTGTTTTCTACAATAATTTTAATAACAGTCCAACAATAATTGAATTGAAAAACACGATAGTTGCAGCAAATAAAATAGTTTATTACTTACAGTTTATTTTATAACGTAAATAAAGAACATGTATTTAATTTAATCCAATTTAAATTCACAATTTACATGTCACAATAAAAGATAAGAAATCCGTATTAAGGGAATTAATTTGACTGTATTTTTATGGTGAATTAAGGATTTCATAAGTTATCTCCCTTTGACTATAAATTGATCATTAAAACCATTTGTCACAAAACCACTAAATAAGATAAGTTGGCAACACCAAACACGGAAGAGGTCAGCAAGGGTGACCAGTGAGGAATGTGTAACGGGCGGTCAGAAAGGGAATGATTTTAGAGAGGGGAAGATCGTTGTTAGATATCTGGAGTTATAATGTCTTTCAATAGACGTTGATTTTTAGAGAACCTGAAGTGAAATGAGCTAAATGTATATCCCGGCGTCTTCATACTATTTGTATTATTGATAGACAATAAATTGCTTGCTGAAAAATAGACTTGCTAGAATTATTTATTATTTGGAGAGAGAATGAAAATCGGTACTTTAGCAGCTATAACGTCTCCGATGATGTCACATCTGTCGCAACAATAACACCAGGAATAGTGGTAGTGACATCATTCGTGTAAATTACCTTCTCGGAAAAAATTCGGCACCTGTTTTCCCTGACATGACCATTGCCCTGATTTGCCTTTAGTTGAGAAAATATTCGTGGGCAGAACTGTCTCCAGTTGTCTCAATCCAACGATGTACCGACAAGATCGCAAAAATTGATTAGAAACAGGACAACCTTGATGCTTATATTAGAAGTTTTGAGACATTAGTGACTAGGGGTGGAGGCTAAAGAGGTAGGTGGTTGTCTGGGCGTGGGCGTCAATGAAGTTTATATTTTGTATATGGTGCAAACGTGATAAATATGGTGTGTCTCGGAGCGCTGTGAGTGAATCTCGTGCGAAGTATGAATGTAAAAAGCAATGTATTGTAGGACAGGGTTCGGTGCAATAAAAAGGCGTGCAAGTTTGGACACGGAAGATTGAACTGTGATGTAGTGACAGTTGTTATCACTTACTCATTACATGTTATTTGTATGTCGTTCTAATTGACTTGAGTTTAAATTGCCAATGTAGAAAGAAGTAACACAAATAAAATCATTTTAAATTTTTTATTTACATATTCATAAACTAAATACCTTAAAATATGTTAAATATAATCTATATTTTGTAATTCATTTGATTTTTTTAGGAAAAATAAATATATTAGACCACAACTCACCCCTTTGTAACTAACTACATATATATTTAAACTAGATCTATTTTTTTTTAAAGGCTATGCTAATGGTAATTATAGAGCTGTGGAAAGTCTTTAGTTTCAAAACGTTCTTACTTAGCGAGATGTGAGCGCAGAATCCCACAATGGCAATGGAATTAATATAGGCTCTAATCATACATTATGTTTTAGACAGTTTTACTAACATACATACACAAATACGTGTGTTTTCAGGCATCGTTAAATTGAGTATAAAGAACAACTTATTAGCATTAACGACAAGTAAACATTTCGGATTATAAGTAATTATCTGTCATTAACAAGAGATGTATGATTGTTAAGTTCGGATTATAAGTAATTATCTGTCATTAACAAGAGATGTATGATTGTTAAGTTCGGATTATAAGTAATTATCTGTCATTAACAAGAGATGTATGATTGTTAAGTTCGGATTATAAGTAATTATCTGTCATTAACAAGAGATGTATGATTGTTAAGTTCGGATTATAAGTAATTATCTGTCATTAACAAGAGATGTATGATTGTTAAGTTCGGATTATAAGTAATTATCTGTCATTAACAAGAGATGTATGATTGTTAAGTTCGGATTATAAGTAATTATCTGTCATTAACAAGAGATGTATGATTGTTAAGTTCGGATTATAAGTAATTATCTGTCATTAACAAGAGATGTATGATTGTTAAGTTCACAGCTGCCACCATTCCGTACCCCGCCATTGATTTTCTTCAAGTATCTTTGGTATTTATGGCTATGACGTATCCTTGTTAATAATCAATAGTAGTTCTTCAAACTATAAAATAGACTTTTAACTTCACAGTAATAGCAATACAATTTGGTAAGTGTTTACACGATTCACAAAAGAAAATACAGTGCACAGAAATTATAATCTAATTTATAAAATCTCACAAAATTACTCGTTATAAAACTTAATTGGTCCAATACGTCCTACTATTGCAACGTCTAGCAATTCACTGACTATAATATATGCAATTACATTTCTGAACTTTTTCAACTTGATTCATGTGGCAGGTGAAGCAGCGTTCATCATTATCTGTGGTCGCGGCATACTAGGGGATTGTTGGGCCATCACAATGCCCAGCTAAAGTATATGTACCCACGCTAAAGTGTATACAAACAAATAAAGTGCCATAACAATAACTCAAACGCTTCAATCTATGTTCAAAGAAGAAATTAATGCTTGTTCGCATGTACAATAAAAACATCTCTCTGGTTTCTGATAAGTCTCATTCCTCTATCTAAGCAATAACAAAAACAGCAACAGCAACCCAATCCTCACTTGTAAGTGTTGATATAGATTTGGTGACAAGAGTTACTAGAATTGGATCTGCTCAAAGTTTTCTCAATTGACAAGTCTTAACGTGTATGCATGCATAAAAGTTCACAAGAAAAAACATTTCCGGTCGAATTCGATCATATTATAATAAAAAACATGTCTGCCATGTGTGCTATGTTACTGGTTGTAGGCTACGAAAATATGTAGATAATTAAATTTTATTACAGTTCCAAAAAGATGGCGCCAAAAGAAAACGATGGATTGTGAATGTCAGATTTGAAGAATCACCTATTTATAATCCCGAACTAATTGCTTGATGCAAAAGAATTTTCGTGTTGTTGTTTTTTATGAATTTCCGCATTGTGTTTTTTAATAACCAAGGACGTAACTCTTGACTAACTTATTTATAAACAAAAGGTAAATTTAACCAATCGCGACTAACACTATGAGTATTAATTATCGCCTACTTTTGTTGTTAAAAACGGATTCCTAATAACTAATCGTGTAGCCGTTGTATATTTCTAAAAGACCAGAACTGGCTGTCAATGTTGAAATCAATTGTCAAACAGCACCAAAATCATGGTTTTTATTTACGAAAATGGCAGTAAATGCACCGGAAGTTCACGCTCATCCCAGTTCAAAAGGTCACACCTAATTAAAACTTATCTCAAATGCAATAGAGAAACAATGATTACATGTCATACACATAAAAAAAGAAAATAATTATAATTAGTAATTTCATTATCATTATTTATTTAGACTTGACATATTTTATAATAATATAAAATATCAATGTATCAAAAAGGTTGCTCTAATTTTAAATTAAAACCTAAATTTTGACAAATGAGGCTGACTTGAGTAATTTTGGAACATTTTACACCCTCTTAATATTACCATTGGCATTCATAGTATCTGTAAACAAGTAACAACAGATTAGTAGTATTTAATAATTAGTTCGAATATATAGTAGGTCACGAAACATGCATATAATTAAAGCCCAAAATATACCCACCAGCCGCAAAGTTGCGCCACAAAATCAATATGAGATGTAATCAAATTGCATGAGTAATTTCATTATGATATCATGTTTATTGTACACAATATTTAGCACTGTGTTTTTATAGCCTACACGTATCGCTTTTGGCCCCACATATCACACTAACTGAATTCACGCTTTTATATTGCCAGCGTACTCCATAGCAGCCACTGGAGCAACCATTTTCCCCGTCTTCATTTACCGATTGTAAATGTCTCTAAAAAAATTGGATGAGCATTTCAGCTCTATACTAAAGTGGGGAAGTTGAGAAAGGGTTGTTTAATCGGGGAAGCACACCAAGACTTATTCCGAGATTTCCGCAGTTTCATGCACTACTCTGCTTCTCCACACTTCAGGATATCCCCCGTTTCATTAACATTGTAGCACCCTCGTATTTCTGCAGTGTCGCCCCGTAACAAGAATTTAAGACTATAATATACCTGAAAATCCAGCCACCGGGCTAGGTGAGACTATTTTTTATTTGATAAATGCTTACTTCCTACTGAGAATCTGTGGCTTTTGCGGAATCAATTAAATCTCAAACACGCAACATCGGTTGTCTCCCATGCGTTAGTCCATTGATGTACTCTTAATGGGAACATATCGGTGATTTACACACTTCGCCAGCTTTGGGGAACATGGGTACAGATATGATCTTCACTTACCAGTATTGACCCCAGCAGCAGTCATCGTTTTTGTGGTTGCATTTAGCGAGCGCCAATTTACAACTGAATTTAGAATACAATTAATTTAAACTCTGGAATTATATTTATAAATAGGACTATTCTCATTAAATACTAAAATGTCTTTACCTTCAATGAGTTAAAGATAACTTTTACTAAAACAATTTTAATTGCTTTGTTATGTTCTTTAATCTAAAAATGAATAAACTAGAATAAAATGTGTAGGATCTAGTGTACACTATAGACTATAATGGCTGTGTTTAGATTTTTAAAGTTAATTTCTTCTCTTAATATTACATGTACATTTTATACTAAAATCTTAACACACTGCCGTTAATAATTACAGGCATTTAAATAAAAACACGTTTTTTTTTATTATGCCTCAATATGTAAAAAATCTCAAAAACCCTTAATTAAGGAACAAGACGTAACTCAAGTCACGAGTCATTAGAATACAATAATGTCCTTTATAGAAACTATTAGGAACAGTGACTATATTATACAGGATAAGATATAGATATCATAAGCAGAGGAGCATGTATAAAAAATAATGTAATGACTCACCTACGTTTACTACATAATGGCAGCCAAACAAAATATCGTAAGGAAATAAAAAATAAATAAAAACATATTTTTCACTCTAATCTAATCTAATATATATATAGATATATATATATTATATTTTAAATGTATACTCTTTAAATTTTAAGACACGTCACCTTATTGTCTCATATAATAATTTTTCAATTTTATTTCAGACATGTGTTTTTGCATGATCAGTGTGCGACTGTCATGCGTGCGACAGGGGTTCGATACACTAGTTAGTCTATACCTTTTTTTTTCTACCTCCTTTTATTTCACTGAATATGCCTTAAAAAAACGATATTGTAAATCCACGTGCATCTTCGGGCAATTTAGATATTGCTAAATAAAAAGACTTGCCTATTTTTTATCCGATTACAATATTTATTATAAATTTGTAACGCAGGTTTTATTATTAGTTTTGATTTGTATTAATGTTAAATAATCTGAAAACTATATGCGTTATGTTTATTTTTACGTTTAAGGTCTATGCAGAATGGTTTCCCGGTCACGTGAGGTTGAGTAAATACACTAATAACTTGTTAACATTAACAATGGCTTACTGCGCAGCTGTTGTACCAGTAAATTATAATGTAAATAATATAAAATCTTTTCATCGATTTCCTTTGAAAGATCAGCAAATATGTGTTGTCCTTTAATAATTGTATGTATATTATCATTGTTGCTTCCGTTAGCATCATTTATAATATCAAAATATTCAAAGATAAAATTAAAATTTTTAACAAGCATAGGTGCCATTAAGATCAATGTAAAATCAGCCATTTTTTTTAAGTTTACAAAGCATCACGTGATCGATTTTCTGTCTCTAAGGAATTGTGCATAGACCTCATTGTTGGGATGGAAGTGCGTATTGAATTATTGTGTTGATCGTTGTTTTTTTAATGTCACGTTTGAGAAAGAAAGCTAAGAATGCACCAACGACTTTTCTGTCTTAATAAACTAAAAATATTTCACATAGAGAAAACCATTATGAATCTATTTTACTCGGCGACTGTTGGTAGCATCATAACCTTTGCAATCACCTGCTGGTATGGTAATACCACCACATTGAACAAACATCGGATAGACCGCCTAATAAACAAAGCCTCTCGTACTACACAGACAGAATGACCATCTCTTGCGGATATTTTCAGTTCAAGGTGCCTGTCTATGATTGATAAAATCCTCCAAGATCATGCACACCCGCTTCATGATAGCTACATAATATCTAGTCGAAGTGGTCGGCTTCTTTCTATAAGGGCAAGAACAGAGAGATTTAAGAACTCTTTTGTTCCACTGTCAGTAAGACTCTTTCAAAAGAATCACCTTTCAGCCAGGAAATACGATGGCTCAATAGCTGACTCCTAAATAATAGGCCTACTTTTTTTCTTGTATGATAAATGGTATGATAGTGTGCGTGAATGCCTATTGTGTTTGAGTACAAATGGTTCTTTAATATTGTTTTAGGTATGCTGAAAAAACGGAATTTATGTAATCAAGTCAATTTTCCATTCATTTGGATCAATAAAGCAATCTTATCTTATCTTATCTTAAGTGTATGTTTTAGTTATTATTGTTTCAAATTATATTATTTTTTAAACTGATTTTTATAAATCAAGGCGTAGTTGAAGTCCGAATTGGTTAGTTGATTTGTTGAGTTAGGATTTAACTCGATACTTCCATTTAATGAGATTGCCTTGCTAATTGGCAATGATTTAGCAGTATAACGGGGACAATCTGATCCCATTGTCAGAAATACCTATTGTGAATGATACATTAACAGAGGACAATGAACTGTATCGTGTTTGCACTTTTACTAAAGTTATGCGTTAGAAAGAAGGTCGTAAAGAAAAAGTCATGGCACAAAAGAATGAAGTAGATTTGGGAGCTACATTTTTTCAAAGTTTATTTAAAGATGAACATAACTAGACCTTTACTGAAAATTGTCACAACGTAATGAGTTGATACGTCAACAGAAAGAAGATGTCAAAGTTACAGCGCAACGTGAAATAGCCGAATCAAATGTGGAGGGAAGAACATCGGCAGTCTGCTACTTTTTTAAGACTGATTTGCTGCAGAGGCATTGGGTACCGCCAAAAGCGAATCCGGATGATGTCGACTGGAGAACGGTAATTCAAATAGTCGTACCGCTAATATATCGACTCGTCTTATTCTGGTCATCTCGCAGTCAACAAACCGTATCAACGGATACTTCGCTATTTCTACTGGCCTGGTCAGTTGGCAGTTGCTACATGTCAGCTAGTGGGCAAGCCTAATCAAACGATCCCAGTTGCATCAGCACATTCGATTCTGTCCTCCGTAAACCTTTTAGCCATATAATCATCGATTTTGTAAGACACTTGCCGAAGACTAAATCGGGTCATTAATATTCGCTGATAATCATGTATCACTAGATATTCTGAGGCCATACCACGTCGATCGATCACAGCCGAGAATATAACTGATAATCTGATCGAGTTCTACACAAAATATGGTTTGCCAAATTCAGTGCTAACCGACCAAGGTAGTAATTTTACTTCTTGTCTTTTCCAGAAGATTCTTGGTAGACTTAACATTAGAAAGATTTCGAGTACGTGTCATCTGCAGTCCCAAGCCGCGTTAGAACGTTTCCACAAGACAGTGAAGACAATGTAGCGAAAGTAATGCATGGATCATCAAATAGAATGTGACAAGGAAGTACCGTTGATGTTGTTTGCTATTAGAGAGACCGTACAGGTATCAACGGAATTCAGCTCTTTTAAACTTGTTTTTGGACATACGGTAATGGGTGGTCTCAAACTTTTACAAGAAGAATGGACGTCAACAAGCAGTGTCAAAACTCCGGAATCGTTTTTATTAAAATGTAGATCAAAATCGTATGATATATTTGAAATTGTTAAAATATGACTCAGGCTGAGACCAGAATTAAAATTTGGTATGACAAAAAAGGCAAGAAAAAAGAATTTTCGCTCCTGTTCCTGGTCAGCCATTGGCAGCAAAGTATTTTTGGCCGTATGAGATTGACCCACTGAGGTAAATTATTAGGTTAGAACCCCTGACCGAAGAAAGAACAAAACGGGTGTGTTATATCAATATGATAAAATCCTATTTTAGTCGGGAAGATAGAATTAAACAGAACGTTTTGTGACTCCCATTGTGATTTTCGTTAAAGAATATTCAGATGGCAATGATCCTATTGAGGGTAAACTTACTAGTTGTAAGAAAAGTTAGATGACAAGTTGGCGTATTTGACAATGTCAGAACAACAAAAGAAAGATGTTATTAAAGAGTTTTCCGATTCGGTTAAGGACACTCCGGGTAAAACATGGCTCTTAGAACGTGACATTTGAACTGGAAGATCCAACTCCGATCCAACATCCCTATAGAGTCAATCTCATTTATCACGAAATAATTGAACCTATTTTTGTTCCGTGGAGCTCTCCGTGTGTTTGAACTCTAACGCTAATAACAGTGTACCTTTATGTACAGACTTCCTTAGAGTAAATGCAGTGACTAAAAAAAGACTCATATCCCAGTCCTAGAATATCGAATCTTATGGATATAATAAGTGATGCTTAAATTGTGACAAAGTAAGGAACTACTATCAGGGTATTGGCAAGTAACTTTTACTCCTTGAACACAGGAAATATCAACCCTGGTGGATTGTTTAAGTATAAGGTAATGTCATTTGGGTAGAAGAACGCTCCTGCAACTTTCCAGAGATTGATAAATTGTATCATACAGGACATTCCAGGGTGCAATGTTTATCTTGAAAATATATTTATCTATAGCCAGGATTGTAATACTCATATAGATCAGTTAATACTTTACTTTAAAAAAAACTTGTTGAGGCGAGGTTGACAATAAATCTAGTGAAATGCGAGTTTGGCCATGCTACGATAGAGCATATTGTTAAAAGGGGGGGAAGGGACCCGTGGATGAAAAGATGCAAGCGATTAAAAAGATCCCTAAACCTATAAGATAAAGCAAACACGTAGTTTCTAGGGAATGGGCGGCTTCTTTCGAAACTTTTGCTTTAATTTTTCTACTATAGTAAGTCAATTAACTGATCTGTTAAAGAAGAACTCTCGTTCTTTTTGTGGACTCAGATAGTTGATTTTTTTTTTAAATATCTTCGTGTAAGAGAGAACTCTAAAAGTATTTTTTTTTTTACTTATCATTGTTTTATAGATTATTATTTTTCAAATGAATTTTGCGAATCAAGGTGTAGTGTTCTAACTCAACAATTTACTGTGCCCAAACGAGTTTTTTTTCAAATATTAGATTTATAGCATTCTGTTGATTTGTAGTTTATAACATTTGTATTTGTATCATATACACGCCTGTTTCATTTTCCACGGAAAAAGCCAGGCAATAAAGCTTGAATAGTAATGATTTATTATTTTCAAGTGTATATTTATATAGTCTTTTGAATGAATAGTGTGGTATCTGGTTACTGTTTCAACCGATTACTAGAATATCTATTTAAGCAAACTTCGACTTTAAATTGTTAATCCTTGGTTTAGACGTTTGTGCTTGGCATGATATTTTATGGACATAGATACAAAAGCTTTCTACAATCTTCCAGTATGCGCACATAGCTACCAAGGACACAACTGTTTCTAGTTTACCTGAGCTGGATGGGGAGTTGATTTCATACTTTAGGGGCGAGATATTGAGAAAACTCTTATGCTAACGTCGTCAGTGAGAAATGGGGCACCCCCATAAGCGAGCCAGCAGAACGGAGCTTTCCTTTGCGAAACTTACCAAAGTAAAGCCTGACTCAACTCCTTAGTTTTAAATTAGTTCTTTCTACGATTTTATATTATTCATTATTACAAAGAGGCCGGGCACACGCAAATCAATAGCTGTGATTATGTTATTTCCGGCAATAGAACGTAAATAAGCCAAAATAGTTGACGTGATAACAATAATCGTGTCACGATATTTCTGTTTATTTAATTTTTTGTACAAAGTCTTTTAGTCATTAACCTACTAACAATTAATCACTAACATTCTTAATCAGTGCTGATTATATTACAATAATACACATTATTAAATAACATAAATTAATAGACACAATTTTACCTTCTTTGTTTAAAAGAATCACCATTCAACTGATTCTCATATCCTATTAAGAATGGATATTTAGAGAATATTGTAGGATAAGTTTAGTTTGAGTAATATATTCATTACTATACTGTATCAAAACTTCATTACCATCATAGCAATATCCAGTAGACACAAAATAGAAGCTTATAATGGAAGCAATAAGTAGGATCTTGAGCATTTTGTACATTACGTTTCAAAACTGTTTCAAATAGTTTTCTTTGTTTTGGGGCTTCCTGTTGTTAAAGGAAAGAAAATAATATATATATAGATTCTAATACTACAAATAGGATGTGTTACTATTGCCAATGTAGACATTGCAAAAAAAAAAATATAAATTATAAATAAACTAAAATACAATAAAAATATGTTTACGTCATTTAAATGTTTATGAAATTTACTATTCAACTGACAACTGAAAGGTTTGTAATGAATTATTTAGTGCAAAATATGACTTAAATAAAATATTAATTTAAATTAAATTACCTTTAAAAAAATCAATTGTAAAAATGTAAAATGGAAAAAAAAGGAAAGCCTTGTGATTAAAAACTTACTTACTAAGCTGGCGGTTGTCGAGATGTGAGCGCAGAATCAAACAACGGCAGTGATGTTAATGCAAGCTCACAATAATATTCTTTTTTTTAGTAGGATCTATTGGCATTAATAAGCCAACATGTGTGTTTTGCAGACCTAATATTATCGTTAAATTGATAATAAACAACATCTTGTTGGCATTCTAGAGGATCTTAGAGCTTATATTGATAAATAATGTTCTCTCACTAAAAATATATTTGCTTAAGTTTTCAAGGGTGTTAAATACCAACGACCGAGTGGCATTCGGGCATTTAATGGGTTGCCTGAAAAAAACAGGAAAAACAGTAACTTAAAATTATTTAGAAATTACTAAAGATGCAAGACTAGACTCGGATCAGTGTAGGACGCAATAATCTTCTTTATAGAATGAGCGTCTATGATATATAAGATCAGGCTTTTTAAGTTTAGCATGTGCTTTGAGTAGATTTTTGTTTGTAAAACATGTGTTGTTGTTTTTTAGGTGGAATTATACCATTAAGCCTGATCTGTAAGCATGCACAATGCCAAGCCACCTAAACGTATAAATAAAGAATACGATGTATTAAAATAGTCAGAATGGCTACTAATATGTCATGGTGTAATAACATATTATTTTTGTGTTGTGTTAACATAATTCATTCAGTGTTTAGTTTGGGCTCATTTCATAACTCAAGAATAGGCGATAAATATGTGCGTGTTTTGCCATGTGTCTGGTCAAAGACAATATAACAATCGGTGATATAGATTATAATATATTACAATGTCATATTATATACAGTCATTATTACAGAAAGGTTTATTCTAGAGCAGTATCAGTCGACATTTTTATTTATCCTGTTTTTTTCTTGTAGATATGACTTACATTGTGTTTCTTGAATTCGTAGGTGTACCCAAAAAAAAAAAACGTTATGGGTGCCGATTTTAACAGCCTTAGGTTGTCGACCCCTGATGTACAGTATAATAAAATGCCGCATTATATTCAGTCATTATTGACTTAGTATTATCAAGAGTATAACAGTCATACATTATTAGAGCCTGGAATTAATTGTGCTTGTCTTTTACTATATATTTTAGTTCCGTTTAGACCAGGCTTCACTTTTACCTATCCCATGGTCCGTGTGTGGGTTATTTGGGGCACCGTTGTCTTACTGTTGTGTTATCGCTCGCCAAATTGCTACTCTCTTGTGCTGTGCTTTAGTGGGGCAAATGAATCACAGTCCAGCACACTCTGTTATTTCGCCCCCTTTTCCATTTCCTATCAATATATATATTTTTTAGATGTTTATGTATATATATATATATATATATATATATATATATATATATATGGATCGCTATTGAGAACATCCTTTTAATATGCGACTTTTATACACTCTATAAATTAAATGATACGAATTATAAAGGACAGCTTAAAAATCATTACTTTTAAATACCAGAAGCTTGACAGCAACAATTTGTATACATGTACCAGTGTCAGGGCGACCAAACACAATATTACATAGCCAAAACTTAATACCGAAAGAAACTTTCTCAATTCTGTTTTATTGATATAATAAACAAGAAGAAAAAATAAATACCGAAAAACGTAGTTCTCACTTTAGTTTTTTTATATTGAAATATTATTTTCTATGTCTTTTTTCATTATTTACCTTTTTATTGTGTGTTTTTTGTAATTTTTTTTTTGTTTAGATGGTATGTTAGGCCAATTGTAAATTTAATATTATTAATAACAAGTCAAGTCAACACGACTGTTCGCTACGTTTCAATACCAGCAGCTTGACATCAACAACTGTTAAAATAATAATAATATTTGTGTAGCGCTGCCAACAAACATAATGTAAGCTCAGATCGCATTTAACATACAACTAAGAACACGGACATTACTCTAGGCTAGGAGACAAAGCTAACTGATGATTTAAAAAAAAAAAAAAAAAAAAAAAATAAAATAAATGTAGCATTAACTGACAGGGTCAGGGCGGACAGAAACCAGTAAAAATAACAAAAACTAAATACCGAAACGAAACGTTCTCATTTCAGTTTTATTGTAACAGTCTTTGTTTATTTCTCTATTAATAAAACACATTGTAGTCAATCGTTTCTCTGTCATTTTGACGGGCATAACCACTAGTTATTAAGTATTGCTCTTCTCAACACTTGTGTAGAGTAATTATATCCTGCTGGCTATCTTTTACGTGCACATACTGCGTGTCCATAATGCGCGTCATTTTTGCCTGCTCTTATTGCGTTTCCATACCATATCATTTTTTGTTTCGGCTATCGATTGCGATAAGCAAGCTCTACTAGAAGGTCAAAGACTCTAATGATATTGTTACGTCCACAATCCCCTTGTGGCCAGAGCTGTGTAGATCTTGCTGATAATTCTCGTTAGTCCTAGGGGAGACTTTAATTATTAGTATTTATGTTTCAGTATTACACGAACTCTTCTTATAGTCCTGGGCACAAATTCAGTATTTGTATTCCAACATTTCCTTTCTTGTACATTAGAGTAGTAGATAAATCTTATTGTAATGTATACAACACAATCGAATAGTAACTTGACAAGGAAGCTTCAGTGTAACTGTTGTTGATAGTTTATTTCAGGTGGTATGTTCAATATATACAATATATCTATTATGTACAGTTAGAATAAAATAGTGCAAATACAAACGTTCTCAAAGGAACATATTTTGAAACTCTCCGTCTTTCAGACAAAACAAATCATTAAATACTATCCGAGTGGTGCAAGGGACAGACCCATTACCAGTAGGGGTGAAAATCATGGTATCATTACAAAACTCATAACAAAAACGATAGGAACTTCCCCTATTAAATAATGAGTCGTTCCCAGATCCTGAGAATTTGAGATCAACACAGAATCCCAACATTTCCTAGAACCTTTTGTTTTCCTACTAAACGTCCTAATATTGTGTGTAGTAAGAAAAGAGAGAGAGCGAGAGAGAAATAAACATTGCGTGTTCCAATTCTTGGAAAAACAATATACATGACAATATCTTCGTGGACAGCTTAGTTTTGTGTATAATGAGATTTATATTAGACCAAGCTGGTGCAACATTTTTCGTACTTGGGCCGCAACAAGACCTATGAACTGTTCGAAGCGACAAGAAGAAGGGCCACCCAGTGTGAACAATAACTCCAAATCGGCTGCCGTTAGAAAACTTTGTGGAAGCCACATTAAGAGGCATTTATGCAGTGCTGTGGAAAACAGACCGCCGTTGCCCACACCTACTATGTAAACCTAAATACTGCAATCCTTATGAGCATAAGCTATTCTTTCCCTAATCTTTAATTATGTTTTTAAAATCCCTGAATTTCAAAGTTCTTTACAATATGGTCGTTAATTTTATTTATTGATGTCCAATTATGCACCTTAATAAAAATGTTAAGCAGTTTTCTGGCTATATACTGACTAAATTGATTGTATCTTTGGTTTTAGTATCATTTATTTATTTATACTATGTAAAGCAGTTACAACCCTTTTTTATATAAAAAAAAACCATCATAAATACTGTGACAGTTTGTTTTAAGCTGTATTGCATTATTCAACTGAGGGCAGCCAGACATGTAGACTTGCCGCTCTTCCACCGTGCCCATTTGCACTTTTAACTATATACTAATATACCGACGATAGTCTAAATGTAATTGATTTAGGCTAATTAATGATGGATTCACTCAGCAAACAACATCAATACAAAAAAAACACTGCCTACAGTCTAGATCATAGTTCTCAACCTCTTTTGGCTCACCGAACCCTTTGAAAATATTTTTTCGCTCACCTCTTCCCATTACCCCCCCCCCTCAAATCCAGCCAACTTTTAGCTGCCTCTTCTTCCTCCCCTCCCCCGAATCAAATTTGTTGCAGCAATTCTCTAAAGGATGGTAAAATTAGTGTGCATTTTCATGAGCTTAGAAACAACTAAGAAGAAAAAGGCTCTATTTTTTTTTTCAATAATTAAGATCAAGCTTGTGCCTGGTGTATTTTTAACAGTTTGTCTATATTAATTATTTTGTTCAATGTTGGTTATCAGAATCCTTGGGTTTCTACGCTCCATTACTTGCAAATTGCTTTTCTCTTTTGACACTAGAAAGGTAACATCACCAAATCCACGTTCCACTAAATAGGGTGATGGAGATGGAATTTAAGAAATGTTAGCAAATCTAAAAATATGCAGAAATTAATAATTCATATTTTAGAGAAATTGCTTTTTAACCTGGTTATATAACGGGAAAGGGCATGCTTCTAAAGCTATTGGTCTTTTGGCATTACCTTTCAAAGTACCCAATAGTGTCTACGTGTCAGCATAATGAACAGTAATCCAAGGAATCCACCACCTACACCACAGTTTTCTAGGGTCAGCGACATGGTCAGGTTAGATACGAATGGACACTTTTCTGTTGACTTCACTGTACAAAAAAGATTCACAAAATGCCGTCGCAATACTAAAAAAATATTTCTGAAATATAGGGTTCTTCTTTTCTTGCATGGTTTAAACCTTTACCATGGAGTTGTCTATTGCCCATACACAAAGACTAAGTAATAAGAGAAAACGCGATGGATATATATTAATTTTCAATTTAAATGTTTTTTTATGCTTCAAGAAAAACCTAAAGAAAAAGTATTTGAAACATTTTTAGAAAATGTTATTTTCAATAAAATACATTGGGACGAAACATCCATAAAATAAATAAATGCTTCTGTTGTGTTTTTATCTCTTTCTTATGTTTTATTCTTCCAATACAAAAAATAACTTATTAAATACGGTCAATAGCAAGCATGTAATGAATTTATCATTAGAAAACCCCGTATCCCTTTCGTGTCCATTGCACTCCCCTAGAGTGCATCTCAACAAAGTACACGTACCCCTCCCGTGTCCCTGCACTCTCCCAGATTACACCCCTATAACTTTCGAGACAAACAAAAACCAATCAAACCCGCTTTTCGATGCATTCTAACTAGGAAACACGAAAAAAAAAACACAATAGATAAAGTCATTGGGATATATCCTTGGGCATTAATGGGTTAAAAACAAGTTAAATACTTAAAAGCATTCTAAACTTAGCCAGTATTTGATATTAAACACCCCTGCCAATTTATCATTCTTAACAATTGTTGATTGAGGAAAATATATTTTTCTTCTTTATATTACTGTGAACAAGTCCACAATTTTTAAAGACACACATTTTTTTTATAACAAACAAACATAAATTGATAACGGAGTCTCATTTCATGTATTTAGTCACACCCTTCAGTGAAGATTTGAAAGCCAGTACTGAAGGGGATGTAATAGGGGCTCGGTCAAGTGTGTTCCTCAGTCTAATGGCTGAAAGGTAAAACATATTTGTAAACATCGGTGCGTGCGTGTGGAACTTGCAGTTTGAGCTGATGATATCGAGTAGAGCGGGACACTTGTTGGATGCAACCTGGACATTTAAACGTGGCGGTACATGATCTTTTACATAGTTATCTTTTTGTCTACCGCTCTGAGGTGTTGTAGGGGTTTAAAGTTTGCATTTGGCCAGTAAACATGATCAACTTGAATTAACTCAGAAAGGTACATCAAACATATACACAAATTAAATCCAGCATAAAATAACTTTGAATGTTATGCCTTGATTTCAGGGGTGATCACTTAACACAAGAAATGCACGCTGAAAGGCACAAAGCGTGCGAAAAAGAAAGGTCTGAAATAGAATAGCAGCATATATTATGGTTTATTTCACCACTAGACGTCAAAGTAGTTACATATATTGGACTAGTTAAGTTTTATACACAGTCAGGGGTGTATTTAGGAGTTCTGGGGCCCTGTTCCCAACGACTACATTTATGTGGGGTCCACTCGTAGCCTCGCCCCTGTCTTCTGACTTTCCTGTGTCAGCCTGTGTTTTGAGACTTGTGGCCGCCTCTTTTGCGTGGGAACCTGTTCCATGGAACACGCGCAACATTCTTAAATATGCCTCTGCACACAGAAATGTTGAAGATGAACAAACATATTTTATTACTAAGTAATTTTAATGAAATTTCATCAATTGGATTATAATATATGTGCAATGTTTTTTCTTATATAAATCTTGAAAATAATTAATTAATTTTATTGCTGCTATTGTGGAGTTATCAGCTTATTTAATAGTATGAACAACTACTATTGATTAACAAGGATAAATCATTAATACCGAAGAGATATGAAAAATCTAAAAGGAAGGCAAGAAATGGTGACAGAAGTGAACTTAACATAGGACAGGTGAAGCAGCATTCAGCAGTTTCTGTGACCACTGTGTACAAGGTGATTGTGTGATTGCATAGCCGCCTTTACTTTACTCCAAGTAAGGTTAGGTACCCATCATAGCTGGTTAGACTCAGCCAGCAGCAGGATTCGAACCCATGACCTTTACTACGCCAGCCGAACATGCTGCCGCACGACCACCGTGCCCCTTTTTAGCGAACGTAACAACCATAAATCTCTTGTTAATGACAGAACGTTACGCATAGTCTGAACTGTTTACTCGTCGTTAATGCCAAAAATATTTTCTTTATACTAAATTTATCGATTACGTAAGCTTGAGAAGCACACATATTTATGTATTTGGGTCAATAAAACTGTCTAAACCATAACTTTTAATTAAAGCTTAGGTTTATAATTACTCCATTGTCATTGTGTGATTCTGTAAACACATCTCGCTGACCACCTGCTAAGTAAGTATGTTTGGAAACGCACAACTTTTCATTGCTTTATTAAATTACCATTAGCATTGACCTTAATACAGGGCAAATCGACAAGACATTTAAGAATATTATTTATATTTTTAACTGCGTTGAATACTGACAACGTTTCACCAACGATAGGTGATAATCACATGTTGTTGTTTTTTGTCAAAAGTCTGATAACAATAGATTAATCATGAGTAACAAATGACTTGAAAAGATTATTTGTATAACATGAATTCGATTTTGTAAAGGTGAGGTGTGACTAGAAGGGTAAAGACCCCGACCCTTTTTTCGCCACGTTAGTCATTTGTCAAAAAGGGGTCACCACCATTTTGTGACTGTGCGCTGTACTGTGTAACTGGATGTTGTTGTTTTTATTCACACCATGGCTTATGCCGCAATGTCCGGTATAGTCAGACATTGAATCTATGGGCTTTTTCTGTGCAAGTGGCTTTGACGAAAAACACCTTTATTTAGTTTTGTCAAGTCTTTCGGTAGATATTTTCTTTTTATAATCGTGCATTTTTTAAGAAAGAAAAGAGACAAACTGGACAAACTGGGATTGTTAATAGCCTACTCACAACTGTCGAATCATCAGCGTTGTAAAATAGTTGTACTATACACACACTAATTGACAAGAGAATCCAATAAAAAGAAACAAAGAATAACAAACTACTTTATTCATGGTAAAGAACTAACTCAAATTAGCAATGCAAAGTACTTTGGAGCAACAATAAATGACAATTTTTATTGGAATCCAAATATTGATGAAGTAAATCTAACAGAACATTAAAAACTTTTACACTGTAATAAGAATATAAAACTCTCTAAAATGCTATCTCACATTAGTTAGGCAAAAACTAAAATATGCATGGAATAAATAAACTAGAATATAATCTGTATGGGACACATCATTTAAAAGAAGCCGGCTGGTCTAGCGATAAGTTTACGGACTGTCAACCGGAACCAACTGACACGTCGCGGGTTCTATCCCAGCCACCGACCGATCCCTGTCACCCTGCAGGAGTTTTGGGCCCAGTGGATGTTTTATAAGATAAACAAAGTTCGTCGATTGCGTATTTGTATTCCCATTGGACGAAAGAGCTATGCCGTCATGACTATGGCCCGCCTCTCGAAAGACATTTTATGTGAAAATGTAAGTATTGAAACTCTTGGACTTCTATAACTCTTCTCTACTATGTTGATAGAAACTACATTACTGTTCACATTGACAGTTCTTTAACTGTTTTGCACAATTTATAATTTGTAGATATATGATATTAACTTTCTTATTTATTGCTGTAGAAATGTGTGTATACGTTATTGCTGAATATGGTTGGGCAGTGGGGATCGGTAGCAGTGCGGTCGCTGGCGTATCGAAGGGCCTAAGTTCGAATCCTAGTGTTTGCTAGGATTTTTTCCAGGGTCTTGACGGTTGCTAATGCTAAGTTATAATCGCTTATAACAAAATATAATTTAATCAAACGGGAACTGGTCAAAGGAAATTAGTTAATATAATCAAGTCAACTATTAAGAAACATCAGTTATCTCAGCTTGATTGTTTAATGTGTTACGACCACAATCCCCTTGTGGTCAGAGCCGTGTAAATGTTGTTGATAATTCTCGTTCGTCCTATGGTAGACTTTGGTTTTTATTACTTATATTTCAGTATTACACGAACTCTCCTTATTGTCCTGGGCACAAACTCAGGATTTACGTTCTAACAGTCCCTTTCCTTGACGTTGTAGTTGTAAATAAAAATATATATTATTATATTGTTAACAATGAAAAAAAATAGTAACTTGACGAGAAAGCTTCGGTGAAAATGTTGTTGATAATTTAATGCAGGTTATTTGTGCAAATATATACAATATGAAGATTATATACAGTTAGAAGAAAAAAGTGTCAACACAAGCGTCCACACTGTACAAAACTCTGCACAAGACTACGTCAAACTACTAGCTGCCTAGACTTAAATACTAACGGAGGAGAGCGGGGAACATACCTATAACTAGGAGGGGTGAAAATAATGGTATCATTACAAAACTCATAATAAAAATGATAGTGTTAACATAAACTCCCCTGTAAGAGAAATAATAGACTATTCCTAGCCATTCCGAAAATTTGAGGTCGGCACGATAGAGGCTTCTTAGAACAGTCAAGACTTCTTAGCACAAAACGTGCGTTGAGAGAGATGTGGGTGCTATTAATATGCGAGATAACCCATTATCTGCCCGGAAGCCACTTATATGCATTTGTTCTCCCATAACGAATAAGGAAAATGTTTTTGCATTTATGTTTATTTTAGCATTGCTTGTTATTGGGTTTGTTCTTAAATTAAAGTGTTAATGCATTACATTAATACATTGGCAACGATAACTAATTATAATGCTAGTCGTAGAAATAATATATTGTTTTCTCTACTAAACAGGTAGCCTCAAAACGAAGATACATCATTAAAACAGTTTGAAAACTATTACAAAATGTTCAAGATATTACTTATTGCATACATTATCTACTTTGTGTCTACTGGATATTGTTATAATGGTAATTACGTTTTTATACAGTATTATATTGAACATTTATTCCCAAACTAAACTTAAAGTATAATATGATTTTAAATTATATCCTTTTTGGCATTTCTTTATAGGATATGATAATCCGTTAATAGGTGATCCTATCAAACAAACAAGGTAAAATTCGGTCTATTAAATTCAATTATTTAATAATGTGTATTACAATAATGAAATCAGTAGGCTACCTACTAAGAATGTTAATTTTAGTATTTTTAAAATATAGTAGCCTAAGTTTATGTCTCAAAATTCGCTTTACAATAGATTAATTAATAAATTAATAATAATTGGTCATTTATATCGCGCCTCACTCCATGCTAATGCAAGCATGCTCAGCGTGCTCATAAAAACGAAAAGACAATAACACTATAAAATTAAAAACAAGACAAGATTATTTTATCACGTTGGCTTATTCTACGTTAGATTGCCGGAAATAACACATTCACCAATATTGTCACACAGAACTATATAATGTATTGATTTCAATGCGCAAACCCACTTTTTGTTGGAAGTTCATTAGTGAATTAGTTAATTTAAAATCATAGAAATAACTACTTTGCTGACTCGCTTGTGTCGGTGCACCATTTTTCACTGACGACCGTTGGTATAGGAGTTTTCTCAATATCTGGCCTGAAAGTATGGGACCAATTTGCCATCCAACTCAGGTAAACAAGAAACAGTTGTGTATTTGATAGATATGTGTGGAGACTGGAAGATTGTAGAAATATGTCGTATCTATGTTAATAAAATTACATACAACGCCCAAAAGTCAAAACTAAGGGTTATAGTTTAAAAGTTAAAAAAAAAAAATATTATGGTAAACGGTTGACTTAATGCCCAGAGGACTACACTATCCGTCCAAAAGACTATATAAATATATACATTAAAAATATGTCTAGTTACTGATACAATATTGTATAACAGCTAAATGGCCCGGTGTTGCCCGGAAAAAAAATAAATCATGCCTGTAAAAGCATGTAAAACATACGGCTATAAAAATGTTATAAGCTACAATGAATGTAATAATTAAAAAAAAAATTGTTTCTAAAGGATACTAATTTTAAATGAAAATTGTAATGAGGAATAAACTAACCCATAAAAAACAAAGTTTTTATTATACCCCCTTTCTTTGTAAACAAAGTTTATAATTAATTTATATTTTGATAGATTAAAATTAATATAAGTGATATCATACCTTATGAATTTCCACACTAAAAATGTGCGCACCCTTTTTTTTTCGGGCCAAAGCCGAAAAGTTTATTTACTACCGTTGCTTCCGATAGAGGCAGCTATGTTTTACGTGATGTATGTTCTACGATTCGCAAATTGGTCGAAGGTATTCGTGACTATTCCAAAGGCTATGATGCTGAAAATTTGATAGAATGTATAGTTAGTCAGGACAAGTTTCACCTCGATTGGACGTCGGGAAGTGGTCGAGAAATCGATGCAAAGTTCTGCAAGCAGGCAATCAGACAATCAGAAAGACAGACGGTATGAGTTAAACGAAAGGTAGTACAAATAGGCAAATATTTTTATTTAAAAACTATCTAAAGTGTATGGTGTTGCTCGTAGATAATAATATTAATATTATAATAATATAATATTAATTTTAAAAAAATATTTTATAAAAAAAAAGGTATAGTCTAACTGGAGTATCGAACGAGGTCGCCTGTTTGACAATCAGATACGTTAACCATTTAGTCAGCGAAGTGAAATCGCAAAATTATAATATGAGACAATAAGGTCACGTGTATTTAAATAAATTAATATGATTGGTTGAACACATATAGAGTCTACTTTCTATTTATAGAAATGTATCTCACGTGAAATGAATCACTTTACATGTTTGTAATTATTATTTATTTTGTTATTTCATACTGGTGTTTTCTAATTGCACTTGTCTATCTCTGTGTAGCCGACGTGGTAAAAGGTAAATTATTAACTCACATAGTGTTGCTATTTACAACTGTGTCTGCTAGTTTAAAGACGTTAGAAAACACAACGCCAAGTAATTGTTTACAATTATTTGAAATAGCAAGCATTAATTGAAAACAACGTTGATTCTTTTAGTATATACACTACAAAATGACTACATAATATGAACAATTTTATTTATATGAAAATTTTTTACTTAACTAACTAGAAATACTTACTTTTCGTTAGACAAAGGTTATTTATTTAAAAACAAATCTTTACAGATTACCTTTAATACTTTTTTTTTAAATATTTACATTTACAACATAATACGATTAATGTGATTCTATTTAAATGCGTGTAATTATTCATGACAGTGTGTTAAAATGTGTGTTTAAAATGTACCTATACTATTAACCCATTTTCTGCTAGCGTCTCACTTATGGGACACTTCGTTAAAAAAGTCCTATTCAATACGTATGTGCCTTACAAATAATTTTTTTTTTTTGCATTGTATGATAAAAAGACTTTAATTGTATTTTCGCTATGCGAACAAAAATTTACCAGCGTTAAAATTAAATTTATTCTAAATTCAGTTGTAAACTGGCGCTCCGCGAATGCAACCCGTCGAAAGATGAATGCTGCGGCGGTCATTACTGGTAAGTAAAAATTAATTCTTTGCCGATTGGTCTCAAAGCTGGCGAAGTGTGTCCATCACCGATACGTTCCCATTAAGGCTACATCAATGCACTAACGCATGGGAGACATCCGCTGTTTTGAGTTAGAGATTTTATTGATTCTGCAAAAGCCACCGAGACTCAGAAAGAAGTAAGGATTATGCCCAAAAATCGTGTCCTGCCAAGCCCGGTGGCTGGATGTTCATGCATACTATAGTCTTTATTTTTTTTTATACCGGAATACGAGGGTGCCACGATGTTAATGAAACGGGGGAAATACGCAAGTGGGGAGAAGCAGAGTAGTGCATGTAACTGTGTAAAGCGAACAAGCCCGGAATGGGTCTTTGTGTGCTTCCCTCGATTGATCAGCTATTTCTCAAATTCCCAATTACGATCAGTGGCTGCTATGGAGAACGCAGGCAATATCAAAAGCGTGAATAGAACGAGTGTGACATACGGGGCTGAAAGCCATAAGTACGGGCTATAAAACCACAGTGCTAAAGACTGTGTACAATAAACATAATACCATAAATAAATTAATTATGTAATTTTATTGTATCTCATAATTTATTCTATGGCTCTTAACCATCGCAAGCAGATTGAAAAATCAAATACTCAAAACAATACTTAGCTTTATCTCATCAACGCAAAAAACATTATATTTGTATAAACAATTATGATTACCAGTATAAGACTATTAATATAGAATATAATATTTATTTATTTTGTTAGATTATACTGTATAATGAGTGTTTTTATTTCTTTTTTTATTTCATGATGATGTTTCGTTTGGATGCCGTCATGTAGTAATGTGTTGTAAGTTGTTATAATATGTTTTTATCCTTGCATCTCGGTTTATCCTATCTATATCTTATGTTGTATAAACATTCACTGTTTCTAAAAGGAAAGTTATTGTATTCTAGACTTAGTCGTGGCTTGAGTTTAGTCTGGTTTTTTTTATTAACTCTATATTGCATAAATTTAGGTTTTAGTTTCAAAAAATATTTCTATGACCGTTATTTTGTAGATGTTTATATAAGATGCATGAAATTCATTGTGGATCACATGTTAAGCTAACCCTAACCCATTATTGTTGATCTATCATCAGGTGGTGTTATATGAACAGTGGCATTTATCATCTCCTCATCACACATTGTTCATTGCATAACGTTTTCGTTTACTGCAAAAGATAATTAGTCTACATGATTTATCAAATTATGATGTTTATGATTTAAATGCATATTAACTATGCAATTTGTTACATAGTAAAAGCGTCACAATTGACTATTTGATCAAAATATGAAGAAATATATGCATATTTTAATACTGTATTTGACATTTGCACTCCCCTAGAGTGCATTTCTCTTAACCCCTCCCGTTTCCCAGCACTCTCCAGGAGTGCAGTTATATTTCGTTCTAAAGTTCAATGGAAATTTTCTAGTCAAGTAACAATTTTATATTCATGGGATTCAGAATAGATTAAAGTAACTATAACCATATCTTATTTGCCTTAATAAAGTAATAATTTTTTTTTACTCATACATGTTTGAAGTAGAAGAAAATGTTTTTAGGCTGTTTTTTTTTAATGCGAGCTACAAAAAACTACGCAATGGAAATGACTTTTAAGATGGTAAATATCATAAAGAAATATGTCCAGAATAAAAACGCCACTATTTTAAATATTAAAAAAAAAGGTTTTCTGCTAGCTAACAGAAATGGAAGCAAGTCATTGCACTTTGGGAGAGTACAAATGTCAAATATGGGTTAAAAAGATATGTATTTATATAGCATCATGCAAGATAATCTACCGAGCAAAAAAAAATCAACTAAAGTAAAAGACTTGTAACATTGTTTTATGCTAAACAACCTTAAATACTTGTATAAACAAGTTTTCTAAAAATAAAAAAAAATAAAAAAATAAATGAAATATCTGAAAAATATTTTATTTTGTATTTCATTATGATGTTTACTTTTGGATGTCGTGTGTAGCTATCGCGGAGGGTAAGTTTGTTTCAATAATGTAGAAAAAATATTATTCATTAGAAAATGTTATAATAACATCAGAATAATTTGGAGTAATATCAAATAGCAACGCCCAGCATCATATCTATATATTAATATGAACTGATGGTGGATTGGTCACTGTCGAAGAGCGGCAGCAAAATATAACGCTATAAATGCAAACACCAATATTAAGAAGCCAACACAGCAGTAAAGAAGACGGTAGCAACTGTTAGCTCCCCCATACAGCGGGGATTTGGTTAGATGAAATTAGTAAATAATAAGCTTTTATAATGTCCATTGTTAAGTAACCCAAGTATCATAACTGCCCATTTCCATATTCAGTTCTCAGTTTATTTGTTAAATGTCGTCGATGCTATCTGAAAATATGCTGTTAAGATACCCATTTAACAATTTTCTGGAATGTTCTTTGAGTAAGCGACTAATCTATTTATATTTGATTCTGTCCAAGTCTGCTTTGACTGCTACATTCCATTGCTGCTAATCTCCGTCTAAATATAATTTGTTTTTCATCTTTTAAACAACCTTTGATTTTATATCACATTTCGTATTCTACCCGTTTTTAGTTACTAGAATTCTCGTTTCATGTCAGCTACATAAACCATGTGTGTGTTTTTCTTTATCGTTAAATGGAACAAAAGAAGCCACACTGTAGCATTTATGTGTAGCCTATGTGTTTTGTTGCTCATCATGCATTACTTGATACATATATTTTTTAATAATATTTGTTTTTTGATTTAATATCAAATTGTTTCCATTTCTTTTATGGTATCAATGTAGACAAATGTAGCGAATGACTGCTATTGACTTGCAACAAATTTATTATTATTGCAACATATGTACTATAAATTAATGTGATATATTTACTAATATAATTGTATTTTACACAGTTTCGTATGTTTCGAATTGTTGTGTTAGATTCATGCAGCTTTTTTGATTCTTCATTTAAGTTTTAACTTGGGTTCCAATTAAAAAGATATGTAGTTATAAAGCCTCATACAAGATAATCTACCCAGCAAAATAAAAACAACAAAAGTAAAATGATTGTAACATTGTTTTATGCTAAACAGACTAAACTACTGTAATCACTTGTATACATAAGTTTTCTAAGAATAAACAAAAATCAAATCAATGAAATATATGATAACATTTGCATTTTGTATTTCATGATGATGTTTACTTTTGGCTGGCGTGTGTAGTGGACGCCCAAGGTAATTTTATTTCAATAATGTAGAACACATAGTATTTATTAGAAAACGTTATGAAAACATCTGAATTATTTGGAGTCATATCAAATAGCAGCGCTCAACACCGTATCTATATATAACGTATGAACTGATTGTAGATTGGTCACGGTCGAAGAGCGGCAGCAAGATGATCACAAGTAGATCAATAATACACCAAACACCAATATAAAGAAGCCAATACAGCAGTAAAGAAAACGGTTGCAACAGTCTGCTCCCCATACAGCAGGGATTAGTTTGGGTGAAATTAGTTATTAAGAAGTTTTACTTGTTGTGATGTTTTTTACTTTTTGTTTTCTTATCTTACATTACAGACGAGCATTCTATTCAAAAGATTATTGCGTCCTACGCTTATCCGTTTTAGGTATCCAGTCCTAGAGTTATTTATACATACTTGAGACTTTCTTATGCTACTAGGTTAATTCTACGGCTTGACGCTTTTACCTATAAATTGATTTGTGGCGCAACTTAGCGGTTGGGCTGTAAATTTATTTACTTACGCCTACTACCCCTCTCGGGGCATAGGCCACCAACAAGGGCTCTCCAGCCATTCCGGTCCCGAGCGAGTCTTTCCAATTGTCCCCAAGAATGACCTGATTTCTTGACGTCAGTATCCAGGTCACGCCGCCAGCTGTTACGAAGTCGGCCCATCTTCCTTTTCCCTTTGGGGTTCCACGATAGAGACTGGTAATGTTGGAAGCTGGTTTTCGGAGTGTTTGCCCCAACCATCTCCATCTTGTTTGCATGATCTCCAGTTTGGCTGCCTGTTGACCTGTGCGACTCCAGATCTCATCGTTACTGATTATGTCCGGCCAGCGTATATGCAAAATTCTCCTGAGACTTGAGTTTATGAAAGTCTGGATCTTTTTGGTGTTGGTAGCTGTGGTCCTCCACGTTTCAGCACCATAGAGTAAGACAGACTTCACATTTGAGTTGAAGATCTTGATTTTTGTTTTCAATGATATTTCTCTTGAGCTCCAGATATTCTTAAGTTAGAGAAATGCTGTCCTGGCCTTGCCAATTCTTGCCCTTATTGATGTTGCTGCCTAGATTTCTTCTAGCGCTTCACCATTGAGAGCTGAAAATGTTGGGCCATAATTATATGCACGTTTTCCTGACCTATTATATACTCGAACTAATTATTAAATACTACTAATCTGTTATCACTTGTTTACAGATACTGGGAATGCCAATGGTAACAATAATGTGGTGTAATATATTTGTTTCAAAATCACTCAAGCAGCCTTTTTTTTCAAAATTTAGATTTTAATTTAGTATTATATCTACTTTTTTGTGATACATCGATTATCGATATTTTAAACATATATATTTTGTAAAGTCAAAATAAATAATGATAATAAAATTACTTTATTTAAAGTTGCGTGTATAAAACAATCATAGTTTCTCTATTGTATTTGAGATTGTACTGCTAGATTTATATATAAAGTACGATTTGGATTGATGTTAATATTTCTGTTATTGCTTAGATAGAGGAATGAGGCTTATTAGAATTAAGAGAAGTGTTTTTATAGTACATGCGTTTAAGCATTAAATTCCTGTTTGAACAGATTGAGTTATTATCAAGGGGAACCAAATCCTAGACATACAACATAATTTTGTGGAGTCATTTAGTGTTTAAATCAGCGTTTATCAGTTTCTGTGGCTACGCAAATATTAGGGGGCTGCGGCGACAGCACGCTGCTTGTTCAGCTCAATGGATTAAATTTGTCCCAAAGGATACTATACTTTTCCTTTAATTATTTGACTGTTTAAAAATCAATGTTATAGCGGTCATTGTAATCGTATCAAAATAGTGATAATTAGTAGGTCAATGGAAGAAGTAAGTAAGCATTATCAGTAGCAGGGATATATGAAAGTAAGTAAGTAAAGTGCCCGTCGGACCGAATTGATCCATAGGTTCGATCTAGCAGCGTTCACCAGTTTCTGTGACCACCGCAAACTAGGTGATTGTGTGGCTAGCACTTTGCACAACCGCCTTTACTTTACCCCTAACTAAGGTCAGGTACCCACAAGAGCTGGATAGACTCAGGGACACCCTTCAGAACCGGGAAAATCCTAGCCTGCATCAGGATTCGAACTCGGCATCTTCGGCTCACCAATCGAATGCACTGCCGCTCGTCTACCGTGCCCCCTGGCGATATAGGAAACTAAGATAGAAATGCTTCTTTGTCCAAATAACAAACAAAATGATGTCATAATACAAAATTTTTCCAAAGCATTCGATGAAGTTTATCATTCTAGTTTACTTTAAAAATCTTAAATATATTGGCATCTATGGTCCCTTACATCAGTGGATTCCAAATGTTAAAGATATATACGGGTATGGAAGATATAGTCAACGGGACATAACTGGGAGAATATCATGATATCAGTGAAGATAGACAGGAGTTAAAAGGACCAATAAATAATACTAGAATGTTATGTTTACCTTCTGAACTAAGCTTACTTGATTGATTCAAGGTTACATGAACACAGAGGGTGAAATGGTCAGGGGATTTCGGAGGTAAAGTTTAGTTAGGGCCAAGATATTGAAGTAGAAGGTTGTATGATAAGAAAGCCGATATTTTTTTATACTGACATGAGCTTGTGTTTTTTGGATTTCATATATATCTTTGATGTACAGGAACTTTATGTATCTATTCTTTCAAATGTGAGTAGAAAAAAAAATATATGTGTAGTGCTGTAAGATTCGACTTCTTAAATTATTGTTGTGAAGAACTGTTAAGAAATAATGAAGATGCAAGAGGAAAGAGATAACACAATAATACCATTCAGTCTTAGCAACAGACTACGACGAAGGTATTAACAAAGGTAATTCTTTCTTATAGACAGAGAACAATCAGTGATATTTAATGGCTCTAATTCACCACCAATAACTGTAAACTCAGGAGTCTAAAAATAAACTGTTCTAGGGTCCGTTATATATTTCTAATATGTATTAATGACCTACCAACTTGCATCGACACTGGAGCAAAAGTAAGATTTTTTGCTGACGATTGTATAATTTATAGAATAATAAAGCCAGGAAAAGACTTAGATGAACTACATGAAATGGGAATCTAACTGGATTATGTCTTTTCACCAACAAAAATGTCAACTAATAAGACTATCCAAGAATAAGAAACAAATAATAACAAACTACTTCATTTATGGTAAAGAACTAACTCAAACTAAAAATGCAAAGTACTTTGGAGTAATAAACAATGTTTAGTTATCTTGGAATCGTCAAACAATTGAAGTAATTAAAACATTTAAAGGGCTTAAAATGTTTTACAACTTAAAAAAATTATGTTAAGAGTTTATAAAAACCATTAAATGAAACCACCACATCTGGAGTAGCTGATTTTAAAAGAAAATAAATATTATTGACTTAATGCATTAGTGTGATATGTTAAATTATATTTTATTTGACGAAAACGTTAGTCGCAAAAATGTCCCACTTTGATCGTTCAATATTACCAGAGCTAGACTATGGCTTTGAAAGATATTATAAAAAATGGTAAAAACAATGAATATTTTTCTGGCAACTTGCTGTTGGTGGGTCAGATGACTTCAAAATTAATCCAAATGAAAGAAATGTCATAGGTTTAATCATCATCTTAATCATCATCTTATATATTATAACAGGGCAACATTTATTAACTTCTTATATCTTGACAACAAGTATCAGAAATAAGTGTATATTAAATGGCATTATATTATATCCTAACCTCTATCACCGTTCTAAAATATATCTTGCCTATAAACCTTTTACATTTAATTTGTTATAAGCGATATACAAATATTATTATTTATTATTATACACTCATATTTAATTTTGTGTTGCCTTTTCATCAGACATGGATTTTTACAACATGTTTTAGACAAGTCGTACACAAATGGGATGAGGGTATTGTGCAGCCTGTAGGTTGCTCAAGGCTATGCGCTTCGACTTGCGGCGTACGTGATTAGGGCTGCGGAAATCCCCACTATATGACCAAAAAAAAATAGGCTTATAAGTGTATATGGCAGAACTTTTTACTCGGTAATCATCGATCTTATTGCACAATAATAATGTGTACAGAATGAAGGCAGTGTGCTTCGCTCAACAATGATGCACACAAAGACAAACGAAGTGCACGACTTTAAAGTTTTGAGCTAAAAATGGAAGAAGTAGTTTATAAGAACAAAATAAGTATCTTTCGGTGTAACGATGTGTCTTAATTATTAACTGAAGCATGAATTCACTCGTGATGTAACACAACACAATAACAAGATGTTGCAATGTTCAGATAAATATAAGACAGAAACACTTTATTATCCATTATGCGAGAACAAATGCATATAAGTACTCTTTCTTCCCGATTGGCGTTTGGGCATGGAATGGGTTTCCCAAAACAAGCCAGGAAAACCAGTAATTTAAACAAACGTGCAATAGAGTTAATTATTATCTACATAGCTGGCAATTCTGAGTTGAATAAGGCAATACAACTTAAAACAAACTGTCTCAGTATATTACGCTTTTTTTTTGTTGAAAAAAAAGCGTTGTAACTGTTTTACATATTATAAATACAGGATCCTAAAATCATAGATACAAACTATTTAGTCAGTATATAGCCAGAAAACTGCTAAACATATTTATTAAGGTGTACAAATAGGCATTTTCAAAGATATGTTTTTACAAATCATCAATTAAAAAAAAAACGACAGGGTTAAAAGAACTCTGCTCTTCGGGGATTATAAACATAATTAAAGATTAGGAAGATAATAGCTTATGCTCATAAAGATTGCAGCATCTAGGTTTACATAGCAGGTAAGTGCGACAGCCGTTCTGCACTCAACAGTATTGCTTACTATGCCTCTTAGTGTGGCTTCCACACAGTTTTCTAGTCGATTTGGAGTTATTGTCATAAAATGTTCTAACTGGGTGGCCCTTTGTCTTCTTGCGCCATATGAAAACATGTTGCACACCCTTGGTCTATTATATCTCCGTTCATACAGAAAACGAAGCGGTCCACGAATAAACCATTATAGTCTTTGGCCTTCTCGTGGACCTTGCTTATCGCAATCAATATCCGAAACGAAAAATGAGATGCTATGGGCAAGCAACATGGGCAGGCAATATGGGAAGGCAATATGGGCACGCAAAAATGACACGCAATAAAGCCACGCAATAGGCAGCATGATATGACTAATAAGACTCAGTGTTAGGAAGAAGAAGAAGAAGAGTAATATTTAGTGATTGGAAGGGGGAATGGCGAAAAAACAGAGAGAGATAGACTGTCATTCATTGGCCCAACACAAGAGCGCAGCGAGTTGGCCAGCGATAACAACCGTAAGACAAGTGTGCCCCAAATAACCCAAACACGGACAATGAGATAGGTAAAAGTGAAGCCTGGTCTAAACGGAAATAATATAGCTTGTTAAAAGCCAGCGCTCTAAGAATTTATTACTTTTATTCTCTTTATAACACTAATATTCAATAGTGACTGAATATAATACGGCAGTATATTATACTGTGAGTCAGACTCGGCAACCTAGGACACGCAAAAATAAGATTTCTTTATTGATCCAAACAAATGGAAATTCGTCTTGATTACAGATGTATTGTCCTTCAGCATAATATGTATATATAAAAAAAGAATTATTTGTAATGTGTATACAAGCGCAGAAATATACTTATAAAAATAGACAAGCGCACACACAATCACACAATTTATCTTTATCATGCAAGAAAAAGTTCATTAGTGGTCATCTATCGTATTCTGGCTGACTGAAGTCTTGACGATTTGTTTCTTGTTGCGTATGGTAGATAGTATGGCCGGAGGCTGACGCACAATAAGTCTTCGTCTGGTGTGCATATTCTTCTTTTTTTAAAGCAGTTTGTATTGCAAAATTTTTTCTTCATTTAGATATTCAGCAATCCAGCTTTACCAACCGCCACTGTCTGAGCGAAGCAGATAAAATGTCCACAGACGTATTCCTCCTCTACGGCCACATTTATTTCACCTTGTTAGTGTAAAGACATGTTTATTTATGTCATTTTTATCCAAGATGGCGGTTCGTTCATTAGTATGGACATTAATAATGTAAAATAGTTTCGTGTAAGGCTGTCTTTGACAAAAAATTATAGGAATAATAGTTTACGTTATACAAACTACTAACATACTTTACGAAAATGAAAATTAATAAATTCTGGCTTGATAAGATGCTAAAAAAGCTGAAAAACAGCACATCGTAATCAGGTCGCCTGCAGGGCAGCGCCCCGGAAGTGTACCCATAACGTTTTTTTATGGTACGTCTGAGAACTCTAGAAACACAAGTTAACCCTTCCAGTACCGACCTACTTCTATCTATGCTGCCTTCAGTTCCGCTATATACGCGCCCGGGACTGTAAGAGTTAAGTCATATCTGCAAGAAAAAATCGGGATAAATAATAAAAAAAAACATGTAAAAAAAACAAGAAAATACCCAGAACACATACTAAACTTTTCTTATATATTATAGACGCTCATTCAATAAAAAAAGATCATTTCGTCCTACGCTCATCCGTGGTCCGAGTCTAGTCTTTCATCTTAAATAATGTTTTAAATGATGTTAAGTGACTGGTTTTCCTGGTTTGTTCAGGCAAGCCATTCCATTTTCAAATGTCACTCAGTCGTTGGTATTTAACACCATTGAAATATCCTATACTATAATACGAGTTAAAATTGTATGTATGTATATATATATATATATAGTACCAGGTGACCGATCATTTCACCGGTATCAAAGAGCATGCGCTTGTACCTTAATTTCAAGTGTATATTAAACAACAGTGCATATATTTAAAAAAAATTCTAACAGTCGAAGCAGACTTTTATTTGTGCAGTCTAATATCTAGCTTTTGCCTGATAACCCCCCTCCTCAGCTTAATCTCATTGCAAACCCTAAAAAAACATGTATGCTAGAGTTGTCAGTTTTAAATCCAACAAAAATATATGTAATTTATGTCATTACGTTGTGTATTTAAAAGTCTGAAAATGAAAAGTTTAAATTTAAAATATCGTGAATTACGTTACAATTTTTAGTTCTTCTACCCCTTCCCTAACTTTAACAACTGTCAAACTTTCTAGTGACCCCTTTTATAAAATTATGTCAATTTTTTTAACTCCCCCCCCCCCCCTCACCCCTTTTAAGCTAACAATGAGTTTCAGCCGGCAATTATGTTTGATATAGATTAAAAGGGTCTACGAAAAAATGTACCGGGTAATACATTTTTACTAGTTGACCTGATTTCGTCTTCACTTAACATAGTCTATTTTTTTTACATATATAAATCATAAGTATAGTTTGTAAATCACTTGTAAAAAATATCTTATACAGAAACGTATTTATTTTTTATTTTCATTGTTTTCAATTAATTTTTCCAAATATTGTTTGACAAAAAAAGTAAAATTATATAGTTTGGTGTAAACCTTATCTAATATCCTCCATGTAAGTTAATATATAAAATAAACTATCGCGGCAAAATATAATATCGATTAATTAAAACAATGGTATAACAAGCATTTAAAAAAAATTGTTTAAATTTTAAGCATTACACTAGTTAAATACTAAATTTAAATAAGTAAAGGTGAAATTATGTTATTTATTGAAAAGACTGCAAATGAAAAGATTATAATATTATAGGCTACGTTAGATGGTTTGTTTAATCCCCCCCCCTCAAATAAACTAACAGTATTGTTACGAATAAGTTATATTTTTTCCCAAGGTGGGAAGGGTAAGGCTTGATATCGTTGTCACACCATGCTTGGAGATTCAAGGTTTCTATGAATCTAACAAGTAATCATGGGCCCCGATATCCCCGTGAAGTTGTTTCACGTAGGTTCGTAAAGACCAATAGAAACCAACCTTTTTTAAGACCCCGTGGTTTCGATACCATGCTTGGGCAGTCCCATCATAAGAGTCGTACCGACCGGTCATTTATTTTTATCTCTGTCATTGTGTTATATTTTATCTGTACAAAAGTTCTATACATTTGTTACGAATATCGGTACTAAATGAATGACGTAGTAAGGCATTGACCTCTTAACAAGTGCGTATCAGAGTCCAAGGCGACCAAGGTTTGACCTTTATGCCCTGAGGGCAGTTTAAATAAAATAATTCGTTCAAATCCCGTGGAAATTGGAGGATAATTCTGGATCGTAGTAATTATAGAGAAAGAGGTTAAAATGCGTATTAAGACCCTGTAGAATCTTCGATGATAGTTTTCTTTGGAAAGTCCCGACCTCCTTAAAGTTAGTTCAGTTCGGAAGTTTGTCGAGTGAAGTCGCTATATTCATTTGTATATTGTATGCCATTGTATTGAAACTTATGTTGCCATCAGTTGATGAAGTTTATTGATCGTTTATATTGAGTCTACAATTTAAATAAAATTGTTTATTCAACAACTGGAGTTGTTTGATCTATCATTGTTGAGAAAGGTGTTGAAGATAATTATCACGAATATAACTACATTGCTGCATAGACCTGTCAGTCAAGGAACCCCTAGCTTGGCCTACAGATTAGCAGAATCTAGAGACTTCTAATAAAGATACAACTATATTCATTGAATCCGATTTAACGAGTCGTAATAATAGTCATCATAATAGAGGGCCATAACAGTTTGCGGGCTGCGTCCGATATAGTTGTATAGTGAAGCATATATTCAAGTTGTGTTGTGTTGTGTGTTGGAGCAGTGACCTACTGAGCAAGCCTAAGAACGCTGAAAGTATTCTTCCGATTGGAAAAACGTAAGTTGGAAAAATTTACCACTTTATAAATCTCTTAACTAAAGAATGGAATTTATTGAAAATCCAGAAGAAGAAGTTTTGAAAACTTTATCAATAAAGAAGTTAAAAGAGATCGCTGAGATCTTAAAGATAGAAGTTACTGAAACTACACCATCCAGAATTGTGTTGACACAGCAGATAAAAGATGTGTTGATTGCGAGTGGCAAGTTGAAAGTAGAATCAAGCGCGGAGGAATATCAAGTTGAAGGTCAGACGTCGAAATCTTCAATGTCCGAACAGTTCCGATTTCAACTAGAAATGAAACGGATGGAGATGGAAGAAAAACGTCTTGATCGTGAAATGGCAGATAAGAAAAGTCAAAGAGAAACAGAAAGTCAGGAAAGAATAGAACTAGCAAAGATAGGAGCTACTAAAAAAGAATCTCATAATGATGTAGAGATGGCCAGATGGAAAAAGCTAGTCCCTACCTACATTGATAAAGAAAGTGAAATAGCTAATTTCTTCCAGACCTTTGAAATTTCTTGCAGAGATTTTAAGTTCCCAGAAGATAAATGGGGAATATTAGTCAGAACAGCTTTTACTCAGGGAAGGGCAAGAGATTGTGTTCTATTGTTAAAAGAGGAGCATTTAAATGATTATGAAATCATCAAAGATTCTGTACTGAAAGCGTACAACCAAATACCTGAAAGTTATCGGAAAAGGTTCCGTCAGTACACAATGTCCCCTTACCAAACACACTTAGACTTCCTTAGAGCAGAAGAAAAGTTAATGGATCAGTGGATAAAATCCAGAAATATCTCCACATTAAAAGAAATGAAAGATATCATTCTGTTAGAGGATTTTATTAACAAAGTGAGGCCGGATATAAGAATGTATTTATCCGAGCGTGACATCACTGACCCACATAAGGCTGCTGATTTAGCGGAATAGTATACACTGTGTCATAGGACAGCTGGTGAAAAGAATTTTAATAGGGCACAACGGCAAGCAGAAAACACACAACAACATCGTGAAAAAGAGCATTTTGTGAAACAAAATGATGTGAATAAGAAACCTGTCAACAAAAACGTCCAATGTACTTTTTGTAAAAGAACAGGACATAGCATAGAAGACTGTTGGAGTATACGAAGCGACAAAAGACCTAACAAAGTGGTCATATGTGCAAGCCATAAACCAATACAGAATGTACAAGAAAGCGAAAATACAAACGAACTGAATTCGAAGAAAGATTCTTCTAAACCAGAAACACTGAGGGTGGATTTGCCTGAGAGCAAAAGTCAGAAGGTAGAGAAATCTACAACTGAAGATAATGAGGATAAATATCCTGATTATAAATACAGAATGGCTACTATTGGATTAATTGTCCAAGTCCACAGAGACGAAAAAGTAGACCAGAGTATTTTTGACTCGAACAAGAGTCTGAAGTCATCGAAAGATGAAACAACACCCGAAAGTCATGGTCAAGGGAAGAATAAAATTGACACAGAGACCCTGTGCAGTTTTCAACCGTTCATTAGTGAAGGTTGTGTGGCCTTACAAAAGGAAGGACCACTGAAGTCCGTAAACATATTACGAGACACAGGAGCATCATTAACACTGCTGCTTAAAGATGTATTACCATTGAATGTGAATACATTGACAGGACAGACTGTCCTATTGAGAGGTTTTGAATGGAAAGAAGAAATACCTCTACATAGGATATACCTCACATCTGACTTGGTGACAGGATATGTGACAGTTGGAGTAATATCATAACTTCCTGTTGAGGGCATATCTGTTATACTAACAAATGATTTGGCGAAAGGGAGGGTGAGACCTGAACTGATTGTGAAGGAAAATCCAGACCCTAGTCCTATTGTGGAGACAGGAAAAGAAAAAGAACTTTATCCTGTAGGTGATGTCATAAATGGTATGACACCACAGAAAAAGAAAGAAGAAACTATCTCACAAGAAAAGAAAAAGAAAGAAGAAATTCTCCCACGAGAGAAGAAAGAGGAAGAAGAAGTGGAACTTGATACTACTATTTTCTCCATGATTGAGGATTGTCCGAAAGGAAATGATCAATCAAAGAAGTCATCACAAAATGAATTGATTGCTGAGCAGAAAGTAGACCCAGAGTTGCTACAGTTGCATGAGAAAGCTGTCGACGAAAAAGAAACTCCTACTACTGATGTCTATGAACAGATAGACCACAGCATAAACAAACAACAATGCAAACCTACAGTTGCCGGTACAGATGAAGATTTTAGGAGCATCACTGAAGAAACGAGTGCGGAGAGCTGGACCGAAACTATCCAAAGCTATGGGTTACCACAATCCATACCGACAGATCGAAGGACCAACTTCACCTCGGAACTCTTCAATCCAGTCCTAAAGAACTTATGCCTGGAGCATGAGGTGACAACTGAATCCCATCCGGAAAGTCGAGGAGCCTATGGACCAATCTTTGGACCCACTGTCCGAGGACCACTCAAACTACTTCAAGAGGAATGGCAGACCGAATTGGACTTCCTTGGGCTGATCAAGTACCTAGATAAGTACATAAAATTTTTGTCTGACATAACTGTGTTTGTTAGAAAAAAATTGTACACTGCTCACATGCAGATGCCATTGTTGTGTGATGAAAGAAAGGCAAAAATATTATATCATTTGAAAATGATAAAGCCTTACCTTCTGAAAACAATTGGAATAAGCTTGATGTTATTAACATTGTTACTCTTATTTGTAAAATTTATGCCTGGAGTACAGGATGAATTGAATGACAAATTCACTAATAGTTAGTTACCAAACTTACTATTTTAAAACTAAATCCCTTACTTGTGATGAAAAGGACTGAGTAAAAGTATTGTTAGAGTAAATATCATTATAGTGTGATATTTCTAAACAAACTTGTTAGGTTGAGCATTTAAAATAATTGCTATAAGAGAAAAAGATCAGTTTTATCCACAGAATTGGTTTCTAAATCAGAGGACATTATAAATGTGGACTGATTATAAGATATGTTTGAGAATCTCTGGAAATGATAATTGAAACATTTGGCAGAGAGGATAATTTGATTGAAAAAGATGTAAATGGTTTTGAGAAAAGATAATTTTTCTATCACTAAAGTATTGAGAAATGTTTATGATTGTACTATGGAAATTTATTTTATCATGTACTGTTGTTGAAATAATTGCACTGAGTCAAGATGCAAATTTCTTCTATGTGAATTTATTCATTTGTTCTATTATCATTAAAGATGTATGATAATGTAGGGTAAAAATAGTTGCAGCAAGGCAGAACTATGACTAACAAGAATTCCAAGAAATGTATTATATATGATTTTTCACTTTTAGGATACTGTTACATGAAAAGCAGATCAGAAGTTGAAACTAATGTAAAATAAAACTTATCCTTGTTTTGTAAATTTAGGATATGTGCCACTGACTTGACACTGTAAACCAGAATGATTGAGAATGTCATGGTTGAGAATTTATAATGTTGACACACCAATGTTCAACTAATGTATTATTAATTAAGGATTTCATGTCAAGATTGTAAAACTAATCTATTTTTTTTGTATTAGTTAAAATAGATTGAATGAATTGTACTGACAAGCAAAAGACTGGGTAGACCTGAATACTGTGAGGAACAGGAGAACCTAGAATCTATGAATAATGAATAAAACCTTTATGAACATGGAAAAGAGCAATGGATTCCACTTTGCCATAACTGAAAAGCTGGGAGATGGAACCATTCAGACCAGAAATTGTTTTGTAAAAATTGTTAAATTGATTTCTGTCTGAAAAAAATATAGTCTATGCTGAGACTATCATGACTATGCTCTTTAAATTCTAATCTTTTATCTTTTGTACTTCAATAATATTGTATTTGAAATGTCTTTAATGTAATCTAAAGAAAATAAGTACTTACTATTTAGTAATACGATTGTATGAAGATGATAACTTGCTTTAATTGATAGTTAATTAAGTAAATTAACCAATTTGTTTTAATTAAATCCATGTCTGCATGAAAGATAGAATGTTTCAATGTGAACTCTTTTAAAAAGAAAATAAGGACGTCGAAAGGTCATGGTAAAATGAGAAATTGAAATATTTTTAATGATTTTTGCTATAAACTATCTAAATTCTGTAACAGACTATGTTTAATGTTCTTAAAATAACATAAATGAATTTAATTTTGAGATAATAGTTGTGAACTAATGATAATTAAAAAGATAACTATTTAATCGCGTAGAGATTTTGACCTAAGCGGTGATGAGGTAAAAATTTGCATAGCGATGTCAATATTGTTAGAATCAATTGGGAATGAGAGAGGGTGAAAAAAGGAATAGAGAGAGAGAGTGCGGAATTGACCTACATTTTGGGTCGCGTCACAGACAGTATTGTTTAAAGTTTAATGTGTTAGCCAGCCTACAAACATGAAAAAAAATACTGTCGAAGCAATAATATTTTTTGTTGTAAAGTGAAATTAGGTCAGGGCTAGTATTTTTTTTGTTTTGTAATTGAGTTAGGCCTAGCATGTGTTCTATCAGAGCGTTTGGTTTTTTCTCCTTATGAAAAAATAAGTCGTGTCTGCATAGACATTAAGTGATTTTTTTCTTTTGTTGTTTGATTAAAAATGTAAAAGCTAAGTTTATAATTAAATGAACGAGAGAGTTTTTATTAACGTGGAATGATAATGGAATGGAAATTATTAGATTGTATAATGTTTAACCCTATGTATTTTTCTTGTATACAAGATTTAGATAAAGAATTTAATTGTCCATTGTTTTGAATTAAAAATTGAATGATTGAATGACTGTAGTTAAGCCATTTGCTAAGATGAACGTATATTGCATATATTATATGTTATTGTTATCAGTTCGATTGAATTATTGGGATAGCCAATTGAACTGTATTGTTTCCCCGGAATATTTTCTTTTATAATTATTCCTTAAAATTAACATTTTTAGTAGTTAAAATGTAAAAGAAATAATTATAAAACTTTAGAAGGAGGGGGATGTTACGAATATCGGTACTAAATGAATGACGTAGTAAGGCATTGACCTCTTAACAAGTGCGTATCAGAGTCCAAGGCGACCAAGGTTTGACCTTTATGCCCTGAGGGCAGTTTAAATAAAATAATTCGTTCAAATCCCGTGGAAATTGGAGGATAATTCTGGATCGTAGTAATTATAGAGAAAGAGGTTAAAATGCGTATTAAGACCTGTAGAATCTTCGATGATAGTTTTCTTTGGAAAGTCCCGACCTCCTTAAAGTTAGTTCAGTTCGGAAGTTTGTCGAGTGAAGTCGCTATATTCATTTGTATATTGTATGCCATTGTATTGAAACTTATGTTGCCATCAGTTGATGAAGTTTATTGATCGTTTATATTGAGTCTACAATTTAAATAAAATTGTTTATTCAACAACTGGAGTTGTTTGATCTATCATTGTTGAGAAAGGTGTTGAAGATAATTATCACGAATATAACTACATTGCTGCATAGACCTGTCAGTCAAGGAACCCCTAGCTTGGCCTAAAAGTTTAGCAGAATCTAGAGACTTCTAATAAAGATACAACTATATTCATTGAATCCGATTTAACGAGTCGTAATAATAGTCATCATAATAGAGGGCCATAACACATTGGATTAAATATTTGATTGTTATTAGTAATCAAGAGTTGGATTTATTTAGTTGAAAGTTAGGTTGTGATTGGAAAGGTATCCAGCTGTACTCAAGTAACATACAAGAGGATATTCCCCCCCCCCTAGACAACGATCCTTATGTGCTCCGGCACGTAACAGTATATTACACTTCTGACTATTGCATCGATTTTTTTACCACTTCCCGTCGTCCAATCGAGCCGAAACTTGGCCAGCAGACTTGTCTCGACTAGCAATACATTCTATCAAATTTTCATTCAGCATCATAGCGTTTGGAATAGTCACAAATTTATTCGACTAATTTGCGAATCGAGGAAAATATTTTACGTCAAACATGGCTGCCTCTACCGGTAGAGATGACAGTAAATAAACTTTTCGGATATGTTTACGAAATAAATAGAATGAAAACGACACAATGTAGCCGAAACAAAGCAAATTACCTTTTAATGTTTTTTTGCGGGCCAAAGCTAGAAAAAAAAAAGAATGCGCAAAATTTTAGTGTGGAAATTCAGAAGGTATGGTATCACTTATATTTATTTTAATCTGTCAAAATATAAATCAACTATAAACTTAGTTTACAAAGAAAGGGAGTATAATAAAACTTAGTTTTTTTTGGGTTTATGTTTTTTAGGGTTTAAAATGAGGTTTAAGCTGTTTTATTTTAGTTATTTATTTTTTTATTATAATTTTTTGTTTGTTTTGTTGTTGTCTTTTTGTTGTTTTTGCGGGGGGAGGGGGGTATCGAAAAAAATATAGATGTTAGACTGAACAAATAAAAATCGATTTCGACTGTTATAATTTAAAGCCTATGTTATTCATAGTTAAAAAAAAGCAATATACAATTAATACAATTTATAGGTCTGGTAAAGTCGTATTTCTAAAATGTATGCACTGTTGTTTTACATAAACATTATGTTAAGGTTTAAACGCCTGCTCTTTATTACCGATAGAATGATAGGTCACATGGTACTCTTTTTAATGAGAGAACATTACTTATCAATGTAATAGCTTAGATCCTCTGTAATGCCAACAAGAGATTGTTTATTATCAATTTAACGCTAATGTTAGGTCTAAGCTTCTTGCAAAACACACAGATTGTTGTATTTATGCCAATAAATCCTACTGAATAAAATCGTATCATTGAGATCCTCCTTTTAATCCCTTTGCCATTGTTCGATTCTGTGCTAACATCTCGCTGACCACAAGCTACGTAAGTAAGTTTTTAATAACAATGCTTACCTTTTTACTCCCTTTATTTCAACTTGTATTTTCTGTCTGTCTGCTTGCTTGCTTGCTTTCTTGCTTGGTTGTTAGAAAAACTTTGCATCGATGTTTCAACCATTTTCCGTCGTCCAAACGAGCTGAAACTTGGGCAGCAGACCTGTCCTGACTAACAATACATTCTATCAAATCGTATCCTTTGGAATAGTCACGAAATCCTTCGACCAATTTACGAATCGTAGATAATATTATACGTAAAACATGGCTGCCTATACCGGAAGAGATGGTAGTAAATAAACTTTTCGAATATACTTATATACTATTTGTTGTAAGTTTGTACAAAGTTTTCATGGTCTAGTGGTTATGACTGTCTGCTTTCAACCTGGGTGTCGCAGGTTCTTCACCCGCCATCTCCACTTTTTTAAAATTTAATTTTAGTAAAACGAGATACGTAAATACGCTAAATACATATGTTTCATTTGCTGTAGTCAATCAATCATTTAATTACATGATGGTAAACTTACTTTGCAAATAAAGGGAGTATGATAAAAACTGTGTTTTTATGGTTTTCTTGTTTTTACAATTAATTCGAGTGTTTTTTTTTAAGTAAATTAGATTTATATTTTATTTAATTCATATTTTGCATTAAATAATTAATTACACCATTTCTAGTTTTCAGTTGATTATTACATTTTCCAAACATTTAAATCAATTATAAATAGTTTGTTATTGTATTTTTAGTTTATTTAAATTATTATGAAAATATATGTATACATTACATTTTTTTTTTTTTTTTTTTTTTGCAACGTCTTCATTGGCAATAGTAACAAATCATATTTGTAGTCGTATAATCTCTCTCTCTCTTTCTCTGTATATGTAGGCCCAAATATATTATATATATATATATATATATATATATATATATATATATATATATATATATATATATATATATATATATATAATTTTCTTTCCTATGACAACAGGTACCCCACATAACATAGAAAATTCTCTGAAACAGTTTGAAAACGTAATGTAAAAAATGTTCAAGATCTTACTTATTGCTTCCATTATAAGCTTCTACTTTGTGTCTACTGGATATTGCTATGATGGTAATTACGTTTTGATACAGTATTATATTTAACATTTTTTTCCCAAACAAAACCTATCTTACAAAATGTTTACAAATTAACTCCTATTTGCATTTCTTGATAGGCTATGATAATCCGTTCAAAAGTGATCGTATCAAACAAAGAAGGTAAAATTCGGTCTATTAAATTATATTATTTAATAATATGTATTAGTACCAATTAAGACTGTTAGTTTTGAATTGTCAGTAAGTTACTGTCTCAAAGTCTGCTTTACAATACATTACTAATGTGTGTGTCCATATTATTATTAGTATTGGTAGCGTTTATAGGCATCTTAACATTTTAACTTTAATACAATGAGTTCAGCTTATTTTCACTTTCAACAAACAACTTGCGATTCAGAATAGGCAATATGCAAACTTGAAATGATGAAGAAACAATCTTCTTTCTAATTACTGCAATATTGTATTTACTTCAAGACAAATACGGAAATGAATAAATATAATAATATATTGTTTAATGATTTTAAACAAGTAACCACAATTATAGTTTAACTCAATGTTTTATAATGGAAATATATCAGTATCAGCCCATCTAACTCGTTGGGCCGGATGTTCTAACAGCAGACATATATCTTGGAAAAAAATATCTTTTCTCACAAAATTTTTTATAAAATATACTGGGTCCACTGACAAATATAATTTTTAACGATGGATACTATATAATTAATGCAATAAAATGAAAACATTTTAATATCAATAATTAAATTAATTAAATGACTAGATCTAATCTAATAATTATTTTAGGGAAATGCAATATCTAAAACTAATAAACAAAAATGACGTGACAATATTATTTTTATCACGTCATCGACATTGGCTTATGTAGGCCTATGTTCTATTGCCGGAAAAAAACATAATCACCGCTTTTGTCACATAGAGCTATATAATGTATTAATTAGATTGCGCCCGGCCCCTTTGTAGGCTATTGGAAGCTCATTAGTGAATTAGGTAATACAAAATCATAGAAAGAACTCATTTCCTGGCTCGTTTCTGGGGGTGCCCCGTTTCTCACTGACGACAGTTGGTATATGAGTTTTCTCAATATCTGGCCCGAAAGTATGGAACCAACTCCACATCCAGCTCAGGTAGACTAGAAACAGTTGTGTACTTGGTAGCTATGTGTGCAGACTGGAAGATTGTAAAGAGCTGTTGTATCTACGTCAATCAAAGAGGACCACACCATCCGTTCACAAGACTATATAAATATACAATTAAAAAAAATAATATCTAATTACTATTCAAATATTGTATACAAGCTAAATTGCCCGACTTTGCCCGAGAAAAAATAAAACATGTCCGTATAAGCTACATATAAAAATGTTTTAAGATAAAATGAACAGAAAACTATAAATGTAATTTAAAAAAATGTCTGAACACTTTTAGGAAAGTAATTTTAAATGAATATTGTTAAGTGTAAAAAAAAAAAGGGCAATTATTTCTATTTAACAACAATCTAAGTTGCCGGTGTTGCTCGTAGACTTATATTATTAATTAAAACCAATTGTAGAAGAAAAGGTATATACTAACTGGAGAATCGAACCCGGGTCGCCCGCATGGCAGTCCCATACGTTCACCACTTAGCCAGTGATGTGAAATCGCAAAATAATAATATGAGACAATAAGGTCACGTGTCTTTAAATTAAATTAACTAATATGATTGGTTGAACACACATACTGTCTACTTTATATTTATATATATTATTATTTATCTCGCGTTAAATAATTCACTTACAATTTTGTAATTAATTATCATTTTGTTATTTCATACTGGTGTTTTCTAATTGCACTTCTCTATCTCTGTGTGCAGTAGTGCTCAACGGTAAATTATTAACTTACATAGTGTTGCTATTTACATTTATATCTGCTCTTTTATAGACGTTAGTACAAAAAAACAACACCAATTAATTGTTTACAATTCTTTGAAAAAAAAGCATAAATATAAAACAACATTGTTTCTTTTAGTATATACATAAAGTAATGACTATAGATGAACAATTTTACTAATATAAAGGTTAGGTTACTTACTTTATGAAATAGAAATAAATACTTTTTATTAGACAAAGTTTATTTATATTTTTTAAAAAATTATTCATAGAAAACCTATAAGAATATGTGTAAGCTTACATTTATTTACAACATAATAAAAATAATGTGATTTTATTTAAATGCCTGTAATTATTAATGATACTGTGCTAAAATTGTTGTGTAAAATGTACATGTAATATTAAGCGAAAAAATAAACTTTAAAAAAAATATAAAGAAAAGTCTCTAAGGTACAAAAGATCATACACATTTTATTCTAGTTAATTAATCCATAGCTTTAAGAAAATAACAAAGCTATTAAAATCGTATTAGTGATTGTTATATTTAACTTGTTTAAAATGTTATTATGAGAATAGGCCTTTTAATCAATACAATTTTAGCGTTAAAATTAAATGTATTCTATATACAGTTGTAAACTGGCGCTACAGGAATGCGACACAAGCCGTGATTGCTGCGGCGGTCATTACTGGTAAGTAAAGATTACTTCCGTAACCATTGGCCTGAAAGCTATCGAAGTGTGTAAGTCGCAATAAAATGTTCCCATTAAGAGTACATCGGTGGACTAACGCATGGGAGGCATCCGCTGTGTTGCGCGTTCGAGATTTTATTGATTCGGCAAAAGCCACCAAGACTCAGTAAGGAGTAAGGATTCTGCACAAAACAACTTGTCTCGCCAAGCCCGGTGGCTGGTTCAGCATGAATGCTCGTACTAATATTTCGAGACATTTACAATCGGTAAGTGAGGATGGGGAAAATGTTTCTCCAATGGCTGCTATGGGAGTACGCTGGCAATATCAAAAGCGTGAATAGAACGAGTGTGATATTCAAGGCCGAAAGCAGTAAGTGTGGGTTATAAAACAACAGTGGTAAAGATTTTTTACAACTTTTTATGTTTTTTTAAATAAACATGATACCTTATTTAAATTACTTATGCATTGTCTATCTTATATTGATTTTATGGCTTTTTTTTTTATAAACAATTATGATTACCAATATAGGTTTAAAAGGTATTAATTTATAATAGAATACGTATTGATTATGTTAGATTAGATTGTAAAATGTGTGCTTTTATTTATTTTTTTTTAATTTCATGATGATGTTTCGTTTGGCTGCCATTACGTAGTAAATATTCGCAGTGAGTTTTTACATTTTTTACCATTTAGATTGGTTTACCCTATTCTTACGACCACAACCCGTTGTGGTCAGAGCCGTGTAAATGTTGTTGATAATTCTCGTTCGTCATAGGGTAGACTTTGGTTATTATTACTTATATTTCAGTATTACACGAACTCTCCTTATTGTCCTGGGAACAAACTTAGGATTTGTGTTATAACAGTTCCTTTCCTTGACGTTATAGTTGTAAATAAATATATATATTTATACTATGGTAAACATTGATAAACAAAAATAGTAACTTGACGAGGAAGCTTCAGTGTAAATGTTGTTGATAATTTAATTCATGTGATAAAGTATATACAATATGAAGATTATATAAAGTTAGAAGTAAATAGTGCCAACACAAGCGTCCACTCTGTACAAAACTCTGCACAAGACTCTATCTAAACTACTAGCTGCTTAGCCTTAAATACTAACGGGGGAGAGCGGGGAACAGACCTACTACTAGGAGGGGTGAAAATAATGGTATCATTACAAAACTCATAATAAAATTATAGTTTTAACATAAACTTCCCTGTACGAGAAATAATAGACTATTACTAGCCATTCCGAGAATTTGAGGTCTGCACGAGAGAGTCTAGGCTTTAGTACCGCCCACAAAACTCGCGTTAAGTGAGAGCTGTTAATACATGACACTATCTATATCTTATTTTATATAAAACATTCACTGTGTGGACTATGTCCATAAAGAAAATTACTGTATTCTAGACTTAGTCGTGTCTTGAGTTTAGTATTGTACTTTGATTAAGGATACGCACTTGTCTAATAATGCGTAAAAAAACTACTTTAGCATATTGAGATTTTTTACAGACTGAGACAGTTTAACCAATATTGTAAAAATAAAATAAATTTATTACACACGATTTGAGCATTAAAATCTTTATAATACCCATTCACACATACATTCTTAGTTCATTTCAACTTTTTTTTCTTTTTCCGGTTTTCCTCATTTTTCTTTTATATTTTTGATTAGTTTCTTCCTTTTTTTTTCTTTTTTTTGCTACTACTCTCTTACTAATCACATCACAAAATTGAAATTTAACAGTTATTCTTATCACTATGTTTTCGTTAATCCCATGCATGATTTTGAAGATTGTTTTTACTTAAATTAAAGCTATCAGCAAAATCATGCATGGAAAGATAGATAATAGAAATGCAAAGCCCAAAAAAGTACAACATAATTTAATTATCTTCTGTGTAAAAAAAATGATAAGAACAATAGACATGTTGTCGGACATTTTTGTTGTTGCTATGACAAACAAAAATAAAGAAAAATTGCTCCTTAAGCACACAGTTATTATCTTGCCCAAATGTCAGTCGTAAAATAATATAATTTATATGACGTTTTTTTCTATTAAATGGTATAAAAGAAAATAACTTATCCCTTGATGGAGACTATAGTGTGTTGGAGCGCTCGTTTTAACATTTCTGATATTTGATGACTCGATTAACTTCTTTTCGAAATTCCCGATTTCCTTTGTACTGAAAACTTCCGTTCTATTTAATCGCTATGTATACAGCTAAAACATCTAATGCAAACGTAAAAGCCTAGAAGTCATCTAAGACAGCCTTATAGTTTGGTGTTGTGATGGTATTGTGTGGCCAGAAGGATGCTCTCGTGACTGGGATGCTCACACGCTACATTACTACCTCACTTGGTTCGTTGTCTATGGGCAATGAAGGCTGCTGGCTGAATTAGACCTATGGTATTAGCAATGCTCGATATTTATTTATATTTAATGCGCACTTTCTCTTACAGTTCACCCTTCTTGTTCCACGTATTCTCATCCACATCCAATTAAAACACACGAGTTCAGGTTAAGTAGAAATACAAGTTGAACGTTAATTGCAGGCATTGACGTGATGAGTTCATAAAGTTACACTTACATATAAGTCGTCCACAATGCATCAGTAATACTCAAGCACATAAAACGTCAATACATGGAAAAGAAGTATAATATAGGCACAACTTCACAACACAGTAATTCAAGGGACAATTATTAAAATAATGCAATACAGAATAACACTTTAAGAAGAAGTATTCAGTCTCCTAATTACAAAAAAAATGCCCCTTATATCTGTCGTCGGCTCTGGACGAAAATGGCGCCCCTATGTCAGCCGTAAACCAATGGGAAAAGGTTTACATTATTGTCTACAAAAAATTTGTCCAACGATTGGTCAAGAGGCGTGGCCAGTGTCAATAGGCTAGTCATAATACCTGGCCTAGCCAGAGGAGTGCGGTACGAGAGAAGGGAGGGGGGAGTTAGTCTGTCACCACATTTCCTATTTTCCACAACTTTGTACACTTCGTGTTTTAAGCAAAGGACCCTAACAAGATACGGTATGTGACTCGCAAGAACAGACAATATGCCCACATTGTTATCATGACTGATCGACGGCTTAAACGACCAGCGGCGCCCTGGTGTGTACCACTAGCCACGATAGCCAATCTCAGTTTCAAACAATAGATGACTTGGGTGGGGTAACAAGGTGGCGGCGACGACAAAGATAGATTATCTATGTACGTTATGGCCTGACCTATCGGTCGGGAGAGGGGTAGGCGTGTTGCAGAAGGGGGGGGGGGATATGTGTGTATGGGCAACGATGTCTCCCAACACGCACATTATACTTAAACTTATGTGTAACTCATTAAAATGCACTAAATTATGCATAATAAATTTCACATCATGACAGTTGGGCACGGAAAAAAAGAAATATTCGTGCGAGTTTTCATTCTCTATTTTTTTAACTCTATAGTTTAGTGGGCAACGTGAAAAAGTGTTGATAAATGGGGGAAGCACACCAAGACCCATTCCGTGCTTGTCCGCTTTGCCCTTTTACATACAATACTCTGTTTCTCCTTACTTGAGGAATTCCCCCGTATCATTAACATTGTAGCACCTTCGTATAAACGGATTTACGATAAATCGAAAAATTATTTTTGTATGAATTTTTATTGTAATTTTATTTATAAAAAGTTACTAAAATATTAATTTAAAAAAACTATTTGTTTCTTTGCAAAATACGCTTTGCAGATTTAGGTCCCTAATGTAATGAATATATGTTCACAGTTGCATAAAAATAGCTTCGTAAATTAAAAAAATATCGTCCGGAATATAAGACCTAAAAACAACGTCTTGAAAAAAAGACAGAAAAACTAAAAATTGTTTTGACGAAATTTCGAAACAAATAATTTCCTCACCTAATTCTGAATGGATTGCTGTAAGATTTTTTCCACACAAAGCCAAGATGTTATCCTTTAATTTGATATATTATTATATAGAATTAGACTCTTTTTTTATATTACTGTAGTGTAAATATGTTTTAAAAAGAAAAGAAAAAATTATGATGTATACCCATTTCAAATGAAATTTTGACATTGAAATAATGTTACTAAAATTCCCGAACTGAATATTTTAGATCCAGGAATAGTTAATGCATACAACTTAGGCAAAAGTAAAATTGTGAAATTTCTTACATTTAGATCAATGTCATTGGACTTCCTCTCCTTAAACAACCTTTGGTTTTATATCACATTTCGTATTCCATTTGTCGTTTATTCTTTTATTTTTTTGGTCAGCTACATAATCTATTTAATTTGTGTGATTTTGTTGCTTATTATGCAGTAGGCCTACATGATACATTTAATATTTAATATTTTACAGTATTTGTTTCTAAAATAATTGTATTAATTGTCGACTTGTTTCCAATCCTTTTATGGTATCAATGTAAACCAATGTAAAGAACGCCTGATATTGACTTTGAATTTAATATTATTGCCATATATATAATATTATGTACTATAAATTAATGTGAAAAAATTACTAATATTATTGTATTTTACGCAGTTTCGTGTGTTTCGCATTGTTGTGTTAGATTCATTCGACTTCTCTACTTCTTCATTTAAGTTTTAACTTGGGTTCTAATTAAAATATGTATGTAGATATATAGCATCATACAAGTTAATCTACCCATCAAAGCTAAAAACAACAACAACAGCAAAAAATGCTTGTAACATTGTTTTATGATAAACAGCCTTAAAAACTTGTATACATAATTTTTATAACAATGAAAATGAATTTAATATAATATGATAAAATTTGTATTTTATATTTCATGATGATGTTTACTTTTCGCTGTCCTGTGTAGATTAACGTAAGTATGTTTCAATACTTTAGAACAAATATTATTCATTAGAAAACGTTATGAAAACATCACAATAATTTGGAATCATATCAAATAGAAGCGTCCAGCACCGCCATTCATATATTAAGTATGTACTGATGGTGGATAGGCCACGATGGCTAGCAGTAGCGCGTCAGGCTGCGTAACGAGGCTTCTGGCTAGGATTTTTCCAGGGACTCGTGGGTGCAGAAAAATGCTTAGGTTTTAGAGATAATAAAAATAATGTATTACACTAACCACATGGGCGTCACGGACAAGAGAAGCAAGAGGGTCACAGCTAGATCAACAAGACTACAACAAAAATACAAACACCAATATAAAAAAGCCAGCGAAGCAGTAAAGAAGAAGGTGCGATCTGACAAGAGGGCAAATGTTGAAGAACATTGCAAAGTGGCGCTGCTACAGGGGAGCAAAGTCAGTTATACAAATTCACCAGGAAGATTAGTGGAGAAGAGATGAAAGGAACATTTGAAAGACATTCCTACACTGAACGCCAGGGGAAAAAAAAGAAAAAGAGGGCGACCAAAAGTAACATGGCGCTTTACAGTAGTACAGCTACAAGAGTAACTCCTGGGGTATGATCGGAATAATCACACGTGAATGGGAAAATTGGAAATGTTTTTTTGTTGCCATATGCGCCAACGGCGATAAAGGCAGTAAATAAGTAAATTTCAACTAATACATAATATATGTGTTTTTATGACATTCGTTAGTCCTCATAGGGCGACGGCGTAATCTCCTTTTCCTTTAACCCTCGCATTTCTCTTGCTCGCTTTTCTTCACGACTACCTAGTGAGGGTGGCTTCTGCTACGAGCATGCCCTCACACGCATTGGGCCGACAGTAGGCGCGTTCCTCGGCAAGGTCAAGATTCCTTGGCCTCGATTGCGCGCCAAACGAGTGTCCTTTTTGCAGCTGTCTTTTAACTACTACTAATCTGTTGTTACATGTTTGCAGGTTCAATTTATGCCAATGGTAACAGTAAGACGGTGTCATAACTTTTGTTTCAAAACTACTCAAGTCAGACTCTTTTTTCAAAATTTAGATTGTAACTAAAAATTATAGCAACTTTTTGGATGCATTGATATATTATATTCATAGATATTATGTCAAGTGAAAATAAATAATGAAAATAAAATTCACATATGAGCTCTGATTTTTTTTTATAAAGTTTTTTTTTTTTTCAAAATTTTACAAATCTAGTTTATTACTTCTTTAAAAGTTGTTATCTGTATAGCCTGAAATCATTGTTTCTCAATTGTATTTGAGATTGTATTGCTAGTTCATATATATTTATTATTTTGTATTTCATTTCGGAGCGGAGAGTATTTGTGACTTTTTTTATTTGTATGACTACCAAACGTTTTGCATTAAGAAAACTTTGCGAAAATCCAATTCGAGTATCTCTCGTCACCAAATCTTGACCAGCACGTTAAAGTACGATTTGAATTGTTGTTAATATTTTTATTGTTGCGTAGATAAAGGAATGCGACTTATTAGAAACAAGAGAGATGCTTTTATTATACAAGCGTTCAAGAATTAAATTCTTCTTTATACACAGATCGAGGGGCTTGACTTATTATTATGACGAACCAAATCCTCGACAGACAGCAGACTATTTGTGGGGTCGTTTATAGTTTAAATGAGCGTTTATCAGTATCTGTGTACTAGGGGAACAATTTCATTTCACATCACATTTCCCATTTCATCTCAATTTTTGGGTGTTATCATTTAGTAGTACTTAAACATAAGTTGTACTATTCTCATCTTGAAACTAACCCAATCATCATAACTGCCCATTACTATATTATTTACTCAGTTTATTTGCTAAATGTCCTCGATGCTATCTGAAAATGTACTGTTAAGAAGTTTGACAGTAACAATTATTATGCATATGCCAGGGCGACCAGAAACAATTAAAAATAAAAAAAAACTATATACCGAAAAGAAATATTCATTGTCTTTATTGTAATAGCCTCTTTTCTTTCTCTCTTAACAAAACACATTGTATTCATTCGTTTCTCCGTCATTTCGACGGGCATAACCACTAGTATATATCATATATATCATACTGCTGTTTTTTTTTCTGGATTTGCTTCCATAGGCAATTTTAAAGAGTATCCTTACTACGGGATACCCCACCTCACCCTCCATGACAGCAAACCAGTTGTACCGCGACCGCTAATTCAGTATTCACAGCTAAACATTATATCTAAAGGTCATTCCCCTATCCGCCACCTGGCGACGTTGGTAGGAGATGACAACTTCCCTAAGTCAGTATAAGCAAATATATTATGAAATAATCCAATATAGGGCATGTTTCACAAGTACTAATGTACAATTTACAAATTATAGTTGTTCATCGTCTTTCCATTAGCAGGCCTGAGGCTGAACTGACTTTTCCCAGCTTTCTTATCTTTCACTTACTTTCTAGTCTGCGCGCCAATTTTTCTGTTTATCGCCTGAAGTGTTCAGTCAAACAAATCTAGAATATTCCAAAAGGATAGAAACGATTTTATCTAAAGGGAGTTAATTTGATTGTAACCTTTGTAATTATTGAATTGTTTCCCTTTGACCATAAGTTGACTCTGAATAATTTTACGTTCCATATTTTACACCTACCAAAATTTTGAGAACTGGTGCGCGTAACTGAGAAACAGCCAAAGTCTATTTTTCTTACAAGCACAATAAATACACCTGCAAAATCATACTTCTAACTTCTCATTCCGATTTACTTCCACACAAGTCTGATAGGAAATCTGCATTTAACATCTACTGAACAGGTAGCCCCCAAAACAAAGACAAATCTTTGAAACAGTTTGAAAACGTAATTTACAAAATGTTCAAAATCTTACTTATTGCTTCCATTCTAAGCTTTTACTTTGCGTCTACTGGATATTGTTATTATGGTAATTAAGTTTTGATACAGTATTATATTAAAAATTCTGTTTTCATACAATTTTTTTTTTTAAATTGACATTTTTCATAGGCTATGAGAATCCAAAATAAAAATAAAGGCATAAACTATAAAACAACATAACGTTTACACCATTTTTTTTTTTACTTATCTTTATTAACGCGCCGCTCCGATTTCTCCCGTCTCTAAGGTTCTTTAATACACCACACAGGCCACTCAGCGCAAGGGCTCTAAGTTAGCTACAAATAATAGGTTCATCAACATCAAATAGGGATCTAGATCTTTCTGTGTTCAGTGCAAGTACACTTTGCTTTCAAATTCCAGCTACGACGATTCCGCGTATGCTTCAATTTAAATAACCACACAGTTTCTCTTGAGATTCTTCTTGATCTCCTCTAAATTCGAAAACTTAGCTTGTCATCCAGCCGACACACAGCTTCAACAACTCTAGATCTAGTCTATTACATGTTAATTACATCTTAAAAATGCATGGACACAAATAAATTTATCCCGTTACCTCTAACACTTTCTTTTCCCCACAAGGGTGTGGCAGCTAGCAGGTAATTTTAGGATAAGAAAATGTGTTTCTCTGTCGCTGTGATTAAATGTATGTATGTTTAAGTTTCGTGTGATTAGGCGTCCATATCTTTATATGTCGTGGGATTAAGTGTCCGTATGTTTATCTATCGTGTGGTTAAGTGTCTGTGTTTAAGTGTCGCTTGTTTATCTGTCGCATTTTTAAATGTCGTGTAATTCCTAGAACAGCTCCTTGTGGAACTCTTGAGCTTACAGTTATTGATGATTTAGAGCCATTAATTATAACTTTTGTTCTCTACCTGTAAGAAAGTCTTGAATCCTCTGATGTAAAGGACCAGAGATGCCAAAATATTAAAGTTATTCAGTAGACTAGAATGATGAACGTTATACTACTACAATCACACCTACCACACTTAATGAACACATTTAAACTTTAACAAAATGTTATAAATTCGATTTCAGACATTCTGAAACGCATAATCTTATAAATAAAAAAAAATGTGTTTCAAACATACACATGTATGTAATTCTATTTTCTTTTATTTCACTATGACATAAAATAGAAAGCTAATATATATCTAAACATAATAGATCATCTAGTTTAAGTTTCAATTCATCAAAATGGAAATTTTGAACTAAAGCTAACTTGACTATTTTTTAAGCGAACATCATTTCACCGACACACGTACGCTCTTTCTAGTTGGTTACCATAGGCATTTATATAGTCTGTAAATATACAACAACATATTAGTTGCATTTAACTATTAGTTTCAGTAAATTTTATGTCAGGAGACGTGTATTTAACAATGTTCCACAATTTAGCATCATGCCGCGAAGTAAATGATTTTTCGAGGTAAAATCCAAATCCGTGAACTATATCTACTATCCTAGGGGTGGGAAACTTATGTCACGCGTGCCACATTTAGCACGCAGAGTGATTTTCAATAGCACGCGGAAAATCTCTCCCCCCCCCCCAAAAAAAAATAAAATAAATAAATAAATGAATAATTAATTAATTGGTGGGGAAGGTTTAATTTTAAACTGTTGGCACGTTGAATGAATTAAAAATACTGCGTTTGCACACTGCTGTCAAACGTTTGCCGACCCTGTACTAGTCAAAGAAGGTATCAAAGATTTATAAATATGTCTAAATCTCCTTTTTTAATTAAATTCATTTCCCCAAAACATTTTTTGAAATCAAATTTGTTTAAAATGTGCTAGAGAAAACGTACCAATTAAGTAGATTACAAGTAAATTACAAGTCAGTCATAAAAGATTGACTTGTATAAGGGGCAAGGGTGTTAACTCTCAGCAGCAATACGGCCCATTAGAAGTAATGAAACGAAAAAATTAAAAAATTTAAACATTGACTTTTAGCAATACATTATTTAATAGTTTTAATTTACATCTATTAGTCGGCATTTTACTTTTCTTATATTCCTTTAAATGCTCCAATAATAACAGACAACTGGTACCGGTAAAAGTATAGTTTATAGTTTTCCATTAATAAAATCATGGCAAATTACTAAACTCTAGGTCTATAATTTCGTTTGTGATCGTAAATATCAAAGCAAGCGTTCAATCTTATTTTAGTCTTTGGAAACATCTAAACATAATTAATATGCCCCTGGGGCCTACATGTGTATGTTTACACAGTTTTGAATAAGACCCTAAATTGTCTATTTATGCTTAATATTTTAAAATTGTCATAAGGTTTTAAGACTATGTAAATCCTGCTTTGAAAATGTATAGCAGATGACGTTTAATCTTAGTAAGCTTATTATAAATAGGTCTCTACCTAAATAAATCCACTTTCTTTCTGTGTGTCTGCCTCACTTACACATACATACACACAAACACACGCAAACATACACACATTTATGCAAGATTAGAACAAATCATAATTTGTAAACTATTTAATTAAAACGTTTGTTGATATATATTAGTACAATCCCTTAAGTTCGATCCTAACTCTATATACTAATATCTCTTTTATTCTTATTTATATTAATTTAGCAAATATAAAACTAAACCTACACTATTAAAACATTATTTTGGTCTGTAGATAGTCAATTTCTTTTTTTTTCTTTACATCAAATCGTTTCTCCGTAAACGTTGACCAGTCTTTGAAATTTTTGCTCAGAAATTAAAACATTCAAACTTTTAGGTTTTCCATTTTTTGTATAACGTACAAAATTATTTACAAAGTGTAATATAAACGCTTTTTTATCTGTGTTTAACTGTGTTTAACTGTGTTTATCTGTGTTTAACTGTGTTTAACTGTGTTTAACTGTGTTTAACTGTGTTTAACTGTGTTTAACTGTGTTTAACTGTGTTTAACTGTGTTTAACTGTGTTTAACTGTCTTTAACTAGCAACTTATTATCCGTATCCCCACTTTCCCAAAATGGAACAAAAATTGATTTTAAACAAAAAGGCGGGTTTATAGGATGAACAATACAGATATTGAAAGCATTTATAAAGGAAACATAACAGCTTAGGAACAATAACTTGATATAAAAAGGAATATTGCTGTTCGTGTGCAAATTTTAGCCTATATATTAGTCTATATTCCCGCTCCCCCCCCCCCCTCCCCAGCAACACACAAATTTCGCAATGGTAATAATGACTGGCCTCACACGAGTAGTGGTAAAATATCCCCTTTAGATCAATTTGATCCATAAGGACCATGAAGCAGTGTTCGCAAGTTTCTGTGGCAACGGCATACTAGGAGGTTGTATGATAATAACAACGCCCACAGTACCCAGCCCCCTTCATTTTTCTTTTACGAATGGCAGGTACCCATCAGAGCTGGATAGGATCGGAGACACCTTTTAGAGCCAGGAACTAACCCCAGCCTATATCAGGTACGTCAGGCGAACGCTCGAACTCACAAACAGTTGTGATAATGTTTGGTATCAAACTATTTGTGATAAATATGAAAACAATTATTTTTAAAAAAGTATTCCGTCCGACCAAATTAATACATAGGGCCGGTTCAGCAGTTTCTGTGGCCACGGTATACTAGATGATTGTGTGGCCAGAACTATGCAGAGCCATCTTTACTCTACCCGAACTAAGGTCAGGTACCCATCAGAGCTGCTTAGACTCCAGACCCGGAAAAAATCCTAGCCCTAACCCTAAACTGTACCAGGACTTGAACCCAGGACCTTCGGTACGACAGCCGAACGCGCTGTCACACGACCACCGAGACAATTATTAGAGACAGCAATAATTTTTTATGATAATGTAATCATTATGTTTTTGAGAAATCTCAATCCATAGATTGTCATTGCAACGGCTGTTGGTTCATTGCAAAGGAAAACCATCGCAATTTGAAATCTTCTCAGAATATAATAGCTAACAGCCTTTAAATCCAAATTTTTCAACTTGGTTCCTCAACATTACAATATTATCTATGAAGTCAACAATTGCCAATAATTCTGGCTTTTGTGAAAGGTATTCAAAATTTTTAATAACAGATATTGGCTCATTTTCGAAGTTTTCATCTATGGTCGAGTTGTATCGCTTTTTAAGGTCGAAAGTATATAGCGGAACTGAAGGCAGCATAGATAGAAGTAGGTCGGTACGGGAAGGGTTAATATTGCTTTTAAGGAAAAGTCTCATCTGAATTTATTACAGAGAAAAGATACAGTTAAAGCAAACTATGTTTAAGTTTTATTTATCTCAGTAATTCTATAACAATTTAAATATCACCAATTAGAATCGACATTTCTTAAATTTAAAAACATGACTTAGGGCTACTTTGCTTCCAGCTCATATATATCCCGACTTTTGAAAAAGCATACCGAATATGTAAAAACTATTAAAAAAATATTATAAACATATACAACTAGATTCTTTACCCCGTGGTTTTACCACGGGCTATTTCTAGTTAATTATAGTTAATAATCGTAAAAACGGTATTAAAATACTTGCCTTACTCCGACACTGCACACGCCAGACAAACGTTAACATCATCGTGAAATATAATATACAAATGTTATCTTAGAATCAATTGATTGGCTGTTATTTAAAAAAATATACAATCTATTTTTTAAAGTGTTTAATGTTTTTTATCATACAACATTGTTACTATGATGCATCTAATGTTGGGTAGTTTATCTAGCATGATTATTTTGATATTATATATATATATATATATTATATATATTTTATTTCCTAAATAATAATAGTAAATAATCGTAAAAAACGTATTGAAAAAAAATGCTTAGTGTGAATACTATACAAGCCATCCAAACGTTAACACCATCATTAAATAGAAAATATGAATTGTATCATAGATTCAATTGTATAGGTGTTATTTAAAATAACAGAAAAACGTTTTGTAAAAGTATTTAAAGTTGTTTATAATAAAACATTGTTATTTATCATGTATTTTGTGTTGGGTAATTGATTTTATATAACTACTGAATAATAGATCTTTGTTAATTAGAACACAAGTTTTAAGCTGGAATGTTCAGTACTGTTAAATATTAACAACTGACAAGAATAAGCACCAATAGTGAAATCATTCAACCTTAAAAAACTAGACGACAGAAAGGCAAAAAGTAAAGTTGTAATCATACAAAAAACACTAATTTCGAATTTAGAAAAGTAACACAAAAGCAATCTGTTACAATGCCCAGATAAACAGAAGGACAAAAAAAAATTCCCCTATCCCTTATGAGGGAACAAATGCATATACATACTATTTCTTGTTGAGTTGCATCCGGGTATGGAATAGGTTGCCTGAACAAACCAGGACAATCAGTAACAACATCATTTAAAATAGCCATTGAAATACAGGACTAGACTCAAACCAGAGATGTGTGTAAGATGCAATAATCTTCTTCATAGAAATAGTTTGTCTTTTCTCATTTTATATATTACAGACGTGTGTAATAATGTATAAGATAAAACTTGAAGGAAGATGTAGAGAAGCTGCATGTATCTAACAAAACTAAACAACACTTGAAACTGTGTAAAATACAATCATATTAGCAATGTAATCACACTAACATATAGTACAAGTTTAATACAATAATTGGAAGTCGGTACACATGGGCATACTCAGAAAATATTGTTTAAAACCAAAGTGGTTAGAGAGGTGAGAAGCGACTTGATACTAAATGGAGTTGAGCAGCAAATAAATGTAGCAGCCGAAGAAGAAGTGACAGAAACAAACATATATACAGAAGTTGCTGAACCAGAAAACATTCCAGAAAAATGTTATTAAAGTATATTGCAGAGAAAGAGTTAATATCAGTCTCACATACCACTGGTCAAACTGAACATATCAAACATACAATAGAATCAACAGAGGATAAATTATTATTTATTTTACATGTAGCGATAGTAGTCAGGAAAACTGGCTTAGTCAAGACTTTTCTGCGGCTACAAGGAACTGAACAATTTTGAATAGACGCAATACGATTACCAGAACGCACAGATGTGATGTAACAAAAGAACAAGGTTAACGGCTGTTTTAATCGATATAACTATTTCTTGTGTTATTTCCCCTTGTGTGAACTGTAAGAGTGATTTCCCTTTTTGTTGTTGTCCCAGAATTCCCTAGTGTGTTTGAGGCGACCTTGTCCACCAAATTTGATAAGAACTCTGTAATAACTTTCATCCAGAATAAAGTCTTGCTGACTACTATTCTGAACTGTAACAATTGCGTTTCCAATATATTACGTTGGCAACGAGGATAAACTTGTATCGTATCAGTAGTTCTTATTTTGAATGCCTTTGATCGGGCGTATAAGCGAATTTAAATTTGAGTCCAATTATGACGAGTATACTGAGATACTAGAATTTTTTTTTTTTGGTGCAAATGGCATCGAAAATAAAGTAAAACGGCGGCAGGTATTTATGGCTACGATTGGACCAGATACTTATCATTTAATATCCACTCACACTGCCGCTAAAAGCCAGGAACAAAGACCTTTTATCGAACTAGTGTCGCTGGTAAAAAAAAAACACGTAAATCCGGCACCAAGTCGCATTGTTTCAAGGCTCAAATACTGCACAATTAAAAAGAAAAGATAGGGAAACTATAGCCAATTTTGTTGTAAGATTAAGTCAGGCTGCAACGGATTGTCGGTTTTCTAACCTAAGCGAACAGCTTAGGGATATATTCATTGTTGAAATAAAAAACTAGGCCATTAAAGTAAATTATTGTCTCTACTTGACACTTTCACGTTTGACACGGCATTGGAGACGACCTTAGTATTGGATTCTGCCGAGTATAATGCCAAGGACATACTTGATGCGGCCATGGCCTGGTCTACCTCGACTAATGTAGGCCTAAAAGAAGTTAACAAAGTGCACGTACTTGCAAAACCCGAGACCAAAGTTTTTTTAACATGTTTCGGTTGTATGGAGTCACATCTCAGGCAAGATTGCCGGTTCAAAGATCTTACCTTATCTTATACATTACAGACGCTCCTTCTATAAAGAAGATTATTGCGTCCTACGCTCATCCGTGGTCATAGTCTAGTCTTGCATTTTAATTAATGTTCTAAATGATGTTAAGTTACTGGTTTTCCTGGTTTGTTCAGGCAACCCATTCCATGAAGAGTGCCACTCGGGAAGAAAGAGTACTTATATGCATTTGTTCTCACATAAGGGACAAGGAAAGTGTTCCTGTCTTTATGTTTATATGAGCTTTGCAATAGGTTGTTATTGTGTTGTATTTCTAAATTAGAGTTTTATGCCTTATGTATTATTACTACTTTACTCTTTGCCCTTCTGTCCTCTAGTGATTCTAGGTTTAGTGATTTTACTAATGGTGTTACTCTTGTTAATTGGGAATATTCACTAGTTATGAACCTTGAAGCTCTTATTTGAATTTGTTCTACCTCTGTTAATGTTTTCCTTAGTTGATGGGTCCCATACAGATGTTGCATATTCTAGTATAGGCCTAACCAATGTGAGATAGCATTTTAGTTTTATATTCTTATTACATTTGTAAAAGTTCCTTTTTTTTCATGAATCCTAATGTTTTGTTTGATTTTTTAATTACTTTACCAAAATGAGGGTTCCATGATAACTTATCATTTATTATTACTCCTAGATACTTAGTATTGTTAGTTTGAGTTAGTTCTTTATCATGAATGAAGTAGTTTGCTATTATTTGTTTGTTTTTCTTGCATACCCTTATTAATTGGCATTTTTCTGGGTGAAAAGACATACTCCAGTTTTATTCCCATTTTTGTAGTTCATCTATGTCTTTTTTTGTAGAAGTTCACTATCTTTTCCTGTCTTTATTGTTCTATAAATTATGCAATCATCGGCAAATAATCTTACGTTTGTTCCTGTGTTGATGCAAACTGGCAGATCATTAATGTAAATTAGAAATAGTAGGTGCCATAAAACAGTTCCTTGTTAAAAAAATCCTGAGTATACTGTTATTGGTGATGACTTAGAGCCATTTTTTATCACTGTTTGTTCCATGACTATAAGAAAGTCCTGAATCCGCTGACGTAAGGGACCAGAGATGCCAAAGTATTTAATTTGTTTAAGAGGACTAGAATGATGAACTTTATCAAATGCTTTTGAAAAATCTAGTAACATAGCATCAATTTGGTTGTTATTATCTAATCCCTTAGACAAG